>CM037864.1:38626485-39146485 GCA_021292105.1 Anadara kagoshimensis
GGTCGCGTTCTCGGATTTGCGACAAGCATGCACTTAAACACTTAAAACTAGCTATTCAAGTTCTTTCACTGGGCACTTGGCTTGCAGAAGTAAACTGTCTTGATGTCCCGTATATTTTGGTATACAGGTTATACAAATTCGACGGTTGTTAAACAGTTATCAATATCGTTAGTGTATTGCAAACAGACTGTAACTTAAATTTACTTATAGCTGGTGACGTCTTGATATAGTGAATAATTTTTAAAACACATTAACCAATCTGGCACAATGTTATGCTGAATATTAAAAACACAAAGAACATATTTATTTATTGCACTTCTCGGAGGGTAATGTCCGTTTTATCTAAAACAGAAGTGTAGTTTTTAGCGCATGGATGCCGTTTATTGACTAACACTCCATCAAAGACTAATCTTAGAAACTTTCAATCATTATTTAGAAAGTATTAAGCATTACGCAGCTGTATTTAGTAATAATCAATTTCATTTTGTGTATGTCTTCAAGGTATACATACAGCAAGTATATGTGCACTTCAAAGAAAGACAATAACCAACTGACTGATTTTGTTGATGATTAAAATATTAATTACATACTCAGTAGGTACTCAGTAGGTACACTTACACTGTACCTGTCTATTTATTTGTATATTAATATTACATGTCTTATTATTAGTATTTTGTTCGTTTCAGCTCTTTGCTTCAAGGATATATGTCCATCTGTAATGAATACATGTATTACTTTTATAGCAATTATTTTTATATTTTAGATCTTCACTGTTTTTTAAACGGTATGATCTCTCTTTCTCTCTCTCTCTCTCTCTCTCTCTCTCTCTCTCTCTCTCTCTCTCCACAAATCAGTAATATTTTTCACGGAAAACAATATATAGTACAAATTTCGAGCTGTTCCGCAATTATTTGGCAAAAAGTATTTATTTTAAAATCAACAAGATGTAAGCCTGATAGTTAGGGAATCCCGTATACTGATGTTTAAGGAACCCCGTATTATAAAAGTAGATAATTCCGTATACTTGTGGTAAAGGAACCCTTAAACCGATGATTAGGGAATCTCTTTTACTGATCAGGGGCGTAGCCAGGCGTACGTTTGTACGCAAAAACGTCCACATCGTTTTCGCAAAAAAAAAAAAAAAAAAAAAAAAAAAAAAAGAGAGAGAGAGAGAGAGAATATAATATATTTCTTATACCAAACCGTTGGTCTTCACCGGAAATGTTATATACGAATTCGGTTTATACCTGACTTCGATAGCCTCTGAGGTGTGGTTCCGGTGTTGTCTTGACTTTGCCGGCATGGCAAAACAGTTATTGAAACTATCTGATTTGATTACATTAAAGAACTTCTACTAGCCATTCGTCACGTTTCATTATGTATTAACGCAATATATTTACACCTCCGTTTAACCTCACCATTATATTAATTTAACTCCCATTTTAACTTGACTTTCTCAATTATTGAGTGTGTTGTTTTCGTAGTGCTTATGCCATACAACATCAGATCCCCTTGTACCTCGTCTTCAGGTTTAAGAATGAACCAGTCCTCAAAAGAACGACAAAAACTACCACAGCATAGCATAAAATTATAAGAAAAATTCTAATAAATAGCGCCCTGGAGGGCCGAAAATTCGCATCAGGGCGGCCCCCAAACCCACTACCCTCTGTAGGCGTCCACATCATAACACCCATTCTCAGTAATAAGGCCCAATTCACTATTTCAAGATGATGAAAAATAAAAGTCTTACAAGCAATGAACTTCTGGTATTTTCAGAGACTGGACATATCAGAAGATTCAGAAACAACAAAATTATTAACACCAATTGATTATTTTGGTTGTAATTTCACTTTATTGTTACATACATACCATTTGTATGTAAATGAGTTGATATTTACGTGACCGTAGTTAAAGTTCATCATATTCTTACCAGGTAGTAGTATTTATATGTTTATTATGCTTGAACATTAGGTTACATTGTTATTAATTTAAAAATGTGCCTTGAGACCACTTCGGCATATCGAAATGATAATGACGATGTTTGTAGTCTACAGAAATTAAAGTATTTTTACGCAAAAATACAATAAATTTATTTCTGTATTCTCAAGTTGGTAACAGAAACAAAATTTCAAACAGGTAGTCATTAATCAACACTCAAATCAAAATGCAAATATGTCTTGATGAAATTGCTAACCAAAAGAACTGTACAAAACTTATTATCTTCAAGATAATTTTCACTTAAGTAAACAGTGTATTCGGTAACGTATGTAGCACCTCTAGATGACTTTGAGTCAATATAAAGACAGCTAAATTATATTATATTACAAATTATTAACTCTTGTTTTCCTAATAAAATTGTAAAACTTATCAATAGAACACATGATATTGGTATATATGTTCACTTTTCTAGCGAAATGACAAAAACTATTTATCGGTAACGTATGTAACAGTTTAACCGATAATAAGATTATGTACATGGTATCGTTTACAATGAAGTCTTCAATTTCTTTATTAAGACAACAAGAGATATAAAGCTTTAAAATTATCAATTATCACGATGTAAATGTTCACTTTTCTAGTGACAAAAATAATAATTAAGTAAGTAACGTATGTAACTGTTTAGTCACGTATGTAACAATTACATACTGGGGTTTAAAACTTCTTCACTCAGTGACATGTCCTCCTTTAAAGAAATTCAATAAAATATACCCGAGTTACATTCTAAAAAACAAGGCTAATGGAATGAGAAAGTCTTAATTGCTGATTAAAATGTCATATCTTTAAAGGAACCACTGTCTGTATTTTTCTCTCCAGTAGTACTTTTCATATTTAGTTTTTAAACCTGAAATCTGGACTTATCCTTTATTTCTAACAACTTTTTTCTCCACCCGATTGGTTATACTGTTTCTAAATTCAGGATAGACTGAAAAATCTTACATGCTATGTGCCTTTTACAAACATTTACTGTCTATACCAGTCAATTTATTTAAAGTCGATCTCTTTTTCTTCTAATTATCTTTTAATCAATCATGTGACTTAAAATGTCTCTCATACCGATCCATGCCAATTTCATAATCCCAAAGCAGAGAACAAACGTTGAAAATTTGCAAATAAAGTTAAACACACGAACTTTCACCAGGAAAGTGAGAACAAATCAACAATGTCCATTGTATTTTGGTATTAGTAATCAAGCAGTTTGCTTCGTTTTATAAAGTCCACGTGGGTGCCATAGTTGAGGTACAAGTCCCAATATGAAGCAGAACATGAAGGATTTTGTATCTTTTATTTCAATATCCTTAAGATAGATGACATTCACAAAAGCCTTCGAATTTAGAATTATAAAATCCTATACCAGACATCATGTATCTGTATATATGTGGAGTTAAATGGTTTTGTTACAGTCATCCTTCAAGTTAAAAACGGTTTTACATAAATTCTGCTGCAATATGAAATAAATCAGCCAGCAATGATGCACAGTTTAGGCCCATTACCGATTATTGTTGGAAAATTATATTGCTAAACATAACATGTATATGGTGTCTTTCAAAATCACTCATATTTTGTTGTTGATTCTATCACTATACATGTATTTAATATTTGTCAATAAGGTGTTACCAAGAAGAACTTTTTCTTGCTGAGCTTCGCTTGTTGGGTGTCAAGTCAATAATGGATACATCACTTTCTGTTTGCTTTCATAATGTTAACTTCTCATTTGAAAATGTAACTCTTTTATCCTTTCTAATATGAAAGTTTTCTATCTGAAATTTCTTTCTCATGATTTATCTTTTAAAATTTTAACGTCTTTAGATACATTACATTAAGCTTCCCTCTTAGCTTCTTGTCAGAACTTGTATAGTTTTTACCCCTAGTTTAAATAGAAGGTAACCTAAAACTAAGAAGAGTATGACCACTGTTGTTAATGACGTAACAGGGACTGGTTCCAAAGAGACATAACCACTATCTGAAACATCCTTGGCGGCTATCTGTTCTGGAAGTTCATGTGTTTAACTTAACTTGTCAGTTTCAAAGTTTTCACTTTGCTTCTGGATTTGTGATTCGGACACATGGAATAGTAGGTTTGTTTTTTCAGTTTAATTCTTAGTTTCTCTTTTAATTTAGAACTCCGATCATATCCCATTTTCTTTATCTCTGTAATTTGACTGAATTTCAAGACATGATTTATCCATCATGAAACATTAGACAGCAACTGTGTTTGTAATTCAGACCAGTAACGTAGATACCAATACTTACGTTACCTGGGGGTCTGCAGATATATGGATGTATATTGACCACCCATTTGACCATTGAAGTTTTGTTTTACGCTGCATTTACACTTTCATAATCAGAATTTATGAAATTGCAGGTATTTGATTTGTATGTATAACAAATATTAAAATGAACAATGTTGTATTCAAATCTATGAGAAAATTATCCAAATAAATTAGACCAGTGACATCTATCGTTTCAAAATCCAATTTGAAGTTGAAAATTGTTTAATTTCTCTACACGTAACTAAACTAGAAACTTTAAGTGTTTGTTTATTGTTGTATCTAATGACAGTTTGCTTAACTATTTCATTGTAATTGAAATGAAAGTACTGATACATACGTTACTTGTGTTAATTACATACGTTACCTATAGTAACGTATATATCATTTTTTGGAAAATGAATTCCAGACTATGGATCAAGGGTAGACATATCATGGGTTTGATGGAAATGACAAGGTTTATTATCTATATAGTCAGATGTATTATTTCAAATTGAAATTTTTGAATGGATTCTTGCCATCCAAAGAGGTCACCTTCGACTGTTTCACTTTTGCTTGAGAATTTTTATTTTAACAACAATCGATGTGGTTAAAACTTCACATGCACACTTCTATAATTTAAATCTAGAACTATACAAATTATAGTGGTCACTTGACGTGATTTAGGTGTATTTTCAAATGATGTTATCACGTATGTATCGGTAACGTATGTATTTTTTTCAACTGTTACAATATGTGGTTTAAATAATAGGAACTTGTGCGGAATAAAGATGATATATTTTAAATATTATATCAAAGTACTTCGTTTGACAATATATTAATTTTGACTTGGATAAAATATTTAACCATATGAATGACGTAACGTAAGTATTGATGAAAATAAAACCTTCCATTCAATTTTGTGTCATGCTTGTTCAGGCCCAATAGCGACTGTTAAGTTGAAAATTTTATTGTTCCGTTAAGTATGCGTAAGATAAGCTTCAATTTGCCCACGTCAGTGGTAAGTATGACATTAATATATGATAACCATGGAGACAGTTTTATATGTGGTAACGTTTGTATCCGACAGCTGGTAACACATCTTTATTTGGCACCAGATTTTACCAATAGCTTGCATTGTCATCAGAAACCAGTTTTAGATATGACAACAATGCAGCATTAACAAAAGCAATTCTTTAAATTTTTGTTACTTTCCAAATATTGAAGATTTGGCGATTTAAAACATAAAAACCTTACCCGGTAACAGTAACGTTTGTATCATTTTGAAGGTTTATGAGATTGGAAAATAATCAAATACATGGATTAACTAGAAAACTGTGATTGATAATTGTAGATATAATGTGTAGTTTCTGTTGGTACATTTATTCTTTGGTCTTTTCCAAAGCCAATTCATTAAACTGTAATATAACACTATTTGGGCCTTATTACTGAGAATGGGTGATAAACACCCCAGCTACGCCCCTGCTGATAGTTAGGGAATCCCGTATACTGGTATTTAGGGAACCCCGTATTATAAAAGTAGATAATTCCGTATACTTTGGTTACGGAATCCTTTATACTTATTCCCTTTTACTAATGGTTAGGAAATCCCGTATAATGATGGTAAGGGAATCCCTTATACTAAGGGTTAGGAAATTTCTAATACCGATGGCAAAGGAATCCCGTACACTGATGGTTAGGGAATCCCTTATACCAGTGTCCAGTGGTAAGGAAATCCCGTATACTGATGGTTAGAGAAACCCGCATAATAATGGTTGGTAATCCCGTATATATACTTGTGGCTAGGGAACCCCGTATACCGATGCTTAGGGAATCCCTTATACTGATGATTAGGGAATCCCTTTTAATGATGGTTAGGGAATCCTTTATACTTGTGGTAAGGGAATCTCTTATACTGTTGGTAAGGGAATTCTTTATACTTGTGGTTAGGGAATCCCGTATACTTGTGGTTAGGGAATTCTTTATACTTGAGGTAAGGTATCCCGTATACTGGTGGTTAGGGAATCCCGTATACTTGTGGTTAGGGTATTCTTTATACTTGAGGTAAGGTATCCCGTATACTGGTGGTTAGGGAATCCCGTATACTTGTGGTTAGGGAATCCCGTATAATTGTGGTTAGGGTATTCTTTATACTTGAGGTAATGTATCCCGTATACTGGTGGTTAGGGAATCCCGTATACTTGTGGTTAGGAAATTCTTTATACTTGAGGTAAGGTATCCCGTATACTGGTGGTTGGTTAGGGAATCCCGTATACTTGTGGTTAGGGAAATCTTTATACTTAAGGTAAGGTATCCCGTATACTTGTGGTTAGGGAATTCTTTATACTTGAGGTAAGGTATCCCGTATACTGGTGGTTGGTTAGGGAATCCCGTATACTTGTGGTTAAGGAACCCCGTACAATAATGGTTAGGGAATCATATACTGGTGTTTAGGGAATCTGGTATATTGATGGTTAAAGAACATGTAAACTAATGGTTAGAGAATCCCGTATACTGATTGGGAATCTCATTAACTGTTTGGTAGGGAATCCCGTATACTGATGGTCATCGAATCCCGTATATATGCTGATGGATAGGGAATGCCGTATACTGCTGGTCTGGGAATTCCGTATACTGATGGTTAAGGAATCTCGTATATTGACGGTTAGAGAATCACAACTACTGGAGATTATATAATTTTTATATAAAAGTTTTTTTCTATCTACATGTACTTGTATATGGTAGGATGTTCATTGTTTACATATAATTATCTATTTCTGCTGCAGTTGGTCATCCTCACAAATTACCTTAAATACAAAGCAAACATTAATACCTTTTTATTATATATTTTTATCATATAAACCTTCGATACTTTGTTGACAACAAAATCTCTGTTTTATTTATTACAATAAACATAATATTGATTACTGCAGCTGAAACCTGATAAATTGTTAATATCTCCATGACATCCACACCGGTTCTAAGTTACTTTCACAGTTTTTATCTGTATTTCTATGGATTCTTGGTAGATGATTATTATGATAGATCTCCATTACTTCTGTTATATTTTAGCGGGTTTTTAATTAGCATGTTGGCTGTCACTGTGTTCGTCAACAGCTGATGAAGGATCGATGCCGGTGTTCCACGACTGATACTTCAGACCATGTCATGTAATCTATATAATTATTGAAGATACAGATCCTGGCAAGATACTGCAGTATTTATAAGAGGTCTTAAGGTAGGAAAATATTTTTATTATTTTTAAATACTTAGTAATTTTTTGTGATTTAGTTTAGGTACTGGTTATGAAAGAAATTGTGTGGAACTCCGATGATGATAGTGTGGAACTCCGATGATGATAGTGTGGAACTCCGATAATGCTAGTGTGGAACTCCGATGATGCTAGTGTGGAACTCCGATGATGCTAGTGTGGAACTCCGATGATGATAGTGTGGAACTCCGATGATGTTAGTGTGAAACTCCGATGATGATAGTGTGAAACTCCGATGATGCTAGTGTGGAACTCCGATGATGCTATAGTGTGGAACTCCGATGATGATAGTGTGGAACTCCGATGATGCTAGTGTGGAACTCCGATGATGATAGTGTGGAACTCCGATGATGCTAGTGTGGAACTCCGATAATGTTAGTGTGGAACTCCGATGATGCTAGTGTGGAACTCCGATGATGCTATAGTGTGGAACTCCGATGATGCTATAGTGTGGAACTCCGATGATGCTAGTGTGGAACTCCGATGATGCTATATGTGGAACTCCGATGATGCTAGTGTGGAACTCCGATGATGCTATAGTGTGAAACTCCGATGATGCTATAGTGTGGAACTCCGATGATGCTATAGTGTGGAACTCCGATGATGCTAGTGTGGAACTCCGATGATGCTAGTGTGGAACTCCGATGATGCTATAGTGTGGAACTCCGATGATGCTAGTGTGGAACTACGATGATGCTAGTGTGTGGAACTCCGATGATGCTAGTGTGGAACTCCGATGATGCTAGTGTGGAACTCCGATGATGTTAGTATGGAACTCCGATGATGTTAATGTGGAACTCCGATGATGTTAGTGTGGAACTCCGATGATGTTAATGTGGAACTCCGATAATGCTAGTATGGAACTCCGATGATGCTAGTGTGCTACTCCGATGATGCTAGTGTGGAACTCCGATAATGCTAGTGTGGAACTCCGATGATGCTAGTGTGTGGAACTCCGATGATGATAATGTGGAACTCCGATGATGCTAGTGTGCTACTCTGATGATGCTAGTGTGTGGAACTCCGATGATGATAATGTGGAACTCCGATGATGCTAGTGTGGTACTCCGATGATGCTAGTGTGTGGAACTCCGATAATGCTAGTGTGGAACTCCGATGATGCTAGTGTGGAACTCGATGATGCTAGTGTGTGGAACTCCGATGATGCTAGTGTGTGGAACTCCGATGATGATAATGTGGAACTCCGATGATGCTAGTGTGTGGAACTCCGATGATGATAATGTGGAACTTCGATGATGCTAGTGTGTGGAACTCCGATAATGCTAGTGTGGAACTCCGATGATGCTATAGTGTGGAACTCCGATGATGCTAGTGTGTGGAACTCCGATGATGCTAGTGTGTGGAACTCCGATGATGATAATGTGGAACTCCGATGATGCTAGTGTGTGGAACTCCGATAATGCTAGTGTGGAACTCCGATGATGCTATAGTGTGGAACTCCGATGATGATAGTGTGGAACTCCGATGATGCTAGTGTGTGGAACTCCGATAATGCTAGTGTGGAACTCCGATGATGCTAGTGTGGAACTCCGATGATGCTAGTGTGTGGAACTCCGATGATGCTAGTGTGTGGAACTCCGATGATGATAATGTGGAACTCCGATGATGCTAGTGTGTGGAACTCGATGATGATAATGTGGAACTCCGATGATGCTAGTGTGTGGAACTCCGATAATGCTAGTGTGGAACTCCGATGATGCTATAGTGTGGAACTCCGATGATGATAGTGTGGAACTCCGATGATGCTAGTGTGGAACTCCGATGATGCTAGTGTGTGGAACTCCGATGATGATAATGTGGAACTCCGATGATGCTAGTGTGTGGAACTCCGATGATGATAATGTGGAACTCCGATGATGCTAGTGTGTGGAACTCCGATAATGCTAGTGTGGAACTCCGATGATGCTATAGTGTGGAACTCCGATGATGATAGTGTGGAACTCCGATGATGCTAGTGTGGAACTCCGATGAAGTTAATGTGGAACTCCGATGATGATAATGTGGAACTCCGATGATGCTAGTGTGTGGAACTCCGATGATGATAATGTGGAACTCCGATGATGCTAGTGTGTGGAACTCCGATAATGCTAGTGTGGAACTCCGATGATGCTAGTGTGTGGAACTCCGATAATGCTAGTGTGGAACTCCGATGATGCTAGTGTGGAACTCCGATGATGTTAATGTGGGACTCCGATGATGATAATGTGGAACTCCGATGATGCTAGTGTGTGGAACTCCGATAATGCTAGTGTGGAACTCCGATGATGCTAGTGTGTGGAACTCCGATAATGCTAGTGTGGAACTCCGATGATGCTAGTGTGGAACTCCGATGATGTTAATGTGGAACTCCGATGATGATAATGTGGAACTCCGATGATGCTAGTGTGTGGAACTCCGATGATGATAATGTGGAACTCCGATGATGCTAGTGTGTGGAACTCCGATAATGCTAGTGTGGAACTCCGATGATGCTAGTGTGTGGAACTCCGATCATGCTAGTGTGGAACTCCGATGATGCTAGTGTGGAACTCCGATGAAGTTAATGTGGAACTCCGATGATGCTAGTGTGGAACTCCGATGATGTTAGTGTGGTACTCCGATGATGTTAGTGTGGAACTCCGATGATGTTAGTGTGGAACTCCGATGATGTTAATGTGGAACTCCGATGATGCTAGTGTGGAACTCCGATGATGTTAGTGTGGTACTCCGATGATGTTAGTGTGGAACTCCGATGATGTTAGTGTGGAACTCGGATGATGTTAATGTGGAACTCGGATGATGTTAATGTGGAACTCCGATGATGTTAATGTGGAACTCCGATGATGCTAGTGTGGAACTCCGATGTGTTAGTGTGGTACTCCGATGATGTTAGTGTGGAACTCCGATGATGTTAATGTGGAACTCGGATGATGTTAATGTGGAACTCCGATGATGTTAATGTGGAACTCCGATGATGCTAGTGTGGAACTCCGATGAAGTTAATGTGGAACTCCGATGAAGTTAATGTGGAACTCCGATGATGTTAATGTGGAACTCCGATGATGCTAGTGTGGAACTCCGATGATGCTAGTGTGGAACTCCGATGATGCTAGTGTGTGGAACTCCGATGATGTTAGTGTGTGGAACTCCGATGATGATAATGTGGAACTCCGATGATGCTAGTGTGTGGAACTTCGATGATAATAATGTGGAACTCGATGATGTTAATGTGGAACTCCGATGATGCTAGTGTGGAACTCCGATGATGTTAGTGTGGTACTCGATGATGTTAGTGTGGAACTCCGATGATGTTAGTGTGGAACTCCGATGATGCTAGTGTGGAACTCCGATGATGCTAGTGTGGAACTCCGATGATGCCAGTGTGGAACTCCGATGATGTTAGTGTGAACTCCGATGATGTTAATGTGGAACTCCGATGATGCTAGTGTGGAACTCCGATGATGTTAGTGTGGTACTCCGATGATGTTAGTGTGGAACTCCGATGAAGTTAATGTGGAACTCCGATGATGCTAGTGTGGAACTCCGATGATGTTAGTGTGGTACTCCGATGATGTTAGTGTGGAACTCCGATGATGTTAATGTGGAACTCCGATGATGTTAGTGTGGAACTCCGATGATGTTAATGTGGAACTCGGATGATGTTAATGTGGAACTCCGATGATGTTAATGTGGAACTCCGATGATGCTAGTGTGGAACTCCGATGAAGTTAATGTGGAACTCCGATGATGCTAGTGTGGAACTCCGATGATGTTAGTGTGGTACTCCGATGATGTTAGTGTGGAACTCCGATGAAGTTAATGTGGAACTCCGATGATGCTAGTGTGTGGAACTCCGATGATGATAATGTGGAACTCCGATGATGCTAGTGTGTGGAACTCCGATAATGCTAGTGTGGAACTCCGATGATGCTAGTGTGTGAACTCCGATAATGCTAGTGTGGAACTCCGATGATGCTAGTGTGGAACTCCGATGAAGTTAATGTGGAACTCCGATGATGCTAGTGTGGAAATCCGATGATGTTAGTGTGGTACTCCGATGATGTTAGTGTGGAACTCCGATGATGTTAGTGTGGAACTCCGATGATGTTAATGTGGAACTCCGATGATGCTAGTGTGGAACTCCGATGATGTTAGTGTGGTACTCCGATGATGTTAGTGTGGAACTCCGATGATGTTAGTGTGGAACTCCGATGATGCTAGTGTGGAACTCCGATGATGCTAGTGTGGAACTCCGATGATGCCAGTGTGGAACTCCGATGATGTTAGTGTGGAACTCCGATGATGTTAATGTGGAACTCCGATGATGCTAGTGTGGAACTCCGATGATGTTAGTGTGGTACTCCGATGATGTTAGTGTGGAACTCCGATGAAGTTAATGTGGAACTCCGATGATGCTAGTGTGGAACTCCGATGATGTTAGTGTGGTACTCCGATGATGTTAGTGTGGAACTCCGATGATGTTAATGTGGAACTCCGATGATGTTAATGTGGAACTCCGATGATGTTAATGTGGAACTCCGATGATGCTAGTGTGGAACTCCGATGAAGTTAATGTGGAACTCCGATGAAGTTAATGTGGAACTCCGATGATGTTAATGTGGTACTCCGATGATGCTAGTGTGGAACTCCGATGAAGTTAATGTGGAACTCCGATGAAGTTAATGTGGAACTCCGATGATGTTAATGTGGAACTCCGATGATGTTAGTGTGGAACTCCGATGAAGTTAATGTGGAACTCCGATGATGTTAGTGTGGAACTCCGATGATGCTAGTGTGGAACTCCGATGATGTTAGTGTGGAACTCCGATGAAGTTAATGTGGAACTCCGATGATGTTAGTGTCGAACTCCGATGATGTTAATGTGGAACTCCGATGATGCTAGTGTGGAACTCCGATGATGTTAATGTTGAACTCTGATGATGTTAATGTGGAACTCCGATGATGTTAATGTGGAACTCCGATGATGTTAGTGTGGAACTCGATGATGTTAGTGTGGAACTCCGATGAAGTTAATGTGGAACTCCGATGAAGTTAATGTGGAACTCCGATGATGTTAATGTGTGGAACTCCGATGATGCTAGTGTGGAACTCCGATGATGCTAGTGTGGAACTCCGATGATGCTAGTGTGTGGAACTCCGATGATGTTAGTGTGTGGAACTCCGATGATGATAATGTGGAACTCCGATGATGCTAGTGTGTGGAACTCCGATGATGATAATGTGGAACTCCGATGATGTTAATGTGGAACTCCGATGATGCTAGTGTGGAACTCCGATGATGTTAGTGTGGTACTCCGATGATGTTAGTGTGGAACTCCGATGATGTTAGTGTGGAACTCCGATGATGCTAGTGTGGAACTCCGATGATGCTAGTGTGGAACTCCGATGATGCCAGTGTGGAACTCCGATGATGTTAGTGTGGAACTCCGATGATGTTAATGTGGAACTCCGATGATGCTAGTGTGGAACTCCGATGATGTTAGTGTGGTACTCCGATGATGTTAGTGTGGAACTCCGATGAAGTTAATGTGGAACTCCGATGATGCTAGTGTGGAACTCCGATGATGTTAGTGTGGTACTCCGATGATGTTAGTGTGGAACTCCGATGATGTTAATGTGGAACTCCGATGATGTTAATGTGGAACTCCGATGATGTTAATGTGGAACTCCGATGATGCTAGTGTGGAACTCCGATGAAGTTAATGTGGAACTCCGATGAAGTTAATGTGGAACTCCGATGATGTTAATGTGGAACTCCGATGATGCTAGTGTGGAACTCCGATGAAGTTAATGTGGAACTCCGATGAAGTTAATGTGGAACTCCGATGATGTTAATGTGGAACTCCGATGATGCTAGTGTGGAACTCCGATGATGTTAGTGTGGTACTCCGATGATGTTAGTGTGGAACTCCGATGATGTTAATGTGGAACTCGGATGATGTTAATGTGGAACTCCGATGATGTTAATGTGGAACTCCGATGATGCTAGTGTGGAACTCCGATGAAGTTAATGTGGAACTCCGATGAAGTTAATGTGGAACTCCGATGATGTTAATGTGGAACTCCGATGATGCTAGTGTGGAACTCCGATGATGCTAGTGTGGAACTCCGATGATGCTAGTGTGTGGAACTCCGATGATGTTAGTGTGTGGAACTCCGATGATGATAATGTGGAACTCCGATGATGCTAGTGTGTGGAACTCCGATGATGATAATGTGGAACTCCGATGATGCTAGTGTGTGGAACTCCGATAATGCTAGTGTGGAACTCCGATGATGCTAGTGTGTGGAACTCCGATAATGCTAGTGTGGAACTCCGATGATGCTAGTGTGGAACTCCGATGAAGTTAATGTGGAACTCCGATGATGCTAGTGTGGAAATCCGATGATGTTAGTGTGGTACTCCGATGATGTTAGTGTGGAACTCCGATGATGTTAGTGTGGAACTCCGATGATGTTAATGTGGAACTCCGATGATGCTAGTGTGGAACTCCGATGATGTTAGTGTGGTACTCCGATGATGTTAGTGTGGAACTCCGATGATGTTAGTGTGGAACTCCGATGATGCTAGTGTGGAACTCCGATGATGCTAGTGTGGAACTCCGATGATGCCAGTGTGGAACTCCGATGATGTTAGTGTGGAACTCCGATGATGTTAATATGGAACTCCGATGATGCTAGTGTGGAACTCCGATGATGTTAGTGTGGTACTCCGATGATGTTAGTGTGGAACTCCGATGAAGTTAATGTGGAACTCCGATGATGCTAGTGTGGAACTCCGATGATGTTAGTGTGGTACTCCGATGATGTTAGTGTGGAACTCCGATGATGTTAATGTGGAACTCCGATGATGTTAATGTGGAACTCCGATGATGTTAATGTGGAACTCCGATGATGCTAGTGTGGAACTCCGATGAAGTTAATGTGGAACTCCGATGAAGTTAATGTGGAACTCCGATGATGTTAATGTGGAACTCCGATGATGCTAGTGTGGAACTCCGATGAAGTTAATGTGGAACTCCGATGAAGTTAATGTGGAACTCCGATGATGTTAATGTGGAACTCCGATGATGTTAGTGTGGAACTCCGATGAAGTTAATGTGGAACTCCGATGATGTTAGTTTGGAACTCCGATGATGCTAGTGTGGAACTCCGATGATGTTAGTGTGGAACTCCGATGAAGTTAATGTGGAACTCCGATGATGTTAGTGTGGAACTCCGATGATGTTAATGTGGAACTCCGATGATGCTAGTGTGGAACTCCGATGATGTTAATGTTGAACTCCGATGATGTTAATGTGGAACTCCGATGATGTTAATGTGGAACTCCGATGATGTTAGTGTGGAACTCCGATGATGTTAGTGTGGAACTCCGATGAAGTTAATGTGGAACTCCGATGAAGTTAATGTGGAACTCCGATGATGTTAATGTGTGGAACTCCGATGATGCTAGTGTGGAACTCCGATGATGTTAATGTGGAACTCCGATGATGCTAATGTGGAACTCCGATGATGTTAATGTGGAACTCCGATGATGCTAGTGTGGAACTCCGATGATGTTAATGTGGAACTCCGATGATGTTAATGTGGAACTCCGATGATGTTAATGTGGAACTCCGATGATGTTAATGTGGAACTCCGATGATGTTAATGTGGAACTCCGATGATGTTAATGTGGAACTCCGATGATGCTAGTGTGGAACTCCGATGAAGTTAATGTGGAACTCCGATGATGTTAATGTGTGGAACTCCGATGATGCTAGTGTGGAACTCCGATGATGTTAATGTGGAACTCCGATGATGCTAATGTGGAACTCCGATGATGTTAATGTGGAACTCCGATGATGCTAGTGTGGAACTCCGATGATGTTAATGTGGAACTCCGATGATGTTAATGTGGAACTCCGATGATGTTAATGTGGAACTCCGATGATGTTAATGTGGAACTCCGATGATGTTAATGTGGAACTCCGATGATGTTAGTGTGGAACTCCGATGATGTTAATGTGGAACTCCGATGATGTTAATGTGGAACTCCGATGGTGCTAGTGTGGAACTCCGATGATGCTAGTGTGGAACTCCGATGATGTTAGTGTGTGGAACTCCGATGATGTTAGTGTGGAACTCCGATGATGCTAGTGTGGAACTCCGATGATGCTAGTGTGGAACTCCGATGATGTTAGTGTGTGGAACTCCGATGATGTTAGTGTGGAACTCCGATTATGTTAGTGTGTGGAACTCCGATGATGCTAGTGTGCGTACTTAGTGCCTTATAATAAGTACAAAATGCTATATACGTGTACATGTAGGAATTGTGTTATGTATCTCAGTATAAAGCTTCTTTTAACTATATTGTTTTAAAAAACTGTGCAAGGAATTTGAAGATAATTTTCTATCCAAATCGTTTATTTATGGAACCAATTTAATGAATACAAATCAAAAAGCTCTCTGTTGTAGCCTGTATTGCAATTTGAGGTGGAACTCTAAAACAAGTGTCTATATTTTAAACAAAAAATCATTTTATCTGGCCATGTCCTATGAACAATGTGATTTTATGTTATTAATCATACTCTCTCACACACGCGCGCGCGTCACGCGAGTTACATATAAGATGCCTAAGCATTAAATCTTGACTGTATTGAATGTATAGGAATTCGTCCGTGATCAGCTTATATAAAATCGATGATACATTTAATTACTTTCTAGTGTATTACGTAACTTGTACTGGCACAGCATTATACTTCATAACACTTGTACTCACACGACATAACACCGTCAATTTTAGAGAAATCGTATATAATGAGAAATACCTGATAAAGCGTGATCTTAGTGGCAGGTGATCTCTACACAATGATTAATTATTGATATGACAAAAGTTTATATTAGATCATAATTCCAACAACAAAAATTATTATTATAGATAATAGAGAGGTAATTACATACTCGGATATGTCATACAGCTGGGTGTGGCTACCAGATAACTGAAAGTGATGTATGAGGGATCAATTAAACTACAATGCAAGAGAGAGAGAGAGAGAGAGAGAGAGAGAGAGAGAGAGAGAGAGAGAGAGAGAGAGATTTCCTCTGCGATGAGATTGAATACTTCAAATGGACATGGTCCAAAACTGCAGTTATCGTTTAGTGGTATTTGTTATTTTAAGTGAAATCTATCAGTCATATTAATTTTCTGCTACAGCAATCATAACATCTTCATCTTATCTCTGACGTCATCAGAAGGTTTAGTTTACGGTTAGTTAGTACGAATTAAATACGGAATAACCTCAGGTTACGCAGCTCACTTGGACGACTAAAGAATCCGTGATTTTATCTGAACTATTATCAATATTTAAATGCTAGTTTTCACTTTTGTAAGTTAGCGAGTTATTATTTTGTATTATTCAAAAAGTTCTACTCTTTTCTTCAATTAACAATATTTATGATATCATTTTATTACTTAATTAACATAATGCTATTTTCAAAATTACATAAAAAGCGTGGAAACTTAACATGTTTTAGTTTTCTATGAGACATACAATGCATCAGAACACCAATAATTTAAAGAGGCGGTTCTAAAAAATCATTGATGATCCAAAACCATTATGATATTATAAACAAAATAGCTTACCGGTTTGACTGGAAGATGATCATCAAGCCGGTCACTATGAAATCTTTAATCAATTAACGAAGCCTTAATAATAATAATAATAATAATTTATTACAATAATAATAATAAAAACAGATGAAACGTTATAAAGACAATCAGTCTCCCATACATAGTGTAGTGAGAGACTTGTAATAATAATAATAATAATAATAATAATAATAATAATAATATTGCTACAGCGTCTAAATTTATTTTATAACAAACAACTAAACGACCCCTATACTTGCAGGTTGAACAAACCAAAACATATGAGATTCATGTACAGTCTTTATTATTATATAGCCTAGTACTTATTACTATATAACCTAGTCCTTATTGTTATATAGCCTAGTACTAATTACTATATAACCTAGTCCTTATTGTTACGTAGCCTCTTTAGGAAATCTGTCATCAATATATACGAAATTACATGTACTTAAACTAAACAATGAGTTAAAATTAATCTTACAAAACATGTTTAACTGTCACAACTACATGCATATGAATGCGTATTTTAGTATCATTTATAATAAACATAAATACCAGTCCATGTTCAAATCATAATTCAACTTTGAAAGTTGGCAAATTTCTTTTAAACACGTGAACATCCATATGGAAGTGAGGCCGGCGCTGAGAGAGCGAGTATCTCTTAATTTACAATGGAAACAAAAGTCCATCAAGAACATATTTTACAGATTCACAAATAAACAATTTACTTATGTATCACGTGACTTAGTCTAATTTATGAGTTAACGGAAATTCAAGCTTTTATTTAGTGATAACAATCCTCTTTACTTCGTCATAAGTAATAAATTGTCTTAAAGCAGTTAATCCCATGTAGTCATCATATGTAACATTGTTATCTTTCAGCCTCCCAGTTTTTATACAGACCTGCTGCTCCTCGTTTTTACATTGATATGCTGAGGAATCCAGTATGGAGGTTTTTATTTTTATTTTTGCCATAATGAAGATACTAGGCGTGGTGTCGTCAGAAGGTAATATATAATGATACATGTATATTTACTGGAAACATGGATATACATTCATAGTCCCACGGACGGACAGACAGACGGACTGACATCAAGTGTCCCTCTAATCAGACGACAGTTATCTTAATGAAGATACTAAAATGTCGTCAGGCGGTAATATAATGATATATACATTCATAGACGGATCGACAGACGGACAGACAGACAGACAGACAGAAGAACGGACATCAAGTACTCTTCTCAGTGGACGATAGTTATCCTTCATATATAAAATCATCAGGATGTTTAACTGAAATTTGAAGTAAACAGGAACGGCAGGTATTTCGGTCCAGATTTCTATTGTTCATTCGAAGTCGGAAGTAAATAAATAAAAATAAGTAGTATGGACGGAATTGTGTCAAATGTCAAATTGATTCACTCATATCGAAGCGATGGGTTGAGGAATCCTAGAAACCCGGGAAACCAGGAGAATATCACCGCTTATACTATTGATAAATACTTTCATGTTTAGTACTATGTCTTTATATTAAACTTACCCTAGGATATAGAACAAAAAGTGACTTGATTCTAAATGACACCGGATTAAAAAAATAAAAACCTATTGCTTGGGTAATTCAATGAAGTTCGCCGCTGTACCACGTGATCGATATCGCCTAACGTTTGTGCGGAGCATTTTGGGAGAGGTTAACGTCACGAATTCCCGGAATGACGTCGTTGTTTATGGGAAAACGTCATCTTATGCAATTCCATATTCATTGGAAATAAGTGTTCCACGCATGTGGTACATAAAAATATATTTTATTGTCTATAGGAGAAGAACCGTTTGGATGTGACGTATGCTTAGATTGAAACTGTTATGAATAAATATTTCTTTAATGCAATAAGTAATTAAATGCATAAATTCCACCAATTATATAACATCGTTTCAAATGTTTGGATAGGTTACGGCAGCTGGTGCACGGTTATGACGAGTTGGTGCAATGTGCATTTTATGCCGAGGAACCTGTCGATTTTGTAAGAGAGATTTACGTTTTTGGTAAGCAGATGTCCAAATGACAGCACATAGAAAAATGTCATTATGTTTTATGAAGAATATATGATATACTGAGCGCATCTTGATTTTACCAAGGAAATTTATTAAAATCGTTACCGACACAGGTTTTTCAACCTAAATGGAACCTTCTCCACATGTTACTTTACTGCGGTACGTGTTTACACATTCCTGACTATACTACTTAAACGGTTTATTGTCTATTAAGTTATATAAATAGAAGGCTACAAAAACATCGCTGATACAATCACGGTGATGTAACCAACATACTGATGATGTTTCTTATGGAACCTGAGGATAATTACACTGGTAGTGGGTGTTATTCTCATCACACGAACTGATATGAGTAATTTTATCAAAACGTTTGCTTTTTTAGTAATATCGTTCATTCTTTGGTCACTACTAATTCCACGGTGTTGGAGGTATCAGGTCGTTTTTGTTGTTATAGGTTGTTGTTGGTCACCCAAGGCCACGGTGTTGGAGGTATTAGGTCGTTTTTTGGTTGTTATAGGGTGTTGTTGGTTTACGTCACCTAAGGCCCCGGTGTTGGAGGTATTAGGTCGTTTTTTGGTTGTTATAGGGTGTTATTGGTTCCCGTCACCCAAGGCCACGGTGTTGGAGGTATCAGGTCGTTTTTGTTGTTATAGGTTGTTGTTGGTCACCCAAGGCCCCGGTGTTGGAGGTATTAGGTCGTTTTGTGGTTGTTATAGGGTGTTGTTGGTTTACGTCACCTAAGGCCCCGGTGTTGGAGGTATTAAGTCGTTTTTTGGTTGTTATAGGGTGTTGTTGGTTTACGTCACCTAAGGCCCCGGTGTTGAAGGTATTAAGTCGTTTTTTGGTTGTTATAGGGTGTTGTTGGTTCCCGTCACCCAAGGCCCACGGTGTGGGAGGTATTAGGTCGTTTTTGGTTGTTATAGGGTGTTGTTGGTTCCCGTCACCCAAGGCCCACGGTGTTGGAGGTATTAGGTCGTTTTTTGGTTGTTATAGGGTGTTGTTGGTTCCCGTCACCCGAGGCCCCGGTGTTGGAGGTATTACGTCGTTTTTTTGTTGTTATAGGGTGTTGTTGGTTCCCGTCACCCAAGGCCATGGTGTTGGAGGTATTAGGACGTTTTTTTTTTTGTTGTTATAGGGTGTTATTGGTTCCCGTCACCCAAGGCCACGGTGTTGGAGATATTAGGTCGTTTTTTGGTTGTTATAGGGTGTTGTTGGTTCCCGTCACCCAAGGCCATGGTGTTGGAGGTATTAGGTCGTTTTTTTTTTGTTATAGGGTGTTATTGGTTCCCGTCACCCAAGGCCACGGTGTTGGAGGTATTAGGTCGTTTTTTGGTTGTTATAGGGTGTTGTTGGTTTACGTCACCTAAGGCCCGGTGTTGGAGGTATTAGGTCGATTTTTGGTTGTTATAGGGTGTTGTTGGTTCCCGTCACCAAGGCCACGGTGTTGGAGGTATTAGGTCGTTTTTTGGTTGTTATAGGGTGTTGTTGGTTCCCGTCACCCAAGGCCACGGTGTTGGAGGTATTAGGTCGTTTTTTGGTTGTTATAGGGTGTTGTTGGTTTACGTCACCTAAGGCCCCGGTGTTGGAGGTATTAGGTCGTTTTTTTGGTTGTTATAGGGTGTTATTGGTTCCCGTCACCCAAGGCCCCGGTGATGGAGGTATTAGGTCGTTTTTTGGTTGTTATAGGGTGTTGTTAGTTCCCGTCACCCAAGGCCATGGTGTTGGAGGTATTAGGACGTTTTTTTTTTTTTTGTTGTTATAGGGTGTTATTGGTTCCCGTCACCCAAGGCCACGGTGTTGGAGATATTAGGTCGTTTTTTGGTTGTTATAGGGTGTTGTTGGCTCCCGTCACCCAAGGCCCCGGTGTTGGAGGTATTAAGTCGTTTTTTGGTTGTTATATGGTGTTGTTGGTTTACGTCACCTAAGGCCCCGGTGTTGGAGGTATTAAGTCGTTTTTTGGTTGTTATATGGTGTTATTGGTTTACGTCACCTAAGGCCCCGGTTTCAATTCCAGTCAATTGCATGAACTGGTAAGAGTTTACTAGTTGATTAATGACATGCGGCTGGATGGTGTGAAAACTGTATTGACAATATCATTGTTTAAAGCATCAATGTACTTTGGCACAATGCCGTTAGGTAACAACTGTGCAAAATGTATGCACTCCATGAGCTATCTATGTTTGCATCGATCAGAGCAAATTAGACTCAAATACAAAACCACAAAATTACAGTTACAAATATTTCTTTGTATTCATATTTTTATTATTTGTATTCATATTATTTCTTCCATGATATAATCACAATGTGCATAGATAACAGTAATTACATAAGACATGACATAAATATTTCAATAATTTATTTACATCGTCTACAATATTCTTCAATAAATCCAATTTCTGTTAAATATAATTTGACTTTTGGGGGACATACAGCAACAAGTCCATTTCTTTTCTAAAGCAATTTTGCAATAGTCGCAATGCACCTGTGTAATTTGGCAGTACTTTTTTTTAAAAAAAAAATCTGCATAAATAAAATTTACAAACTAAAAACTAAATTTACAATTATAAATGATCGGTGGTCAAGTCATGGTAATAGCCAGGAACAATTAACAGTTACATTTAACGTTTTACCGATTTTCGTAGTGCATATACTTGTAAAACATATTGATTTTATGAAAACTGCCACTTCAAACATTTTATTTAGACCCCGTAAACCGCATCAAATTGAAAGTTATTTATTATTTCGAAGTCGGAAGTAAATAAATAAAAATAAGTAGTATGGACGGAATTGTGTCAAATGTCAAATTGATTCACTCATATCGAAGCGATGGGTTGAGGAATCCTAGAAACCCGGGAAACCAGGAGAATATCACCGCTTATACTATTGATAAATACTTTCATGTTTAGTACTATGTCTTTATATTAAACTTACCCTAGGATATAGAACAAAAAGTGACTTGATTCTAAATGACACCGGATTAAAAAAATAAAAACCTATTGCTTGGGTAATTCAATGAAGTTCGCCGCTGTACCACGTGATCGATATCGCCTAACGTTTGTGCGGAGCATTTTGGGAGAGGTTAACGTCACGAATTCCCGGAATGACGTCGTTGTTTATGGGAAAACGTCATCTTATGCAATTCCATATTCATTGGAAATAAGTGTTCCACGCATGTGGTACATAAAAATATATTTTATTGTCTATAGGAGAAGAACCGTTTGGATGTGACGTATGCTTAGATTGAAACTGTTATGACTGTGTAGTCCAAATAAATATTTCTTTAATGCAATAAGTAATTAAATGCATAAATTCCACCAATTATATAACATCGTTTCAAACGTTTGGATAGGTTACGGCAGCTGGTGCACGGTTATGACGAGTTGGTGCAATGTGCATTTTATGCCGAGGAACCTGTCGATTTTGTAAAAGAGATTTACGTTTTTGGTAAGCAGATGTCCAAATGACAGCACATAGAAAAATGTCATTATGTTTTATGAAGAATATATGATATACTGAGCGCATCTTGATTTACCAAGGAAATTTATTAAAATCGTTACCGACACAGGTTTTTCAACCTAAATGGAACCTTCTCCACATGTTACTTTACTGCGGTACGTGTTTACACATTCCTGACTATACTACTTAAACGGTTTATTGTCTATTAAGTTATATAAATAGAAGGCTACAAAAACATCGCTGATACAATCACGGTGATGTAACCAACATACTGATGATGTTTCTTATGGAACCTGAGGATAATTACACTGGTAGTGGGTGTTATTCTCATCACACGAACTGATATGAGTAATTTTATCAAAACGTTTGCTTTTTTAGTAATATCGTTCATTCTTTGGTCACTACTAATTCCACGGTGTTGGAGGTATCAGGTCGTTTTTTGTTGTTATAGGTTGTTGTTGGTCACCCAAGACCACGGTGTTGGAGGTATTAGGTCGTTTTTTGGTTGTTATAGGGTGTTGTTGGTTTACGTCACCTAAGGCCCCGGTGTTGGAGGTATTAAGTCGTTTTTTGGTTGTTATAGGGTGTTGTTGGTTTACGTCACCCAAGGCCCACGGTGTGGGAGGTATTAGGTCGTTTTTTGGTTGTTATAGGGTGTTGTTGGTTCCCGTCACCCAAGGCCCACGGTGTTGGAGGTATTAGGTCGTTTTTTTGGTTGTTATAGGGTGTTGTTGGTTCCCGTCACCCGAGGCCCCGGTGTTGGAGGTATTAGGTCGTTTTTTTGTTGTTATAGGGTGTTGTTGGTTCCCGTCACCCAAGGCCATGGTGTTGGAGGTATTAGGTCGTTTTTTTTGTTGTTATAGGGTGTTGTTGGTTCCCGTCACCCAAGGCCCCGGTGTTGGAGGTATTTAGGTCGTTTTTGGTTGTTATAGGGTGTTGTTGGTTCCCGTCACCCAAGGCCATGGTGTTGGAGGTATTAGGTCGTTTTTTTTTTGTTGTTATAGGGTGTTATTGGTTCCCGTCACCCAAGGCCACGGTGTTGGAGGTATTAGGTCGTTTTTTGGTTGTTATAGGGTGTTGTTGGTTTACGTCACCTAAGGCCCCGGTGTTGGAGGTATTAGGTCGATTTTTGGTTGTTATAGGGTGTTGTTGGTTCCCGTCACCCAAGGCCACGGTGTTGGAGGTATTAGGTCGTTTTTTGGTTGTTATAGGGTGTTGTTGGTTCCCGTCACCCAAGGCCCCGGTGATGGAGGTATTAGGTCGTTTTTTGGTTGTTATAGGGTGTTGTTGGTTCCCGTCACCCAAGGCCACGGTGTTGGAGGTATTAGGTCGTTTTTTGGTTGTTATAGGGTGTTGTTGGTTTACGTCACCTAAGGCCCCGGTGTTGGAGGTATTAGGTCGTTTTTTGGTTGTTATAGGGTGTTATTGGTTCCCGTCACCCAAGGCCCCGGTGATGGAGGTATTAGGTCGTTTTTGGTTGTTATAGGGTGTTGTTAGTTCCCGTCACCCAAGGCCATGGTGTTGGAGGTATTAGGACGTTTTTTTTTTTTTGTTGTTATAGGGTGTTATTGGTTCCCGTCACCCAAGGCCACGGTGTTGGAGATATTAGGTCGTTTTTGGTTGTTATAGGGTGTTGTTGGCTCCCGTCACCCAAGGCCCCGGTGTTGGAGGTATTAAGTCGTTTTTGGTTGTTATATGGTGTTGTTGGTTTACGTCACTAAGGCCCCGGTTTCAATTCCAGTCAATTGCATGAACTGGTAAGAGTTTACTAGTTGATTAATGACATGCGGCTGGATGGTGTGAAAACTGTATTGACAATATCATTGTTTAAAGCATCAATGTACTTTGGCACAATGCCGTTAGGTAACAACTGTGCAAAATGTATGCACTCCATGAGCTATCTATGTTTGCATCGATCAGAGCAAATTAGACTCAAATACAAAACCACAAAATTACAGTTACAAATATTTCTTTGTATTCATATTTTTATTCTTTGTATTCATATTATTTCTTCCATATATAATCACAATGTGCATAGATAACAGTAATTACATAAAACATGACATAAATATTTCAATAATTTATTTACATCGTCTACAATATTCTTCAATAAATCCAATTTCTGTTAAATATAATTTGACTTTTGGGGGACATACAGCAAAAAGTCCATTTCTTTTCTAAAGCAATTTTGCAATAGTCGCAATGCACCTGTGTAATTTGGCAGTACTTTTTTTTAAAAAAAAAAATCTGCATAAATAAATATTTACAAACTAAAAACTAAATTTACAATTATAAATGATCGGTGGTCAAGTCATGGTAATAGCCAGGAACAATTAACAGTTACATTAAACGTGTTACCGATTTTCGTAGTGCATATACTTGTAAAACATAAACTGCCACTTCAAACATTTTATTTAGACCCCGTAAACCGCATCAAATTGAAATTTATTTATTATTTGACGCCATAATAATTGATCTTTTGTCGTATTATATATCTGTTATATTTTTGTAGCCAATAATTACTTTAATAATTATTTTGCTACTTTTTAACAACAATAATGCACTCACTCACTCGCTTACCGGCTCATTCATTCACTCACTCACTCACTCACTCTTATTGGTACGACATCTCGGTATACCTGTCATGTGCTGTTTTTGAATGCATTATTTTAATAGAAATTCAAAAACAGCACATGACATACCGAATGGTCAGTCTATTGTGTATTATTCTGTTAGGATAAACTAAGTCCAACAGCAGGTGCACGGGGGTCAATGTCGATTGTTATTTAACAAGGATGTGTCTTAGCTAACGCCAGGTGAGCGAAAGGTCAATGGATCAGCTTCTTCTGACTCACGTGCATGTATATCTAGATCCTTAGGAAGATGTTACCATACTTATATATACTGCTAGGGACAAAAATAACCCAATATTTACTTCCTGTATGTACGGAATGTACAACAAGATCACAGTGGAAGGCATGTGAAGTGTAAATAGTGTAAGAGCTACTTAAATTGTCTGCTAGTGAAGCAATATGTTATAATAATATATAATTAGTTACGACTTTGATAATATGTAGTACCGATATTTACACTTCATGACCTCCAAAACACGATCCAATAAAACGGGAATTCAAAGCAACGGGAATGACATTTAGCGATTTTTAAAAGGCTCTAGATAGGGTTTACACTGTCATGTGCTGTTTTTGAATTTTTATTAAAATAATGCATCCAAAAACAGCACATGGCAACTTGTTATCAGTGTCATATATCATTTTTTTTAAAATTAATCATAACATATATATAGTATTGTCTATTGTCATATACCGTTTTTAAATGTATTTAAATCAGGCTGCTTGCAAATGAATTGTTGACTCAGGGATATTGCAAGCGTAGGCTTATCAAGGCCCTCAAAAAGTTTTATGGCCGTCATCACAGTATTTTTGATAAGTTTGATGTCTGTGTCTATATACTTATCTGATGTCCGTAATTCAATGTTTCTTAATTTTAATTCTACACAAGGCGGTCACGAGTAGCTACAGAAGAGCTACTTACCCTTCCGGAATATCTGATCTCACTCTCCTGGCGGAAGTTCACATGTTTAACTTAATGTGGCCGTTTTCAAAATTGTTTGCTTTGCTTTTGGAATTGATATATTTTTATTATTTCAGAGGATTGTCCAACACCTGATTGGAGGAAGGGAACGAGAAATAACCAATCAACTGTGTGTTTTAGATACCATTCTACTTCCGTTGCCTATAATGAAGCAGTTAGGAATTGCCACATAGAAAATAGTGATTTAATGACAATTACAAATATACAACAAATACAAGCTATTGTCTCAGTGTTAAACAGGACAGCAATGCAGGTCTGGTCTGGTGTTCAAATAGACAGTGAATCGGGTATAAAAGACATTGAAATATTAAATGAAGATTATATAGACGCTAAATGGAAACCTCGGAGAGCAGGTGTGAACGACAGTTGTTTAGAAGTTATTAAAACTTCCAGTGACAATATTCGTCTTAGATCTAGAGATTGTAACGAGACATTACCATTTATATGTACATATAGAAAGAAAGAAAATATAATCTTCATTCCTTGTAAGTATCTATGGTAAATATACACCTAGAGTACAAATTTGTCGAAAGTTTAACACTGAGCTAACTATAGCTCGGCTTCCGAGTGGCTGAGATACGATAGCTAGCGGTCTAAACCTCCGAGAGACAGAGAGCAAATCGAGTTATACTTTTTAGCTTACCATGAACCCAGACGAGCTGCCAGCTTACCATGAACCCAGACGAGCTGCCAGCTTACCATAAACCCAGACGAGCTGCCAGCTTACCATGAACCCAGACGAGCTGCCAGCTTACCGTGAACCCAGACGAGCTGCCAGCTTACCATAAACCCAGACGAGCTGCCAGCTTACAATGAACCCAGACGAGCTGCCAGCTTACCATAAACCCAGACGAGCTGCCAGCTTACCATGAACCCAGACGAGCTGCCAATTCGGTACTGCTCCGTTAGGCTCAGCTTACCATGAACCCAGACGAGCTGCCAGCTTACCGTGAACCCAGACGAGCTGCCAATTCGGTACTGCTCCGTTAGGCTCCTATTAAACTTTCGACAAACTTGTACTGTAGTTTGATATATTTGACATAATATAAATTTTTGTCTTAAAGATTCATTGCTGAAAATATTATCTTGGCAATAATCAACACAAGCAAGAATCCAAATCAACAAATTAATCAAGAGACAGGTTCCCGACTTGAACATGTACGGAATATTATGCCATACTGACATCCAGTGTTGTGGTTCAAGTACTTTTAGAGAGCTCTTACCATTTCAACAACAACAAAAAAATAATAAATAAAAATAATAATGTATGATACAATAAATCACCTAACTTCCATCTTTCTGCGTTATCTGGAAAGAATGTTTATTCATTCTTTCAGTTTTATAGTTTTATTGCACATAGCTGTTTCTTTCACTTTGTCTAATATTTAATCTTTTTGATAACTAATCAAAAACAAACATACCAATCTATGCCCAAACAGCAATCCCAAAGAAAGCAAAAATTTTAAACGGGCAAAATATGTTAAACATGTGAATTTCCACCAGAGAAGTGAGACCGGGTGCTCCGGAAGGGCAAGCACCTCCTGTTTAGCTACCTACACCAGCCACGTGTGAATTAAGATTGTGAATGAAAAAAGAAGCTAGTAAATGCACTTGATGAAGGTCGGTGGTTTTCTACGGGTACTCTGGTTTCCTACACCATCTCAGAACTAACCGCCTCCATATAGGTGAAAAAAATCTTAATTGGGACGCACAACTTTTAAAATAAACTGCATGTAATAAATAAAAACCTGTCATGTATATATTTATATCAACACCGTCGTTAAAATACATTTATATGATTCTTTTTTGGGTTTCAAGTTTCTTATTATATTTCAGTTCTTCCAGAATTAGGGTTATCAGAGTCAACAATCACTGCCCTGGACTATGCAGCCATTGCCGTTGGAGTTTTAATTGGGTTTGTACTGATAGTGGTTATAATTATAGATTTTTTAAGAAAAGTTAACAACTTGAAAAAAGTGGACCCGGAGAACGGCATTGAGATGAAGGTATAAACGTCGACAGATTACAACATTTACGTGTATGTACTACCCTAATACCTGACAATACTTTTATATGCCGGAAAATCGTTTGTGGTCGCCGTTGTTATTTTCTTGGACATTGCGCTACCCCGGGAATGTAAATGTTAAAAGTTATGTAAATGCTCAAGATAACGATTTATGTTCAAAATGCCTCTACCTTCTTAACCATTCCACGAATCGTCAACGAAAATTCACAAGAATAGCATATCGGCGACATTCATGTGGTATTACAAACATTCCAGTTTTAAAACCAGTGACGGCGATCAAGTGTTTTAGAGGGATAGCAAACCACATGTAGGTATACAGAAAGCACATATTTTATATCCTAACTAAGTACATACGGGGTCAATGCATTGAACGCTTACAAGACTTATTCAGTATCTTTCATTTTATTTTTGTCTGGTGAAAATTACTTGATTAACAATCTTTTATGAAAGTAAAAACAAAATACGTTGTCCTTTACATTATTCAAATGAAATAATCGAAAACTACGAAACAAATGTTTTCGATTCGTGACTACGGTTCTCAATCAACAATCTGTCAATAGGCTGTATTAGGATTGTTTGGCAAACTTTTATAGAACTATAAAAAATAAAACTTATAAAACTAATACTGATGCACAGACCCCAGTTTTATAATAATTTTAACTTAGATTTTCCTTAAATTATGTTTTAACAAGTTTTGTAACCTTTTTAATAACAGATTATAAGTATTTATGAAACACTAAATAGTTGAAGTGAACTTTTCCCATATTAACACAATTATAAAGATTTGAAATTAAGGTAAGGAAAGTCTCAGTAAAGCAATGATTGTTAAACTGAGACCAGAGATCATATTATGCTTTATTTGTTATTTGTTTTAGTTATAAAAAATAGGACATTTTGGATTCATGTATATCAGTTAATTCAGATTTTAACTGTCATTGCCAGATTGAGGTTAAGGAATGTCTTAGTTAAGGAACGTTTGCGAAATAAAACCCAGTAATATAAGCTATGTACGACATTTTATTCATAAACTGGTCTCGGGTACAACTGTCTAGGAAAGGGGTTAAATAATGGTCCAATATTGTCAATATCTTTACTTCATCTGTTCAATCATATTTCCTAACTATTGTTTTCGTACACGTAAGTCTGATATATTTTAAATATGATTTGTTTGGTTAAATTTGAAGATATTCTTGTATTTAAGGTGACGTTTTCAAGATCAACCAGCTATATTCTTATTTTATCGGTTAGTACCATAAAGTATTTACCAGATTTAAGTTGAGAAAATCTTGGTTAAGGGATAATTGTGAAATGGGACAAGTCATCATTTAACTTATAACTCTGCTTAACTCACAAGGTTAAAGAGTTGTTGTTAACTATACCAAATATTTTTGTAATGCTTAGATACGAGGGGAAGTCAAAAAGTTCATAGAACGGGGTATATATTGCCGCAACAAACCATACATTTTATTATTATTTTTCAATATAGTTCCCTTTTACCCCAATGCACTTAGCCCCTTTTCTTTCAGACTGTCTATACCTTTGAAATAGAAGTTTTCGGTTTGGTCCTGAAACCATGCCTCTGTGGCAGCCTTAAGTCCATCATCATCAGGATAAATAGGATTTCAAATTTCTAAATAGGAAATAATCACTGGGTGCCAAATCGGGACTGTAAGGTGGGTGATTAAGTTGTTCGAACTTGCATTCACGAATCGCTGCTTGTGCAATCCTTGTCTTGTGCACAGGAGCATTGTCGTGAAGAAGCAATACCCCTCGGCTCAACTTTCCCCTCCTTTTTAACTTAATAGCAGCTTTCAGCTGCTTCATTAGATCAGCATAGTAAGTCCCAGTGAAAGATTCCAGCAGGTTTATAATTGATTAACAGAACACCTTAGAAGCCCAGCTGATGGTTGGGTTTTGAATTTCTTTGGGGGGGTGAGCCAGGGTGCTTCATTGGTTTCTGGGTCCCAATGATGAATCCGTGTTTCATCACCACTTACTAAACGTAAATAGAATCTCCGTCATTATAAATGTCAAGAAGCCCCCGACTTGACTGGAGTCTTTGGAAGCGATCCTGCACATTAATGTTTCTGGGGACCCATCTTGCGGATACTGTTGCCATCCCAATATGCTCGTGGATAACCGTGTATACACTTCCATGTGAAATGTCACACTCCTTAGCTATGTCATCAATCCTAATTCGACGATCATTCATGATGAGGATCTCCACAGACGTGACAATTTCCTTGTGAGGCATCAGATGGCCGACCTGACCGTGGGTCATCCTTCAGTGAGGTGCGCCCACGTTTAAATTCAGCTGACCATTTTGCCAATGTGGAATAGTCAGGACCACTGTCACCGTACACCTCGGCCATTCGAATTTCTTTGGCATTTGATCCTCTTCTGTGAGAAACTTTATTACTGCCCTAAACTCAACATTTGATTTTCCATCATTGCTTGATGATCACCAACTTTGAATGCTTTTTAGAATTACACAAATATGTTGTGACAAATAAACTTGATATGTTTAAAATGGCGGAATGTTGTGTTGTCTAAATAAGTAAAGAAATGTGTGTACGCTTGGCTGAATACGCTGTTCTATGAACTTTCTGACTTCCACCCGTATGTCAGTTTCATATGTTTTTTGTGGCCCATCAAGATTCATTTCAATTTTTATAATGTCATGAATAATGTACAATTTTTATGTTGTATTGTGTGGAAAAGAAAATTATTTATTATCTTTGAAATTTATTAAACTTTTAAAATAGAATATATATATTTTTGTCAGTATGTTGAATAAAAGTGTGTTGTTAATTATATCTGTGCTTTAGTTGCATTTTATTTACTTCTCTTTGTTTGCTCCTCACGCACTTAATATCCAGATGAATTGAGCTGAGCGATTTGGATATAAAGCTTACCCATAAAAACTCATTATAGTGCCAAGGGATGGTTCTAGTAGGTCGAAATTTGCTGTTTGCAACTAAAAGGCCGTTGGTACTTACGGTTTTCAAATTGGTTCCTGGTTTACAAACACGGAAGGTTTAGTTAGATAAACAGGGGCTTACTCTTACAGAGCACCCGGCCTATCTTCCCTGGTGGAAGTTCACATGTTTTACATCATTTGGCTGTTTCAAAGTTTGCTCTGGTTCTGGATTGTGGTTTGGGCATCGATTGGTAAGTTCTTTAAAATTTAACTATTTCAATACAATACTGTCCATTTTAATTCATTTATTCCGTAAGTCATGTCAAATTCTATAATGCCATACGTTGTTTAGACGTGAACAATTTTTCAAGAAAAATACAAACTAAACATTACAGCGCAAACTTACATGCAACGTTTGACATAACTGTAACATTTACCATAATCACAGGAAATTATAATAAACACCGGCGGCATTGTTAGTATTACACCTATGTCGAACCCTTATATGTAGTAACTACGCTATATGTTGTAACGCCGCTATATGTAGTAAAAATCTCCGCCATATGTAATAAGGACACGTTTTATGTAGTAGATAACAAGTTGTACGCTATATGTAGTAATTGCTAGGTCACGTTATATGTAGCAACATTTTTGTACGTTATATGTAGTAACTGCTAGGTCACGTTATCTGTGGCAACATTTTTGTACGTTATATGTAGTAACTGCTAGGTCACGTTATCTGTGGCAACATTTTTGTACGTTATATGTAGTAACTGCTAGGTCACGTTATATGTAGCAAAATTTTTGTACGTTATATGTAGTAACTGCTAGGTCACGTTATCTGTGGCAACATTTTTGTACGCTATATGTAGTAACTGCTAGGTCACGTTATATGTAGCAACATTTTTGTACGTTATATGTAGTAACTGCTAGGTCACGTTATCTGTGGCAACATTTCTGTACGCTATAATACGTAGTAACTGCTAGGTCACGTTATATGTAGGAACATTTTTGTACGCTATAATACGTAGTAATTGCTAGGTTACGTTATATGTAGTATCATTTTTGTACGCTATAATACGTAGTAACTGCTAGGTCACGTTATCTGTGGCAACATTTTTGTACGTTATATGTAGTAACTGCTAGGTCACGTTATATGTAGTGACATTTTTGTACGCTATAATACGTAGTAACTGCTAGGTCACGTTATATGAAGTAACTGCTAGGTCACATTATATGTAGTAACTGCTAGGTCACGTTATATGTAGTAACTGCTAGGTCACGTTATATGCAGTAACTGCTAGGTCACGTTATATGTAGTAACTGCTAGGTCACGTTATATGTAGTAACTGCTAGGTCACGTTATATGAAGTAACTGCTAGGTCACGTTATATGTAGTAACTGCTAGGTCACGTTATATGTAGTAACTGCTAGGTCACGTTATATGTAGTAACTGCTAGGTCACGTTATATGAAGTAACTGCTAGGTCACGTTATATGTAGTAACTGCTAGGTCACGTTATATGTAGTGACATTTTAGTACGCTATAATACGTAGTAACTGCTAGGTTACGTTATATGTAGTAACTGCTAGGTCACGTTATATGTAGTAACTGCTAGGTCACGTTATATGTAGTAACTGCTAGGTCACGTTATATGCAGTAACTGCTAGGTCACGTTATATGTAGTAACATTTTTGCACGTTATATGTAGTAACTGCTAGGTCACGTTATATGTAGTAACTGCTAGGTCACGTTATATGTAGTAACTGCTAGGTCACGTTATATGTAGTAACTGCTAGGTCACGTTATATGTAGTAACTGCTAGGTCACGTTATATGAAGTAACTGCTAGGTCACGTTATATGTAGTAACTGCTAGGTCACGTTATATGTAGTGACATTTTAGTACGCTATAATACGTAGTAACTGCTAGGTTACGTTATATGTAGTAACTGCTAGGTCACGTTATATGTAGTAACTGCTAGGTCACGTTATATGTAGTAACTGCTAGGTCACGTTATATGTAGTAACTGCTAGGTCACGTTATATGAAGTAACTGCTAGGTCATGTTATATGTAGTAATATTTTTGTACGCTATATGTAGTAACTAATGGATTTTTCCTTATATGTTCATAATGTAAATGGATTTGACTTCACCAGAAAATTAAAACACGAAACAATTTTCTGGTGAATAGATAAACCAACAGATGGACATTTAAACCTTATATTACATTATTGGCTAATATCATATAGGTTATGTGACTTTGTCGTAGGCGCTAATTTCTGCGTCGTCAGGGGTATAAGGTGGCATACTATTTATGTGTATTAACATAGGCGTAGGAGCAGGGGGGGGGGGGCCAGCGGGGGCCGCCCCCCCCCCCCCCCCAATGTCAGAGAAGGGGGGGGGGGGGCTAGGCCCCCGCAATATATTGTGTGAAATTTTGTCTTATGCTAAAAAAAAGAAAGAGAAAAAAAACAAGAGCTTTAACAGGAAATGTCCATCTGGTAACCAATCAATTATCAATTATCAATTTCATCACCATTCATCATCCGGGGTACCCCATATCCAGTGGCGGATTCAGCGGGGGGCGTAGGGGGAATACGCACCCCCCTTTATGTCGCTAATAATACATATTGTTCAGCTCAGATTGCACCAGAATGCAGGATTTTTGGCCACTTTTTCAAAATGTTCCGGGGGAGCATGCCCCCAAACCCCCTAGAAGGTTCGAGCCTTCAAATCTCACATTATACGCCCCCTTTCTAAAATTCTGGATCAGCCTCTGATATCCATCTCCAATGAGAGGGTGATTATGGAACTTGTGTCATACGGTTATTTTATATAATCTTGCCTTTTACATATCAACTTTATTTTGTACGCGCAATCGAGTTATTTCCCTTTACAGAGAAGCTCTTTTTCGAACACTGACAATGTCTGCATACGATACACGTTTGGTAACTGGATCTCTTACGAGAAAATCTTATGCGTAAGTGAGTATTATTTTGCTTCTGAAGTAACAAAAGAAACCACAGAACCCCGAAATATACAGTTTCGTCTAAACCAAGACTTTGAGGCAAAGGAAAAAAAATTGAAGCGAAAGCCGTCACATGTTTACGGTGCTAGGCAAATTACGTACCCAAATAATTTTGCCCATTTGTGACATGGTATATTTCATGGACCATTGTGATCCTTGAGTGGGACTTCGGGGGAAAGAGGGCCAAATTTGTTCCCCCTAAAAATGGTCAAAATGTATGCCAAACTGAATGCCATGGTGAATATGTTGCATTTACAAGACAAGTTACTCCAATTGGTTGCATATTGGGTTCATGAGGGGTGGAGGTGTGTAAATAGGAAAAGGTAATAACTGTCATTCTGCAATGTATGAGGATGAAATTTTGTGTGTGTAATCCTTGAGCCAAGACAATGAAGACACATAACATATATAATTATATATATAACAGGTTTTTGGATGCTCCCCCTAGGTCACCCCCATGGGTGGTACTTTTGGGGAAAGGGACAAAATCAATTATTTTTCTAAATGTGGTTAAGTTGTATCACAGATCTATAATCAATACAAATTATCTCGGTGGGTCACATTTAGGGGTAAGGGGGGGGGGGGGGGGTCGGGAAATATATGTTTTAACATGGTCATGTATCATATCAAATTGTACTTCATGGCAAATCCTATGCATTACAAGTAAATTTCTCATTCTATGGTCAAACTTGGGGTGCAGGCCATTTTGGTCTAGTATTCTTGGGTGTAAGGCAAACTAGGCTGACAATGGAGGTGGTGGGGGGAGGGAGAGGGGAGTAAAAATTAAAAATTCAAATGCCATCATGCAGTATATGATATTGAAAGTCAAAATGATAACAATTCTCTGCATGTAAATATTTTGGTTTTTCTTCAAAATGTCAATGGGGAGCTCGTGGATAATGCAATGGCACACTACAAACCTGCACAACTTCTATTTTAATATATACGCGGGATGACTTTTGACCTTGACATTGATTCAAGGTCATTATCTTAATAAACGTGAACTGACCAACCACACATGGGAAAGAAATTTTCCTTACCATTGGCCCTTACTGTTGGCTCATTGTCAGTATAATGTGACCAAGTGACATGTAGTGTTAATCAATGATGTTGTTCGTCAGTGAACTAGCATTATAAAAGTTGCCATCAGTGCGCACTAGAATAAGGCAGAGCACAAATGCTTGCACACATGCTGCAGTTGCATGCACCACATGAACTTGTTTGTAAAGTTGAATCCTTCAGGATTATTAAAAAATAATTCATCACGAATAGCTGAAAGATTGCTGATGTGATGTAACACCATTTACCTAGCTACCTACCTCAATACATGTGAAAAAGTTCATGTTTTGGTGTTGAATATTTTGAAAGCAAATGTCATAGAGAATTAGTTGAGCATTACAGACCAATTGGGCCTCTTGTTACCGGAGTTAAAAGCCCGTGAAAATTTAGAAAATTTGCAAATACAAGTCCCTACCATAGGTTATGACCGTAGATAAATAAATTTCAACAAACTTTTCGTTAAAGCTTAATCTAGTTCAAGTTTAATATAGAGTAATAATATTTAAACAAGTTTAGTTCTGGAAAACTTGTAAATTTTGCAAATACAGTCCAACCTGCCTTAAAGGCCACCTCTATATAAGGGCCACCTGCTTATATAGGCCAGTAGAATTGTACCCCAATTGTTCTTTATTCATATTATTTGAACCTGTATATAAAGGCCACCTGTCTACAAAGGCCATTATTACTGGTTCCCTTTGGTGGCTTTTATAGACAGGTTTGACTGTATAAGGTTTTATTTCATTTTCTGCAGTAAACATGAAAACATACCGTTACCAAGAGCAAATAAAAGAACATTGAAAGAGCAAAGCCATTGGAAAGAAGGCTGGTATCCTGCTGAAGTTACAGAACTAAAGAATGGTCTATTTAGGGTGCATTACAAGGGTAATACATTTTAAATATAATCCACAAAAACACAATGTGAGATTTTATTAGACAAGCTTATCATCACTTTAAAACTTTCAAAAAACAAAACAAACAAAAAAAAAAAAAAAAAAAAAAAAAAAAAAAAACAAAAACAAAAAAACTAGAACTTTAAAAAAAATACTGATGATGTCTGAAATTTAGATGTAAATATAGCATTCATGTGTGGCAGCCCCTATCATACCCGACACTACAGGTAATTGGCGGGGTATTTTGTTTTTACATTGGCCACTTTGGGTGTATGTCTGTCCATCCATCCGTCGGCATATGGTTTCCACACAATAACTTTTGCTTTTAATCATATTTCATATACTCATTTATATAGTTAGATAAAATACAAGCCAAGTTTGATATTGAGATTTTTCCACCCAGTGGTTCTGGAGTTATGACCCTTTGAAACATTTATATATTTTCATATGCCCACATTAATAAAATACAGGGCTTATTATATTATGGCATTTACACCCTTCTGTCCACCCTCTGTACAAGGACATATTGATTGAATTTTTGGTGTGTAGCTTTCTCATGAATATTTACAGTTTGAGTTTTGTTCTGATTGGATGAATTTTGGTGGAGTTACTTTACTTGTACTTAAAATTGGCCTGTTTTCTTGTTCATTTACAAATATTGTGGAGTATCTTGCTTCTACTGAAAGCTTTTGTTGAGCCTTTGCTAACATGTGGTTTATTTTCATAATTTAGGCTGGGATAAGTCCTTTGATGAAGTGAAAACAGCAACAGACATTAAAGAAATAGACCATGGCTTAGAACCACATTTAAAGATATTTCAAGTCAGTCTTAAAGAAAGTCTAACTTCATCCAGGAGAGACAGCAAAATCGTAATAAGACAACAGATGCAAGCTAATGAGTTTGAAACGTTTAGGGAAAATGCTACTTTGTACAAATTAAGCAGAAAAAGAACTGTGTATACTATCGCTTGTCGACAACAGTTTGAAAGAATACTTGGGTCAGGATGGGATTATAGAATTGTAAACGAAGAAGGAGACAATTTTTTCATCAAAACTACCACAGTTAGATTTTGGTTTAGTAAAAGAAAAAACTTATGTGATTTCCTGGCTTATCCAGACCATGTAGAACCCCAATATCTAGATAGAGGAAGTCAGCTTGTTTTTTCATTTGTAAAAGCACCAGGGAACAAGAGACTGCTTCCAGATTTGTTAAATAATGACTGTTTGTAACACAAGTGTACCAAAATTTGTTGAATGTCTTAAAGTTTATACATTTGTCTAACATGGCACTACTTTTCTGATCTTACACAGTGTTTTTGAATCATGGTTTTATTGTCACGGAAACTCTTATTCGGTATCCTAAGTTCTAAACAGTTTTGGGAATCAGAGTTAAATAGTAACACACTGAAACAATTTCAGGCTATAGTAGAAAATCATTGTGCACTGGCTTTTGACTTGGATGAGAAAAGCTTAGAAAAACTTAGAGCTGAATTATTTAGGCTAAAAGCAAAGGGTAAAAGGGCAAGAAGTAAGGGTGGCAACCAATTTCAGCGATTTTTGGTTAGTCTTGAAAACTCAAATTACACTTGGGATGTCCCTATTTCAAGGCATAAATCTGAATTATTGGTAGAATTGAAGATGGCAGAAAAGGATGCAGAGTGTAGTGCTATGTTAGAAAAATGTAAACTTGAGTATGAAAATCTACTGAAAGCCGAAAAGCAAAAAATTGAAAGCACTTTTTATGAGTATATCATAAAAACAGAATCTAGTGAAAAACAAAATTTGAAACGTAAACCTTTTCAAGATTGCACCCCCTCATATCAGTCTAAAAGACGCAAAAGTGAATCTGAAATGTGCAAAAGAGCTTTGAATTTTTTAGATGATCTGGACATGAAACCAGTATCAGTTATAGTATCTAGACAAGGCAGAGAGGAAGTTATTCAGTTGTATGAAAGTGAAGAGAGAGAGAATTCAGGTTTAGATGATTTAAATACATTAGTTTATGTTTTAGACTGTTTTAATGTCTCAAATGAGGCTTATCATGAGTTAAGTATGCTTTTCAAAACCATGCCCCGTAGTACAACTTTACAACAGTATATTTGCAAAATAAATCAGAATTATAAGATTGTAAACACACCAGATGGTCTTGGTGTTCAGCAGTCATTTAAACAGCACTTGCAAGATGTGGTGTCTTATTTGCTAGTGAAAGATGCTAATTTTGCTTCAGATGGTAAGTTAGTCACCAAAATTTCTGGGGATGGAACTCAAATAGGAAAGCGCATCCATGTAGTTAATGTTACTTTCACAATTATAAATGAAAACCGAAGTGGTTCAGCACAAGGTAATTACCCACTTTGTATTGTACGCACTAAAGAAAAATACTCTAATCTTTCACTGGCATTGCAAGATTTAAGGCAGGAAGTTAGTGAACTTCAAGGTAGCTTATTAGAAATTGGTGGTAGAACATTTAGTGTTGAGATCATGCTTGGTGGTGATTATAAGTTTCTGCTTGTTGCAGTCGGTATTCCGTCTATTGCATGTCAACATGTATGTATTTATTGTAAATGCAGCAAATCCGAAAGATTTGATCTATGCAAGTCTTGGTCCTTGTCAGATGAGAATCTTGGTGCTCGTTTGGTATATGCATATGAAGATAAAAATGTGAAAAGAGGTACTAAAAGTAAGAAGGATGAATATTACTCTGTGAAAAACCCTCCCCTGTTTTCTAGTATAGGACCATCCCAAATTGTTATTGATCAGTTGCATATGTTTCTGAGAATATGTGATAAATTATTTGGTCTGCTGATAGCAGAACTAAGGTTATTGGATAATATTACATCCCACACTACTTTTTCAGAGCTAGACCGAAATAAGTTGAAGCATGTGAGTTCTCTAGAACATGTGTTGCAAATGCTTGGAATTGATTTTGTGTTAGGTATAAATTCAGAAACAAGAAAATTAGAGTACAGAGAATTGACTGGTCCAGAGAAACTGAAATTTTTGAGTAGTTTTAATGCAAGTGACTTTTTCTCTGATGAGACAAGGGCACATTGTGTACAGAAAGTTTGGAATAATTTCAGAGAATTAAATGAAATTATTAAAGGTGATGCACCCAACCCAGACAACATTGAAACACTTGCAAAAGACTGGTGTAAACTGTATGTCGATACTTATCAGGCAAGAGATATAACTCCATACATGCATGTGTTGCGTTTTCATGTTGGAGAACTTGTACGATTACATGGGAATATTATTAAGTATAGTCAACAGGGATTAGAGAAACTGAATGATATTGTAACAAAACAATATTTCAGAAGTAGTAGTCATAAAGGTCAGATAGCACTCAAGCAGGTAATGGAAAAACAAAACAGAATGACCTTTTTAGAGGATTTTAAAAGAAAAAAGAATGAAAAACTGTGTAGCATTTGTAGACAGAATGGCCACACAAAAGTAACCTGTCAAAATTGAAGCCATGTTTCTGAATTTTTATAACTGGCAACATGATGATGTTAGAGTATTATGATTTTATATTGGTCTAGCTATGTCTGTCTCCGAGTTTTTGTGCCCTGTCATTTAAAAGGCTCAGCTGATCAAAATGATTTTAGTTTTGCTCATTATCTTGATAAAATATAGGTCAAGCTCAAATTGTGGATTTTTTCTGATGCAAAGATATAGAGTTATGCCCCTTTTACAGTTTTACTTTGAATGGTTTTTTTTTTCTTAACTCAACTGGACAAAAGCTAACATATAGTAATTAAATACAGGTCAAGGTCAAGTTGATATTTTTCACTTGATTCAGAGGTATCTCTCTTTCTGAAAATGCCATTTCTCACCTCCATCTTAAAAATGCTTTCATTTGCTAACTTGTATTTGAAATACATTTCAGATTTGAATTCCAGGTTTCTCCATCAACCGGATGAGGAGTTATATATATCCTTTAAATAAAAAAATGTTGTTTCCCTGCTCTGAAAGACAGTTCAAGTTTGAATTGCAGAATTTTTGACAACTGAATTTAGAGTTATCAACCTATGCCTCTTGAACTAAAAGTCTAACTTTTGAAAGTCTTAACTAATTAGAATCATTTAAATTTGCTGGCTTTTTAGTTTTTTACATGTACTTATTGTTGATTGAAATGCTGTTTCAGCAACAGTCGTATGGTGGGCGTATTGGCAGTGATCACACTTGTTTGCTTTGTATATAAGTTGTTGGGTGAGGACAATACTGATTGACTTTATGATTTCTTGAATTTGTTGAACTAGTTTTTGGATTAAATTTTGAATTATAATTTAAAGTCAGTTTTTTACTCATTGTGTTTAAAAAGAATCTCGGATTAGATTAGTTTTATCCATTTAATGGATATTCGATATATATATATTTAATATATCATAATTTAATTTTAGCCCATTTTGTTGCCAAGTGGTGGGCTGTTCAGATCACTGTGCCTTCATAGTTTGCATGTTGACCAATTAGACTTAATTATTTTCCTGAAATGGTATTTTTAACTTATCCTTGAATTCAATACTTTTATGCATTTTGTACATGTCACATGGTCATTTTGATGCATTTTTAAAGAAAAATTGTAAAACTCTCTTCAAAATTGAAAAAATTCCTTAGAATTTATGGTTATTTTTATTTGAATAGACTTATTTTCTTTTAAATAAAATCTACTTATTAACAAAATTTCACTTTTGCTGGTGATTTCTAGTTTTAGCCAGCTAAATTTTGGATGGATTCAACAACCATGATTGCTGCCATCTTTAAAATTTTTAATTTCTGCTCCGAAAAAGTACATTTATTCAAAAGAAATCATATACGTGTTCCTTGTGATGTCCAGTTTTCACACTGGTTTAAAAGATGTCGGCTATCGTTGAGAAATCTCATCTTCATTCCTCCTTAGAATCTATTGAACTCATCACTTACAAGGTACACTTACCATTTCTGGTATGTCTAGTTGTGTCCTAACAAATTTTAGTCTGATTTGATGTCTTAAGATTACCACCATCTTAAAAATCTTACCATGTCTCAAAAGCCATCACTGCACCACTTCTAATCAAACTTCATGCACATGTTCCTGATGGTGTCTAGTGGAGGTTAAAATGTTGATTAGGGAAGATGTTGTTTCATTGCTCATGTTTATCAAAAAGGTCCAACGTTAGAGATGGCTAGCATCTTGAAAATCTTGTTATAGTTACTTGTCAGAAATTACTCAACAGAATATAGAATAGTATAAGTGTTGGAAAAATAAGTCATTCATTTGCACATATTTGCATAACATTCCTTAAGGTGGTGCCAAGATCAATTTATGATCTAGATCTTTTATATCAGGTTTTTTGGGTTTTTTTTTTTTTATTTTTATATATTTTTTCTCAATATTGATTATTACTTAAGAATAATTTGTCGATTTCATTCCTTAACATGATTTTATTGATATTTTTGTTGAGTTTTATGTGGTTTATAATTTTCAGTATTATTTTCAAAGCTAGGAAAGCATTGAAATAATGAAGGATTTTTTAGAAAATTTATTTTTATCTTTGATACTATTGATTGTTATTATTGTTGTTTTTTATTTTTGTTTAAAAAAAAAATAAAGGAAATTTTACATTATCTTAATGCCCTTGATTCTTTATTTCTTTATGATCTACTATTCGGGTTAATTTAATGGTAAGTTTTTCCAGCGACACCGGACCAGAAGAAAATTAATTTAATTTAAATACGGTCTAAAATTAGCTCATATGATTCGGCAATTTGATTGAACAAGCTGAAGGATTCCCCAGCTACGTCATTTGTATAGTAATAGGTGATTGGAAGTTATAAATGGAGAAATGCTGGGGTTTTCTCCGGGTTTCTTGAGGTCACTGCAACCATATTAACTGTTGAGAAGCTTCGCATGCCACAGTTCAAACCGTGAAATACGATGCTAGATCAAGATATTTTAAGAATGATACAGCTTGGTTTTATTTATCATTGCTTAAACTATACACAATCATTTGTAGTAGCTTGAATGAATATTCACTGAAAAGTTATTACGAAAAATTGACAAAAAATACTACGTTTTGTAGCGAAAATCTGCGTGAAGAGCGCTGAACAAGGGAAATAACTTTCGTTGTGTTTCAAATAAAAGTTGATATGTTTTATTTTTTAAAAATAATTCGTTAAACAAGGTGTAAACTATTTTCCCCAACACGTATATTTTTGCACTATTTTCATAAAAACATGCAACAAATATTTAACATTTCTTAAATTATCAATCCCTGCTGTATTTTTATTTATAAATCTTCACGCTTGTGTAGATATTTTCATAATTATACCCCTCTTTCACGCTTTTTAACCAAATGGTTTTCACTTGAATTTTCCTACTTAGATGACCCTTAACAGGACAACGAGGTGAAAGCTTTTCAGACCTTCATTCAACCAAGATGATGATAACGACGACGACGATGATAATGACTTACAACTGTCCCTGAAGCGCAGTGGATAGCGCGCTGGACTTCAATCCAGAGGCCGAGGGTTCGAATCCCGTCGGGGATGTGTATATAATTTTAATTTAACGAAATAAGTTGACTGGACATCTTACATCTAAGCAAAGATAGTTTCCACCATGCGAGAAGCGCCAGTAATATGTGATGATGCAGAAATTGATTATGATATTATGATGTTCGATTGTAAATAGACAGTTAATTTCCTCTTTTTCGCGCCATGGCTTCTGTGCATAACATGTGATACTGAATGCCACCAAAGCAAGAAAAATACTGGTACAGAACTTGACCCAATGCAGTTAACGTAAAGGTTCTTGTTTAATTTAACTTATTTCTAACGATTTCATTGACTGAATTTTAAAAATATAAACCTTCATTATTAATAGACACGACCACTCTCGCTAGGACACAAGTGCCGAATGGCGTAGGTTGATTGTGACCTCACCGACACCAAAGAAAATGGCAGTCGTGTTAACGTTTGCCAAGGCGGGAGGTCCAGTATAGTTCGCCAGCGATATTTTAGAAGATTGTCTATAAACGGAAGAGTCTATATAATGTAAATAGGGATCATATAAAAAGGTGGTTTGAAATAAACGCAAGCAGGCGTGAACATACGCATGCGATGACATTTGTGTAGAATAGACTCGTCCGTGTTTATTTTCATTGACGGACTATAGAGGACCAGAAAGCATGACAAATATCTATTTTTCTTAATCAAAATGAAAAATAAAGTCAAGTTCCTTTTCATATTTTTTATTAGGAATTTAATAATAATAGGAATTCCTGAGTTTCGCAGTGTGCGCAGAGTCCATTAATTTTATATCTCAATGACCAAGAAAAAAATCTGATAAAAATGATTGGTCATCAATATCAAGGTACATCATTGTTTCGGATTCAAAGCCCAAATTTTATCTTGAAATCGTAACTGCAGATTTGTCATTTTTTGCTTGTAAATATTTCGAAGAAAAATACCAAGATGGGTAATATAATCTAATTTAAACATTACTGTAACATCGTTCACTCGAACACCGTTTTCTCGAATTTCATGGATACCCAGAAAGATAAACCTATAAGCATAACGAACTCCTATTGAAGTTATTGTTATGCCGTCATGATCTAACATAGGCGTAGGAGGGTTTTTAATATTGGGGGGGGGGGGGGGGGCAAACCGAAGCTATGTCTTATTTAGTGCCGCAGGTACGACCTCGTGCCTAAGGCACGAGGCGGGGAGAGTATGAGAGGGGTGCTAAACCCCTCGCATAGGTGGGGGTCCGGGGGCCTCCCCCGGAAAATTTTCAAAACTAAGTCCTGTCTAGACGCATTTTCAATCTATTGTGCATCGTTTTGATAGGTTTAAAATACTGTGATATCAAGGCAAGATTCATAATCACCCTCTCATTTGATGGATATCAGAGGCTGATCCAGAATTTTAAAAAGGGGGCGTATAATGTGAGGTTTGAAGGCTCGAAGCTTCTAGGGGGGTTCGGGGGCATGCTCCCCCGGAAAATTTTGAAACAGTGGCGCAAAAATCCTGCATTCTGGTGCAATCTAAGCTGAACAATATGTATTTTTAGCGACATAAAGGGGGTGCGTATTCCCCCTACGCCCCCCGCTGAATCCGCCACTGGATATGGGGTACCTCGAAAAATTTTGACGCCCTTTTACAAGTATAATGATGAAATTGATAATTGATTGGTTACCAGATGGACATTTCCTGTTAACGCTCTTGTTTTTTTTTTTCTTTGTTTTTTTTAGCATGATACAAAATTTCACACAATATATTGCGGGGGCCTGGCCCCCCCTTCTCTGACATTGGGGGGGCCCGGCCCCGCTGGCCCCCCCCCCCCCCCCCCTGCTCCTACGCCTATGTCTAAGCTCCTGACTTAAAGACCTCGAGATTAAAGTTTTACGTGTTTTTAAAATTCAGACGTGGAAAGAAATTGAGAAATCATTTCAAATATTTAAATTATATATCCGTTGTGATTAAAGTGCTTAAAGATTTTTCTCCTTAATTCAAATACAGGTATATAAATCATACAAGTGTAATTTATTGTTTCCTGATCGACGGTCGCGTCGCCTTAAAAGCAGAGAAAACTCCGCGTAAGACCTTTGTACAACACGTTTCATTGCTCCATTAATTAAAAAACCAACCAAAATTAATAGCAAGTAAATTACACACAGTTATGTCGCTGTTTATTGAAAACGTTTGATATTATATAACATCACGCTTTGGGTAGTATATGTTCACAACCGTCCCCGTAGCGCAGCGGATAGCGCGCTGGACTTCTAATCCAGAGGCCGCGGGTTCGAATCCCGCCGGGGATGTTCATATTTTAGGTAATGAAAAGATGGTAGAAATTAGCTATGTGATTTGAAGATACTCAATTTTATTTGAAGCACAGAAACATGTTTTGAAATAATTTGATGGCGTATGTCTCATTTCATTCTCATTTTCTGAGAGATATTCATATGAGTTGAGTTTTGGTGTTTAACGTCCCTGTCAAGAATATATCAAGACGTCGCCAGCTATAGGCGAAGGTGCATAAATTTTGCCTGTGCGTTGTGCTGATGGCATTATACAGCAGGGTTCTTTATAGTGCCAAGTTCACCGTGATACGGGATCTCGTTTATTTTAAGTTCCCATCCGAAAGAACCGACCGTGACTTTCATTTCGTAATGCCGAGTGCTTGGGGAAAGAACAGTCACTTCCCACTTTCAAGTATTGGGTCAGACCCGGTCAGGGTACGAACCCACGACCTCCAATTTACGGAATGAGCACTCTACCAACTGAGCTTCCGCATAAGAGGATCCACCAATGGACAGTGTCAGTCTCCAATCAGATTTCGCAATCATTTCTCCTTAACTTAAATACAATAGTAAATTTTAGTTGCCTTTTTATATGTACGAATAAACTTTTTTGATAAAACAAAAATGCGCAAATATTAAAAGCTGGAAGCTATCTTTTAAATGCAAGTTTAATACCTTAAATTCCGAAATGTGATAAGATTATCAAAATTACTTAGATTTCAAATTTTGCTAGATTTGAGTTAAGGAAAATCTTAGTTAAGTAGGAGCCTGGATCTGCAGTTAACACACACTGCACGAACTCACACGTATATAATACCAATTTCTCTAATACTGTCTTGGCCACTCAACCAATGACTCCACATGGATGTATGCTTAAAATTAGTGCATTCCCATGACGTTGACAAAAAAATGTCATATACCATTAAAAATTATCATTCAATAGATGCAAAAACATGATATGCAATACCATTTTTGATGTATTGAATGATAAATTTAAAAAATGGTATAAACATTTGTGTTCCTTAAACATAAATATACCACTATATAATATGCAACTAAAGGTCAAGTGGACATGTCAATGTTGTTTGCTTATGGACAGGTCGTCCTTATTTGTTTTAACCCTTGACCTGTCTAGATGGTTGGTTGAATGTTGCCTAACGTCGCATCAGCAATTCGCGACGAGAAGTATTTAATTAATCTCTATGGATTAATCTATGAACAATTTTTATGTATGCATGTGAAGTGCGAGTGTGTTGTATGGTCTGCCTTGTACTAGCGCGCACTCAGGGCGACTTTACCGTGCTAGCTCACAGAGTCAGTACGCCGCAGACAAGCGTACTACTCCCCCAGTCCATTATACTGATACCAGGTGAATCAGTAAAGGCCAACAACAAGGAAAATTCACTTTCCCACATGTGGTCCGAGCGGGACTCGAACTCACAGCGGTGAGAGACCCTGGATTTGAAGACTAACGTCTTATCCATTAGGCCACCGCGCCCTCGTTTTGACCTGTCTAGAAATTGACGTGCAATGCTAACTGAATAACGCGAGCTAGCTGACAGAACAAGGGAAGTAATAGCACTGTTACGTAATTTCTGACTGTTCATTGATTTTATTTACATTTCACATTTTTTGGGTTAAAGTCTTATTTTAGTTTTTAATCTTGAAACACTATTGTTTACAACAAGCATGGTCAACCACTGGAACAGCAAATAAATAACGTCACGCGTAATTGCATAAGCAATAATAAGAGACGTCATTTTATCTATGATAATTTTGGCCATTTAATTACATTTGGTCTCCAACAGAGTTTAAAACTGTAAAAATATAAATTGTATTCCGAAACGGTCGTGCTGCAAACTTTTTTAGTTAAGAATTACATAAAGTGGTACATATTGCAGCGGCAGATGATACAATGTAATATTATTTTTCAATATAGTCCTACTTTAATTGAATTCCTTGACCCACTTTCCTTTTTCAGTCTGTCTATACTTTTGAAGCCTTCAGTTTGGTCCTTAGACCATGTCTTTTCAGTGACTTCAGTATTAGTAAATCCCATTCCCTGTAAATGGGATTTTAAAGACGTATGGCGGATTTCATAGAGGCTAATTTTCAATGACCACTCATATGCAAAAAAAGGTCCTTAAATAAACATGTTTAGAATGTCATTTTCGTTTTTATTTTTGAAGCACCGACATTAAAAAAAAAGAAATGTAAAGCAAACTAACTCGAGGTATTGGGTTTTCTCAGTGTACACAACAATGGAAGTTAAAGCAGTATAAACGCCATTTGTAGACAGTTCATTGGTTAAAGAAGTAAATATTCGGTAATAAGTACAAACGAATCATTGCATTAGCAACTCATTTAAAGAATGACGTTTTTTAATATGACCAACATGTTTTTGTCATATAAGATATACGGCTCCAGACAAACACAAACCCGTTTTTTAAGAATTATGAACCGGGTGCATGTTTCTGTCACAATATAAGATATCTTAATTGCATCGATTGCAGATTAAATATATTTTAAGTGTGCGAATATGATAAATGGCTATAATAGACTAATTAACGTGTCGGTACTAATTAACAAAGATTTGTAAAATCATGTCACAGAACTTAAAAACCAGATAAAAGTAAACGATGGCGTCAGGTTTATTTCCAAAACAGTCTTACATGTACGTGGGTATTTTAAGCCTCTTGTTAATTATATCGTGCAGATACACTTTTAAAATGTTAAAATTTTGATCAGGTCTTTCAACTTGGCATCGGCGCTATTCTTCATGCATTATCCTTCCTGGGCAACTCTACGCGGGTGTCTGTCCTGGATGTCGATCGCAGATTACTTTCCTCGGCTCCTGACATCACCTTTTTTGCAAGAGTCTGCATATTAGCCTTATGGCCACATGTTAAAGCTTTAAAAAACTGCTTATCAGGTCTGCAATACGATATACGGAGCTAGAAAGTATGTCGCTGTTTCGGAGTTAAAAGGTCTGCTCTGGATTAGTCTAAACATTCGTTGTAAAGATGTTAATTTAATCTGTCGGTCCATTTTTTCTATTTATAGTGTTTATTTAAGAAAATCAATAATAACTTAAATCAAGAGCATTTAAATAACACTTAAAGTACATTTTACTTCCACTTGCAAAACGGTCATTTGAAACTGAGTTCAGCTGTTGAAATTAACTCCGTTGAAATAAACAAAAAGAAAGATACCAGTCCATATCCAAATAACAATCCCATAGTAAAGTAAAAACTTAAAAACTGTCAAATTAAGTTAACCTCATTAAGTGATGAGGCCTGGTGATCAGGAAGCACCTACACCCGCCATGTATAAAAAAGAATTTGAGAATGAGAGAAACATGGAAATATATCGAGGGTAATTTTGGATACATACACATACTTCTTATCAACAATATTGTGATGACGGTCATAAACTTCTTAAAGGGCTTGAAAAGCCTATGCTTGCAATATCCTTGCATCAACATTTTATTTGTAAGTGGTTTGCATTGTCGTTTAAAGTTCCCGTAGTGGGAAAAAAGCTTTACTAAAGCTATTAATTGCGAAAAAAGATAAACCAATAGAGGACAAGCAGGCATATAACTGCATATATAGCAAAGGAAAGTTGAAAATCGAAAATTGAAACCATCATGCTTGTCCTACAGCTTCAAATTTAGCCTATTGTGGGTGTCATAATGTATCAAATATGAAGCAAAACTTGAAGAATCAGTTGGCTTCGTTTCCGCAAGAGCAAAGGACTTTGCCGCATTTTTATTATTTTTCATTTCCGTAATTTACATGTTTAATTGATAGATAAATCACATAGTGAGATACATGTAAATATAAGGGAATTTCTCAGTAAAACGGGACACTCGTGGCTATATTTTTTCACGGTTGGTTTTCTAGATATTTTATAAGAATTAATTGTTGATATTTGTTTAGTGTACAATTGACATCTTGTTTAACTTGATATTGTTAACATACGGTTACATGTCAATTTCAGTAACAAGTCGCGTCTTGTTGCATTTTAATGCCGCATTTAAATGAATGGTTGATTTCTAATTAATTCTAATTAGGATCTGTTCTATCGGTGACAGGTAAATCTAGTAATGCTTTTGCTGATTCAAAAAAAAATCTTCATTTCTGTACACAGTATAATATAACGGTAAATAAAATCGATCTTCATATATTCATGAACAAAAATGCACGTGTGTGAATATACATTTCAAGTTTTTTTTTACATAAATATGTAATAGTGTTATACATTTTTATATTGAATGTCTACAAAATAAATAAATAAATAAATAAATAAAGTTGTGCAATAAATTACTTGTACACAATGATTTATTCATTTGCCACATTGGAACTGTATTTTGTTTGCGTTATATTTATTTAGAACCAATAACAATTTATTTAGCTGTATTAAGAGTATCGGTAATGTTGTGTAATTTTTACGTAGAAAACGGGCAATGTTTTCTAAAATTCACAAACCATAAAAATTAAACAAAAGAAATGAGAAGTAATCCGAATAAATTTGGGCACTTGCTATCTTAAGCAATTTTGTCTATATTGTTTAGCAATGCCGTCACTACTTCAAATTAATTGGTAATTACCGTTTGTCGGCAAGATGAGCATGTTCTCAACACGTTCCGAACCGTTACGTAGTACTCGACAGGCGTGGTTACCCTCAATACCCCCCGCAAAAATCAGAAACTGAAACAATATACAGGTAAAATTAATTACCATTGGTCAGCTGTATTGTATTTTGCCTTGATTAAGGTCTAAAAGATATACTGTTTAGTCGTTGGTCAATCGCGATTAAGAACTAGAAGGAAAGAGAAAAAAGGACTAGATCTAGACTAGACTAAATCTTTGAATCGTCGTTCTTATATTACAGGTAAGCAAGATTTTATTTTATTTTTCATTTTTCAATTAATTTTTTATTTTATTTTATTTTATTTTATTTTATTTTATTTTATTTTATTTTATTTTATTTTATTTTATTTTATTTTATTTTAAAAACATTTCGACATAATCAAGTGTTTTTATTTCATTTCATTTTCATTATACATGGGGGGATTCCTAGATAACTATTATTATAAAATAAGTTTTATGTGAAATCATGACATCATACCTCTAGATCTGTAACATTGTAAGGACATGAAAACTTTAAATTGGTTGACTTGTAAAATATTATCCACCACTCTTTTTTGTATTCTCCATCCGTCTTTGGTAAATATGTTTCTTTTCATGCTAAATAAATAAATTAAGCATAAACTGCAAATTTGTGTTTGCCGTGCATGTAATTAAATCGGCCAAGTTTGAGCAAAATGATGCAACTTTGTCATTTTTTATACACTTGTGGACTTTAAATTTGCTATTGCTCTTTATAAATAGTCCTTGGAGTATACTGTCATATTATAAATGTTTGAATTTTCTGAATGTAATATTAAAAAATTAATATATTATAAATTTTTGAATATTTCATCCAGAAAATTCAAAAATTTATAATATGACAAATACTTTGAAGGTGCGCGTGATAGCAATGTTTAGACTGCTTGCAAATAAATTGTTGACTCAGGGATATTGCAAGCCTAGGCTTATCAAGGCCCTCAAAAAGTTTTATGGTCGTCATCACAGTATTGTTGATAAGTTTGATGTCTCTGTGTCCAGTATTGCCCTGGATATATTTGACGTCTCATAGTTCCATGTTCCTTTCACACAATTTTGATTACACACATGGCGGGTGTAGCTAGCTAAACAGGAGGTGCTTACCCTTCCGGAGCACCCGGCCTCACTTCCCTGGTGGAAGTTCACGTGTCTAACCTAACTTGTCAGTTCCAAAGTTTTTACTTTGCTTCTGGATTGTGATTCGGACATGGATTAGTATGTTTGTTTTTGATTTGATAATGAACAATATTTGGAAAGAGTTTCATTTTTGCCATCCACTAAAATTTTAATTTCGACTAAAAAGCCTAAAAAAGACAACCCTTTAGTTATCACGATTATTAACGTAGAATTACATAGACGGTACCGGCCTGTCGAAAGTTTAACACTTCACTATCAAATTAATTAGTGTCGAGTCGACAACTCATCTTAGCCCCTCGTTAGCTATATATAAATAGCTATTTGGAAGGTACTACCTCAATAGCTTTTCGGCTAGTAGCTTTCTATATCGCGATCACTTGACAGTCGACCCCTTTTCTTTAGCTCAGTGTAAACCTTTCGACCGGTCGGTACCTTATGTACATGAACGAGTTTTGATCTATCTTGTCAAAGAGGCGTGTCATATATGATTTGTGCGCGTAATTTTAAATTTAAATAAAGTACTTAAAGCTTTTTATTGGTTTATCGATGTCGTTATCTGTATTGGAATTGGTGTCTTGACAACTTGGGTCAGTGCTGTAATGGTACGTTTTGAAGGAGTGATGAATGAGTTTTAATTAATATGAAGCAATAAATAATATGAATGATGACGTTTTACAGATATGTGCTTAAAATAACCTACATGACGTCCTATAGTTTTATACAGAATGACAATAAATAATTTATGGGGATTTATTGTTTTGAAATTAGATCAGTTCTGTTCTGATTTTAATTTTTTTAATTTTTGGACATCATTTTATCGAAATAAACGATTCTTAAAATATTTGACAGGATTGAATCGTCGATGTTGAATTATTATAAATGTTCACCGTTAGGTTGCTATGGAATCTTCAGTGCATTGAACTTTTTCGCATGTAGCTTTCTTGCTGTATTCATTCTTGATTGCAGCGGATGAAGTTGAACTCTATACATTAAGATGTAGTCCATTTTTACGCATATTATCAAGAGAAGAGTGGGTTAGGCTGAATTGTTGTTTCGATGAGATAAACTCGGCCGTTTGTGGTGTTTGTCCGATATGGTCAATCTACACATCGAAATATTCAATTGGCGTTGAATTTTAGACAATTAATGGCCAGTTAATAATTTAAGTGATAAGCACGAATATCAGTGTATGTCACGTGATTGGATTATCCTTAGTACAAATGGCCAGACCAGATTAAAGAATAAATACCAGTACATATGTACTTTATTTGGAAAAACCTCCATTTGTACACCCCACTAAAATTTTGATTTCGACTGAAAAAAGTTTAAAAGTGACAGATTCAAGCTATTTTGAACATTTTTGTGAAAATTATTTATCAAAAATTTTACTTACTTACTTAGTCCTCTTCATGCTGGGAGCACATAAGGCCTTGACCGAGGACTTCCATCTCTGTCTGTCTGCTGACATTTTAAGTATCATCAAAAATTTTACATAGAATATAATGGGTGAAAGGTACAAAAGTATGTCTTACCCGTTACTTTTTAAAGAACCCTCTTGAGTTTAAATGAAATAATCTTGACAGGCGCGTATGACTATCTTCTTGGTACACTACACGCTTTTTATTTTCTTTTAAGTTAGGTGTCTGTATCTATGGTTTTCCTGGATGTGTTTGGCGTCCTGTGATTCCATTTCCTTTCATTCTTAATTTTGATTTTGCACGTGGCGGTTGTAGCTAGCGAAACAAGAGGTGTTCATCCTTCCGGGACACCCGGCCTCACTTTCCTGGTGGAAGTTCACTTGTTTACCCTACTTGGCCATTTTTTGTGATTTGGATATGGACCGTGTTTGTGTTTGACTTTGGGTTGTAATTTGGACATGAACCGTGTTTGTGTTTGACTTGGGGTTGTAATTTGGACATGAACCGTGTTTGTGTTTGACTTGGGGTTGTAATTTGGACATGGACCGTGTTTGTGTTTGACTTGGGGTTGTAATTTGGACATGAACCGTGTTTGTGTTTGACTTGGGGTTGTAATTTGGACATGAACCGTGTTTGTGTTTGACTTGGGGTTGTAATTTGGACATGAACCGTGTTTGTGTTTGACTTGGGGTTGTAATTTGGACATGGACCGTGTTTGTGTTTGATTTGGGTTTGTGATTTGGACATGTCCCATGTCTGTGCTTGATTTGGGTTTATGATTTGGACATGGACCGGTACGTTTGTTTTAATTATCAGTGAACATTTTGTCGCGGAAAACTATCGTTACAAGAAAAAAAACCCCAAGACCGGGACTACAGTACTTTAACCACAAACTTAGCTCTTCTTCTACCCTAAAGAACTAACCGAGTGTTATGTAAATTAGTATTGTGTCGCGATTAATCCGATATTTAGTCTTATTAAAGTATTTTACACGCAAATAAATAACAAATTTATAAATTGTTTAATAAGTTTAATTCGGAACAAATGTGTTTTATATTAGCAGTTTATTTATCATGTTAACGGATTAACTAATCTGATTGAATAAAGTGGATTAAGCTTAATTATGCACGAAAAACTCATTGATGTTAATTCAAGTCTGCCCACCTGGTAAAAAGGTCATGTTGGGACTGTTTTTTGGGGTCATGCTTTAATTTAATAACCAAGATAGGGACTTTACATTTAAATGAACAGCTTTCAATAAATTTTCAGCAAGGGCACGTTCCAAAGACGAATTATAAAAAAGATCCGTTCTATATCAGCGCGAAAACAGAAACTAGTCACATGAAGTGTATGTAGTATCGCATTCGTAAAGTAGTACCATTTGACTAAGGAGGTACCTATTGTCTTATTCACTGGTCATAATTTATGTCCATGTATTAAAAATCGCCAGATAAAAATTGTATTGTGGAATTTTATCATTTTCACACTAGAATTAATTCAAATAATAAGCGCATAGATAAATTAAAGGAAGACATTTTTTGTGATATAAATTTATAATTTTAAAATATTTGTTTTATTTTATTTGTCGTATTAAGTGCGGTTAATGTGGATTAATATAGACATAAACGGAATGATTATAAATTCGTTAAGATGTGGATTAATGGATTAATGGGATGATGTTTTATCATAATTATCATCGTGTGGTTTATAGATTAGAAATTGTTATAAATTAATAATACGGAACTAAATTTCAAAAATGGGTAAGTTTCATAATGGCACCACTTCATTTTATTTTAGTTTTACAGAAATATATTTTGGAAGTCATTTTGACATCCTCCTCCTCCTCCTCCTCCTCCTCATCATCATCATCATCATCATTATCATTATCATAATCATTTTGAAGAACTACATTAGTATTATAATGCCGTATTAAAATGTTTTGATTGATTGAATTAATTTATATCGAGACGACACTCGCTATAAGTGAAGTACCATCAGTCCGCCCAGGCTGGAAATGTACATGAAGGGTTCTTTAAAGTGTCATGACACGGGGCATTACTTGTTAAATTCTCTTTAAGGGTCCAGTGACTTTCATTTTCTAAATACGAAGTGCTTCGCGAAGAACAGTCACTATATCTACTTTCATGTCTTGGGCGAGTAAAGGTTTAAGTAGTTGCATCAAATAGAAGAGTTGATCAGTTATTTCTCTCAGGTTCTCTGTTTGGGTTGAACTTTTTCGTGTTTCGTGTTAGAAATTAATTGGATATTAAAACACCACTTATTTATTATTTGCGGCATTAGTTCTCCCTGTTCACCAAAGGGAACGGGAACTTGGTCCTTTTTTTACGTTTTCTGCTGGCACAGGAGCTCAGAACTGGTGTGGCCCATGTTATTGCTTGTGTTAATTTGTATATCTCCTTGTTGTGTTGTGGTTTTAGTGGCTCTGCCTATTGGTTGTGTTAATTTCTATATTGTCTTGAAATGTTGCAGTGTGTTGTTGATAGCACTGGTTATTGCTGGTGTTACTTTCTATATTGGGTTGTTGTGCGGTCTGTTGTTGGTGGTCCTGATGTTGGCGGCCTTGATGTTGGTGGCCCTGATGTTGGTGGCCCTGACTATTGCTTGTTACTTTCTATGTTGTCTAATTGCGGCGTTGTGACCCTGCCTATTGTTTGTGTTATTTCTATATTTCTTGTTTGGGCTGTAAATTTAGTGGCCCTGGTGGCTATTGCTTGTATTACTTTCAATATTGTCTTGTTACTGTGTTGTTGGTGTCACTGGCTATTGTTGAGTACACATGATTCAGGTGTAACTTTCCATACCTATATAAGGTAAAAAATATCATAAACACATTAGTTAGTAGAGATTTTGATTAAAAATATAATATCTTTAATAAAATAATGGCGATATGACCTTAAATTGGACATTTGCCATTTTGACGAGATGTATAATTTAAATGTTTAATATTTAGTTGACACATATTGTGTTTTATGATGATATCATCAATATATAAGTCATCATAAATCGCTGCTTAAACACATAAATGGTGTAACTTGTTATCGCGTTATCTAGTCTGGACAATCAGCACCAAAGTTATTGTTAACAGCATATCATCAAAACACATACCTAGATATATGCACTTTATACACGAAAACGGTTAGGATGAATAAACTTAACATTAAGCAAAACAAACAAGAAGACTGTATAATACAACGGACACACTGAAAATAGAATGCATGTAAAATAAACTCATTGATTACAATCCCTTTCGACTCTATATATACATATCGTACACACACACACACACACACACACACGTTAGAACGGGTGCCTCGGAAAAATATCCTACAACAAGGTATCTAAATAAAATAGTATTAATAATTTTAATTTATATTATCTAACTACGTTGTAACTTACGTAATAACTTATTTTGTAAACAATATGTAAATAAATGTCTTTTATTTCAAAACGTTTTAAACTTAATCGATGTGCATCACATGAAAGGAGAGTATCAATTTTCAGCAATATGAAAGTTTAACAAAACTAGCAAACATACTTTAGTTGTTGTCGCATTTTAATACATACGGCGAATAGTGAAAATTTGTTAAATAATAATTGAGTTTCTTAGTTTTTCATAATAATCATCATGATAATTGAACATTGATAAGATGATCATGAAATAAGATTATCAAAATTGTAAATATTGTCAAAACTTCGGATTGACAGAGTTTAACGTCTGCATGTGGTCTGTTGACCAATGTGGATATAGCTTTGTCAAAACTTTATAAACCAGCAAATACTTAAGGGTAAACAATGAGATTTTGGCTGAAGTGCAATTGATTTTAGATTTAAGTGATGCACATCGATAAAGTTTTCGATGGTCTGGAATAAAAGACATGTCCAATGGTTCATTTCTTTTCATATTGTTTATGGAATATCAACCATTTATCAAATAAGTTATCAACGTGGTTTAATGATATAAATTAAAATTATTAATAATGATTGTTCTATAAATTTTGATAAGATTTGGTATTGACGGGATATCTCAATAAACAAAATGATATTACAAAAATGCACCAGTGCATATACACGTTATAATTGCAATAGAACCAATGAATTACGCAGTCCAATGTAGTACAGTGGAGTAATGATGTGCTACGAATAAGTCAAAATCCGTTTACTTATATCGAGAGATCAGTAGAGGAAACCAGAGTGCCATAAAACCAACCACATTTAGAGAGAAAAGTGATAAGCTTCATCACACTAGGATTTTCAACACTAGACGGTAGGCTATGAAAATCACTGTGATTAAGCGCTTTAAAACACTCGGTCACCGAAACCGCCCAATTCCCGGCACTACCCTAGGCGGTAAGCGGCGACAGACACTATGATCAATAAACCACACTTTAGTCCATTCAGCCACCGAAACTCTCAATCACTCAGCCACTAGCCCTAAGCGGTAACCAATGAGAGGCATCATAATCATTTACCTGCACTTTAAATTATTCGTCCACTGAACCTGCCACTTTTGACAACTCGACCACCGAGCCTCGCACCCACCAGTTTTTTAATTGCCGACATTACGTAGTTATTTAGAAAATTTAAAAATGTCGTTTGTCAATTACGAAAATGCAATTGTTCCTAGCATGCATATTATTAATTGAAAAAGTCCCCGCCACACAAATAAAAGGTGTAATATGTTTTATTGACAACATGGCATAAAACTTTTGTCTTCAACATTATGCCACTGTGCTTCAAACACAAACAGGACTTGAAAACAAAATTGAAGATAACCAGGACACCTATACAACATAGAGCTATAGTGTCACGTGACAAAATCAACAAATCACGACTTATGTCTTTTATTATTTGTTAAAAAGGTCTGCAAAGTCAAGCGGGGTTAATTTGTAGCAACAATTTCCTTTAAGTCGAAGGGTTTATAATTTCAGGAAATTGAAAAAAGAGGTCATATTGTAAAATAGTGTTTTGTTGTAATTAGTATAATAAAATCACTAGATTTTGAAGAATTATAATGATTGATTTTAATTTTTACAGATTGTTAGAAGACGTACAACTAGAAATGTTATAAAACAGAATTGTAAAATGGGAATATGCACTTCTACACATACCAGGGTAAGGAGCGCACCTGTCGACTCGCGTCCTTCACGACGCGCCTTGTTGGTGGAAGTACAACCACAGAATTCAGAGAATAGGGATTCACCCCCGTCAGACTCAACTTGGACACCTAGAGATGTTACATTGAGTATTGGGTCATCATCAGCATCGTCAAAAGTACGTCTAACTGTTATTTATAATTATTATATTTTGTCAAACAACATTTTTTTGCTTTTTATTAAAAGGGTTATTTATACAGTATACCGGAAAAATACAAACTTATTAACAATATACTGTAAAAGTATTTTAGCGGATTACTTATTTCAGCGATTTTCGCAATTGCCAACATCCACCGTCAAATTATATAGATCATAATGTGACCCATTGGATTACGCTAATGCAGGTACAAGCGAATCCCCCCCCCCCCACAACACCAAAAAAAAAAAAAAAAAAAAAAAAAAAAAAAAAAAAAAACCGCTAAAATTTGTACATGCTAAAATTAATACATTTACAATATAAATCATTGACTTGGGTTAAGGTCAATGGCAATTTTGTTGGCACAAGAGGTCTTGACTATTGCCCGACGTTATGTCAATAAAATGAAATTACATGTATTTTGGTATTTTTAAGTATTAAACATTGACTTTCCGAGACGTTTTTGCTTGTTTGTAAAAAAGCTGTAATTTTCTAATTTATTTTTCTTTATTTTTTTAGAGACAGGCACTTGATAAAAAAGACGCGGGTCAATATGAATTAAACCCGTTATTAAAATATATACGGAACAATGTAATAGGACATGGCTTGATATTTAATGGACCTTTTGGAGCCAAACAAGGTAATTTTCTGTTTTACTATATCCAAACCCTAGTTCAAATCTGAATCCAAAAAGCAAAGTGAAAACTTTGAAAACTGGCATATTAAATAATAACACAAACTTCCACAAGGTAGGACAGACCGGGTGCTCAGGAAGGGCCAGCACTTCCCATGTAACTAGCTACACCCGTCAGGTGTGAAATACTTCAATATAACTTTTCATATTAACAATTGCAATAGGTTTGCTTCAATAAAGCATTTGACATCGACTATACTCTGCAACTTCATAGAGACATTGCTCAACGCGCTGACGTCAGATGTCCAATGCTCTAGTTGACTGACATTTATGAGAAGGTTCACCAACATCGCATTTCAAAATTGTTTTAAAATTAACATGAAAAATGTGAGACGGAAATAATAATTATTAAATAATATTTATTTAACAAATATTTTAAATATAAGAAATAAGGTGATTTTCCAATGTCTTTATGAACTTGCAAAGTATAATGGGCTGTCTCAAATTGCATAAAAGGCGAAATTACCTTATTTCTTAATTATTTCATTCCATTCATTTGTCTTACGAGTTCTTCCATGGGTGCATTGACTGTTAACAAGTACATTTTTGGTTGCTTTTTGATAGGTGAATCTATGCAATATAGTTTAATACTTGCAACTTGGCATTTTTTGATACAAGTGAACATTTAGATGTAAAACAAAAAGACAAATTTCTCTAAAAGTCCCAAACATATCCAGCCCCTCTCTAAAAAGAAGATAAAAAGAAAACAATGCATTTAATGCAACAAACACATTTTGTTTTGGATACACAAAAATATTGATGATAGTTTACCATACATTTGATAAGAATATGTTTCTGTGCTTTAGCCGGGAGGAAAAACTACATGGCGTATTTATTGCATTTTCCAGCGTTCTTCCATGGTTTACCCACGATTTTTTAAAACTTTAAAAGTCAACACACACAATTTTTATCATAAAATAAAGTCAGTTTAAGTTAAAACTTTATTTTTATATCAAATATTTTTAATTTTTTTAAATAACATTCTGAATTTTCACTAGTTAAGCCAACGGAGCTAGCTTTGAAAAGCCGGACCCTGGATAGGAACCCAATTTGAAACCAGTACATGTACGTTATTGAGTTATATACTTATTTTATTTATTTTCAGTATTTTATTGTGACTACACAGCATCAGGAAGGTAAGATATTATATAAATGAATCCCACTACGGTAGATTAGTAGGTAGAGAGCTCGTTTCGTATGTGGGAAGTCGTGGTTTTGAACTCTGGCAGGGGTCTGACCAAGACTTGAAAATGGGTAGTGACTGTTCTTTCTCCAAGTACTCGGCATTTAGAAATCAGAGTGACGGGGTCTTTGATAAGAAACCTTAAAACCGATGCCCCGTGTCACAAAAGGCGTAGCAAAATTCTCTCTGAATGCTCTGCAACGGTTAAAATTTCTGCAACTTCACTTATAGCTGATGACGTTTCGATATAGTGAAATATTCTATATTGGGACGTAAAACATCAATCAATCAATCATGCATGCAAATTCTTGAAGGGAATCTGACCGATTAAATGATAATCTCGAATACGTTTTTAAGTTTTTTGATTTAGTGCAACGGGAAGGTTTTGGAGTTTTACACTTTTTGGTGTTTCATTATATAAGGAGGTATATAATGAAGTTTTTTGATTAAGTGCTATGGGGAAGGTTTTGAAGTTTTACACTTTTTGGTGTTTCATTATATACGGAGGTATATGATGAAGGGAACGGAGAGGAAACAAACTGCTCTTAAGCGACATACAAATATTTGTTACAATTTTTAATGCCCATGCGGGATTTTAATATGGACAATGTAATGCGATATGGTTAATGCTAACCGTTGTTTCAAGTACATTTTTCAGAACATTTACCCCTCCTTCACAGTTTAAAAAAAATTAAGTGTGTGATTGAGTGCTTAACTGCATTATATAAAGGGTGTGTGATATTGTTGTTCATTAAATAGGCCAGGTTTTTAAAACTTAAAATTCTCTGGCAGAGTTTGTGCACTGAAAAGTTTTAAAATCTCAGGCGTGGATTAATGAACGGCGTGAAGGACTTATAATCCAATATTTTTGGTTATTTAGTGCTACAACTCTAATTAAATTGTTAGATTATATTATTACATAATGAAAAGAAATTGCAGAAATGAACGTTGTTTTACACACAATAGAGTTATCCTATAAAGTTTCAGATATATGAACTTCACTTGTGTTTTTGTCTGTTAAGAGTCATAAGCTGGATAGTGCCATGAGAAGCTAAATTCTCACTAACGTTTTATGTTATGTAACCTCACTTCCGTTTCCATGTTCAATAATCAAGTCACTACAATGGCCAATCAAGTCGCATCTTTTGCGTACAAACGTTTTTTTTTTGTTTTTGTTTTTGGTATTTAACCTCAGCCATGACACTCGGCAGTAACTTTACTGTTGCGCGTCATCGATATCGCTGTACACATACATTTTGAAGTCTACAATCAAATTTACAGATAAACCATGAACACCTGCAGAAGATCGAACCGGGAATATGTTTATGAGATTTCACTGTAAAGTGTCATCATGTATTTCTCTGACGCGCTACAGTTAAATCTAACCGTAGACTGTTATAATGCATGTGTACATCGATAATGTGCTACAGTTAAATTTAACTGTAGACTGTCATAATGCATGTGTACATCGATAATGCGCTACATTTAAATTTAACTGTAGACTGTCATAATGCGTGTGTACATGGATAATGCGCTACATTTAAATTTAACTGTAGACTGTCATAATGCATGTGTACGTCGATAATGCGCTACATTTAAATTTAACTGTAGACTGTCATAATGCGTGTGTACGTCGATAATGTGCTACAGTTAAATTTAACTGTAGACTGTCATAATGCGTGTGTACATCGATAATGCCTTACAGTTAAATTTAACTGTAGACTGTCATAATGCGTGTGTACATCGATAATGCCTTACAGTTAAATTTAACTGTAGACTGTCATAATGCATGTGTACATCGATAATGTGCTACAGTTAAATTTAACTGTCGACTGTCATAATGCGTGTGTACATCGATAATGTGCTACAGTTAAATTTAACTGTCGACTGTCATAATGCGTGTGTACATCGATAATGCGCTACAGTTAAATCTAACTGTAGACTGTCATAATGCATGTGTACATCGATAATGTGCTACAGTTAAATTTAACTGTCGACTGTCATAATGCATGTGTACATCGATAATGTGCTACAGTTAAATTTAACTGTCGACTGTCATAATGCGTGTGTACATCGATAATGTGCTACAGTTAAATTTAACTGTCGACTGTCATAATGCGTGTGTACATCGATAATGCGCTACAGTTAAATCTAACTGTAGACTGTCATAATGCATGTGTACATCGATAATGCGCTACAGTTAAATTTAACTGTCGACTGTCATAATGCGTGTGTACGTCGATAATGCCTTACAGTTAAATCTAACTGTAGACTGTCATAATGCGTGTGTACGTCGATAATGTGCTACAGTTAAATTTAAATGTAGACTGTCATAATGCGTGTGTACATCGATAATGTGCTACAGTTAAATTTAACTGTAGACTGTCATAATGCATGTGTACATCGATAATGCGCTACAGTTAAATTTAACTGTAGACTGTCATAATGCGTGTGTACATCGATAATGTGCTACAGTTAAATCTAACTCTAGACTGTCATAATGCGTGTGTACATCGATAATGTGCTACAGTTAAATCTAACTGTAGACTGTCATAATGCGTGTGTACATCGATAATGCGCTACAATTAAATTTAACTGTCGACTGTCATAATGCGTGTGTACGTCGATAATGCCTTACAGTTAAATCTAACTGTAAACTGTCATAATGCGTGTGTACGTCGATAATGTGCTACAGTTAAATCTAACTGTAGACTGTCATAATGCGTGTGTACATCGATAATGCGCTACAGTTAAATTTAACTGTCGACTGTCATAATGCGTGTGTACGTCGATAATGCCTTACAGTTAAATCTAACTGTAGACTGTCATAATGCGTGTGTACGTCGATAATGTGCTACAGTTAAATTTAACTGTAGACTGTCATAATGCGTGTGTACATCGATAATGTGCTACAGTTAAATTTAACTGTAGACTGTCATAATGCATGTGTACATCGATAATGCGCTACAGTTAAATTTAACTGTAGACTGTCATAATGCGTGTGTACATCGATAATGTGCTACAGTTAAATTTAACTGTAGACTGTCATAATGCGTGTGTACATCGATAATGTGCTACAGTTAAATTTAACTGTAGACTGTCATAATGCATGTGTACGTCGATAATGCCTTACAGTTAAATTTAACTGTCGACTGTCATAATGCATGTGTACGTCGATAATGCCTTACAGTTAAATCTAACTGTAGACTGTCATAATGCGTGTGTACGTCGATAATGCCTTACAGTTAAATCTAACTGTAGACTGTCATAATGCGTGTGTACGTCGATAATGCGCTACAGTTAAATTTAACTGTCGACTGTCATAATGCATGTGTACGTCGATAATGCCTTACAGTTAAATCTAACTGTAGACTGTCATAATGCATGTGTACGTCGATAATGCCTTACAGTTAAATCTAACTGTAGACTGTCATAATGCGTGTGTACGTCGATAATGCCTTACAGTTAAATCTAACTGTAGACTGTCATAATGCGTGTGTACGTCGATAATGCGCTACAGTTAAATTTAACTGTAGACTGTCATAATGCGTGTGTACACCGATAATGCGCTACAGTTAAATTTAACTGTCGACTGTCATAATGCATGTGTCTGTCGATAATGCCTTACAGTTAAATCTAACTGTAGACTGTCATAATGCATTTGTACATCAAAAAACGCGCTACAGTAACGTTAACGTGATTGTAGAATGTCATGGCTGACATCTGTTAAGCCACTTTTTTGCATACAGACATTATCAGTCATGAGTAATAAACCCTAAACCTATTTAAAAATATTGAAACATTTTCTGATAACAACGGATTATTTCAGTTTATCACGTCATTTTTAATTACCGCGACACTATTAATTATATTACTAGTATATTCATTTTTGTATTAGGTCATTAGCCTTCATTGAAGATTATATACGCAAATATGTCTGTCCGTACTACGGAAATACGCACACTACCACAAGTATCAACTCTAGACAGACATCAAAATTCCGGGACGATTCAAGGTAAATCAACTTTCATTTTTTGCTAAATTATTTATATGATACATATGATGTATGAATTTAAATTGTTTCTTTTGTTAAACATTTTAATGACCTTGATATTGGAGATACAAAACGCAAAGGTCTATTTTAATTTAGAATCTGGAGGCGCAAAACTCTATTTTGACATCAGGGCCAGAAGACCCAAAGTTTTTTTTTGTATTGTGGCCAGACGACGCAAAGTTTTTTTTTTGATATTGAAGCCAGATAACGCAATGTTTTTTTATATTTGAGTCTGAAATGGCAAAGTTTGATTTTGATATTCATGGCAGATGACGCAAAGTTGTTTTTTATATTTGAGTCTGAAAACGCAAAGTTGTTTTAATTTCTGGGCCAGAAGACGCAAAGTTGTTTATTGTATTGGAGCCAGAAAACGCAAAGTTTTTTTTATATTAGGACAAGAAGGCACAAAGTTGTTTCTGATATTTGAGTCTGAAAACGCAATGTTGTTTTTTATATCGGGGCCAGGAGACGCAAATTTTTTAATATTGTAGCCAGACGACGCATAGTTTTTTTTATATTGGAGCCAGAAGACGCAAAGTTTTTTTTTATATTAGGGCCAGAAGGCGCAAAAGGTTTTTATATTTTATAAGACGAACCATGCTGAACAATCTCCATTTTTTGCTATTTTGTTTAGTTATCATAAAATGTTGTTTTACAACTTTCAGGGCAATAATAAAGAAATGTTTAAATTGTTCAAAAGACGACGTCGTCATATTTACCGGAAGTGGCGTAACGGGTACAATCCATAAATTGATATGGGCGTTATGTTTGTATGATGCCGACATAGTTAAAACGACGGTAAGTTTTAATGCAGTCAGATTTATTTTAGTTTCTTTTCAAACATTTTCTGTTAGTTAATGCTCTTTGATTGGTCCTGATTTGTCTTCCAAGCTCTTTTAAAACTACAGAATGCAGATCAAGGAAAGTCCATACCTTATTCCGTTATGTGTTCCCTTTTTTTGAAAAAAGTAAAAAAAAAAAATACTGAACATAAATTGGTTTTGTTTTGTTAAAATGGGCTTAGTAAATTAGTCTTTGTATCTTAATTAAAAATATGAACGTTATCACAGCGTTGTTAAAATTATAATATCTCTGAATCCTGGATATATTTTAAGTCCCATAGTTCCATCTTTCTTTTATTGTCAATTTTGTGACCATACGTGGCGGGTGTAGCTAGCTTGACACTTACCAACCCTTCTAGAGCACCTAGCCTCATTACCATTGTTGAAGTTCAAATGTTACTTCATTTGTAAGTTATTCAAGGGTTTCCTTTTATTTTGTTTATTTTGTATTGTGATTTTAACATAAACCGTTTGATCTTTTTCATTATTGTTGTAGAATATTTCATGTACATTTGTACTATTTTATCTCTTTAAACTTGAAATATAATGTTTTATTTCAGGGTATAATTATAGGTCCATATGAACATCATTCTAATATTCTACCTTGGAAAGAAACTGGTGCTAAGGTAAGTTATGTTAGACTAAGAATAAATCTATGATAGAAATAATTTCACAATTTCTTTTTAACGTTTCCTTTCAAATAAATATCTATAATATGAGAACTCCCAGATAGGGCGAATAAATTGTAAGAGAAACTCTGTGTTACAAAATGGCATGAATAATGGAGTTTTACGTCACGTTGGAGATTGTTTCACTTATATTGATGCAGTCAGTTCAGGGATGTTGGGGGAAACCGAAGTGCCCGGAGAAAAACCACCGCTAGCATGCGGTATTCAGTTTTGTGTACGGCAATGGAAGTCATACCACTGTAAATGCTTTTTCTAGAAAGTCCAATGGTTAATTGCTCTAAACACCCCTTCATTGTTTTTGGTTATGACTTTATATATATATATATACTTTATACATATAAATATATATTATTTGATAGTTAACATATATAAAAGAAACGAAGAATGGCAAGGTGGATACACAACATTTAGAAGAGGTGCTAAAGGTAACTACACGTTGTTTTATTCTTTGCACAGTGTTTACTTTTCTACCCAGAGTTATAGCCCTTTTACCTAACTACCACCTCTATCAATCACTACGGAGGGTTTATAAATGTAAAATATAGCTATGCCCGCTTCATGATGGTGCACTATTTCGTCAAATTATCACGGAAACATTTCTTTTTTAGAGTTAAGATTATTTATGTTAATTTTGATGAAATACAATGTACTCTTATGAATTGGCCTTCTTCAAAATCTTTCATCACCTGTATGGCACTAATGCACGGAGTAGGATATGAAAGATAGAATACAGTCCATCGAAGATAGACATTCTTTGCATTTGATTTTGGGTAATGATATTTTCTCAAGGAAAAGTAAAATTTCATTCGTTTATATGTCATTAAGTAAAAACAATAATGCTATCAAACCTTGGCTATAATTATTGACAGTCGCTGACAGAGGTGATAGTGACAGAATGGAGCGATATTTATGGGTAGAATTTGGTTATTAATTTGTTGGTTTGATCATTTGTCAATAAATTTTTTATGTTTGGATTTGAATCACTAATTTTCTCACAAATAATATTTTGCAAAATTAAAATAGAAAACGGAAAAGGAAATTTTGTAAACGTGTAATTCTTGTTATTTTATGTAAGCTTTGTTAGACAACTAACACTTTACTGAACTGTGTCACAATATTTGTATCAGAATCACAATAATATTTGTTTTAGTTGTGTGTCAATTAACCTTGGTAGGTTGAAGTGTCTAACCAATGGCGTCTAAAATTCCAGAATCATTAATGGAATTGATGCATTATAAGATCATGTAAGTATGCATGTGTTGATGTAATATGTATTGTTGTGTGTATAATCACGACCTGTTAACTTAATTAAAAAGCCCTGGACCTTTCTCCAGAATTAAAATTACCAAAAATGCTATTTTTGAAGTTGGAGATGTATTTATTGATACTTTTTAAAGCAAATGAAATAGTCTGATTGATCATAACTTCCTCTTTGATATTCCTTCTCAAAATGTGATACAAAGACGACGGAAAAGTTCAATAAAGAAGAACAAATCAAGCAAAATAATGCTGCTTATGTTCAAATTACAGTTCCAAAAGCTAAGTAAAAACTAAGGAAATTATGTTCATAAAACATTTTTATTGCATATCATTTAGTTGTGCTTTTAACTATTTTAATTGATATAATAAAACAAACATACTGATGTATATCTGAAAGTCAGCGTTATCTTTTGATAATCAAATTTACGAATTTCGAATCCAGTCGGAAACAAGTTTCTTGCTACATAGATGTCTGGTCATGGAGCATGGTTTTGTGTAGTTACAGAGGAAGCTTTTGCAAATAAATTGTTGACACAGGGAATTACAAGCCTAGGGTTTTCAAGGAACTCAAAATTTTTTATTGCCATCATCACAATATTGTTGATAAGTATGATGTCTCTGTCAAGGATTACGCTGGATATATTTGATGTCCCGTAGTTCCATGGTCCTTTCATTCTCAATTTTGATTACACAAATGGTGGTGTACTAGTAGCTAGGTTAACAGTAGGTGCTCATCCTTACAGAACATCCGGTATCACTTCCCTGTTTGAAGTTCACGTGTTTAACTTGATTTGCCAGTGTCAAAGTTTAAAGTTCGCTTTGGTATTGTGATTTTGACATGGATTGGTATGTTTGTTTTGGATTAAACATACTACTAAGATGTTTTATAAGCTGGTATTCTAAAATGAATTAGAATAATCTGCATTTTTTGAACTGATTTTAACTTGCTTATTGACAGTTATTCCTTTAATTTAATTTTTAGAACTAATTAGACTTTATCCTGTAAAAGTATATCCACTTCAATATATCGGATTACTTTTCAAACTGTTTTTTGGATTAGTTTAACCATTCCGTATGAAAGCGAATATACCAGAAACACGGCCAAAATGCATTGCGATTATGTCTGCATAGTCAACTGCAAAAAGCGGTTTAAGAGTAAAATACCCAATTTTTTCATCTTTTGTGTTCGTGTACTTCGTTGTACTGACCATTGTTAAGTAAATATGTTTTTAGTCTTTAAGTTTCCCTACTTTGTCTTCTCACTAATTTAATGTCATTTTACATGTACATAATATATCGAAACAATCGGATGTTTGAATACCGTTTGTTAGTGACGCAGCAACGACGGGGTCTTCATCGGCACTGATCAGTTATTTTGTCAATATGGCGATGAAGACTATTTCGCAAAATGTTGAATCAACGTTTTTGTCAGATTGCAAATAAAACTTGCGTTTTCGCATATGAAGCCAGATTTAAAGCATTTAGTTGCAATCTTGAAATCATTATCTTTCACAGTAATCTTGTAGTTTCCCTTTTACATACTGTTATATTTTGCTGTGCTTATTGTTGGTATTTTAAGGAGCATCAACAGAAAATTGTTAATGACAGAAAGCTTCTTTGAAACAATTACTAAATAAACCACATTAAACATCATTCATATAATCTAGATATTATCTTTCCAATATTTAGAAACTCAAGCAAGAGAAGAAGATAATTGCTGCGTTTTCAGCAGCGAGCAATGTAACGGGTATAATGACAGACACGGATGCCGTATCAGAGCTGATACATCAATACGGAGGTTATGTTGTCTGGGATTACGCAGCCGGAGGTAAGTGTACACTCAACAATGTTGATTGTATTTGTTCCTTATTTTTCGAACATTCCATATTTTATTTTATGTTTCTAACTTTCTAGTGCTTTATTATAATTTAAAGGCATTGTTGTTCAATTATTGAAAAACAGGCATAGCGAACTACATTTACGTCACAATCCAAAAAAAACAAGTAAAAACTGGCAAAGTTTAGTTAAACACGCGATCACCAGGAATGTGAGGCCGGGTGCTCCGAAAGGTCAATCATCTAACTAATTTATCACCATTTTCTTGAACACAATATTCATACTTCATACTTATTTTAACGGATATGATATACACGGAACAATAAAGGATTGTTTTTTACTTCCGAAGAAATCCATGAATTTAAAAGTATTTACACTAATTTATTCTGAAAATTTTTTATCTTATGACAAGACAGAGGTTAATTGCTATTTTTTATGCTGAGCTATCTATGACATGTTACATTATCTCTATCTGATTGTGGATTAAGTTATTATAAGTGATGGATAATAATAATATTACAATTGTAAATAAGGCTTTACTTATGCTCTCTAATTTATTTTAGGTCCATATATGAAAATTGATATGAATGCGTCAGAGAAATCGTAAGTTTAATTTCCTCCTTGATTTTATGTCTATAATCAACAAATTTCAAAGTTACAACTGTATATATTACATATTATACTAGTGTTAATTTTACGGCACTAGATGGTCGTTTCGAAATACAATTCCGCATAAGTAGTGCTTGGACCAAAAGTTTAATGAAGGCGTTGAAAAAATATCCAAAGGATGTTTCTTCTCACAAAATGAAGCTAGGGAAATACTGTGCACGAGGGAGTACATCTAAAGAAACAAATGCCTTCGTTATTATGTCGAATATGCAATAAATAGTAAATACATGGTCATTGACGGTGAATAAAGGTTGTATTTGGTGAGGGTGAGAAAACGTGTAGAAAGCGAGGCTCTGCCGAGCTTTCTACACGTTTTCGCCCCCGAGCCAAATACGACCTTTATTTACCGTCAATGACCATGTATTTACTTTATACTGCAACAGATACGTCCTAAAATTATAATTGTAACTGCGTGTTATACATCTTTTTGACTTGTTTGTTTACACTCCAAGCGCAAGGATACAAATGTTTACGTGACGTCACGCTACCCCATCACACCCGTACTTGTCATTTTCGCTCAGTCCGACGTTCAAGCACATGTAGTTCTCAATTATTTAGATAAATAACTACAATACGATATTATTTTCATATTTAATATATGTAACAAAATCTTAAATTCTTACAATAATAATATTAAAATAAATATTCTTTGATGAAATGTTGCAGACGTTTTTCTGTATTTCTGCCATATTCTAAAAGCCTCCGGCGGAATAAAGTAACAACTTATAATTTTTCATATTATTTTTAAATCATATTTATATAACTACGTGTATTTTAAAAAAAAAATCAATCTTTTTTAAAAAAAATATTCAAATTTATGAATTTATAAATCTTGTTTATTATACTGTGTTTTGTTTACATTGAGAATGGGGTTCATTTTGGTCAAAGGTTACGTCAAATGTTGAATGGAAAAAGTAGTGCCGTAACTGTGACGTCACAGTTAGCGCGTGGCTTTATTGAGTCAGTGACCGAATAAAGATAAGGTTTAATCGGCAGGCTTTATAATGTCAATGTACACGTTAGTTGCAGGATAAAATTATTTATCTTTGGGGAACATATTTTTTTCATTAATATGAAACATGTTTTTTTGTCATGAAAATAAATTCATAAATTCGTACATGTATATAAACTACATAAAATAAGAATGTAGATTCTGCTATGTACATTTTTATTTAATTAAGATGTTTTCTCAATTCAGGTATAAGGATGCTGTAATGATCAGTCCACACAAATTCGTTGGCGGACCGGGAACTCCAGGTAAGTATCCTTTTCACTTAATTGATTCTAGGTTTCCGTTTTCAAATCTTGTAAGCTTAAGAACGTGTAGTTGCTTACCAGTGAATGGTTGATGCTTCGTATCTTGTTAATGTTAATATGTAATCTTAATATTTTTTAAAACATGTCTCAAGTCTTAAGGAACGTGTAGTTGCTTTCAATGGAACGGTTTATGTTTATTGAGCTATTTTAAATCATGAGTTTCTATTTCAATAAAGATGCTTCGGAACTTGTTATTTTCAATATTTATCATATTGATGTTACGTTAACAAATCGTCACGCCCACTATGTTGTGACAAAGGGTCGGCATGCTTGAATGACACGCAAAAAGAATGAAAACTCGGCCTGAATTGTGCGGTTTAATGACGTCACTTACACTAGAACGTCATTAGTTGCCGTGACGCTGCTTTGGTACAGTGATGGCGGCCAGTGTCGGAACATTGTGGGCGTGGCCGGCGATACGCAAACTAGCAAATTAAGTTCAACACATGACTTTTCACAAGGGAATTGAGGCAAACTTCTGTACCCTGTCTAGCAAGGTACATCCGCAAGTTTGAAATCAAAATTGAGAATGAGCGTACATGGAACAAGGAGACATCACATATACATGTACATCTCATATATCACATCACGTATAATTAACCACACACATGTTTCTGTGCAGGTATTTTAGTCGCAAAGCGGTGGATGTTTATGAATGCTGTACCTGGTAACTGTGGTGGTGGAACTGTTTTATATGTAAGTATTAACATAATTCTTTTATCATAATATTGTAATATTCAATTTCGCGTGTACTTTTTTGAGGGTATATGAAATTACGAAAATCTGCGTAGTTTAATTTTTGCGTTTTCAAACATGCATTACAACACAATTAGCGTAATATAATTTTTACTCGATATTAATTATCGCGTAACTCAAACGACGGCGAAGTAAGCGAAAATAAGTATATCGCCAAAATAAATATGTTTACAGTATATGGAAAGAAATAATATTTAGATTAATAGAATGATTGCATTGATTATCACTTGATAGTCGAAGCCAAGTATATTTCGATCATTTTAATTGCCCTCTACTCCCACTACAATAATTCCTTTCAGGATCGGTATATGGATGAATAAACCTTTGGTTTTTAGATATTAATGAATTTATTGCCATCTTTTATTTCATGTTTTTGTTTCATTTATTTCATTAAGGTGACCTCTGATACTCATGCATTTTTGAAGGACATAGAAAGTCGGGAGGAAGGTGGAACGCCATCGATCATAGAATCAATACGAGCTGGAATGGTGTTTCAGTTAAAGGAGGTATTAATAACGTTTTGTTTTTTTACTAACTAGTGTAACTTTTCCAAATTTGTCTGCGACATATTTGACGTCGCATGTTACTTCCATTCCAAATCTGAAAATTATGCGTGGCGGTCATAGATAGCTAAACAGGAGACGCTTGCCCTTCCTGAAACAGTTTATGTTCCGGAGCACCCGAAGCGCTTTACTAGTAACTAAATCTGCCAATGTTCTAAAGTTTACTTTGGGTTTTGGGTTGCAGTTTCAACATCAACTGGTATGTTTGTCTTTAATGATAAATCCTATGTTAAAACTGTGTCCTCTGTATAATCGATTCAAAGCTATTTAAAAACTGCCAATGTTCCATTATTAATTTTTTATTTTGATGACACTTGAAGAATTCTTTCACGCACATGCCTTTGATCAATGTATAATTTTAAAAAAGAAAGAATAGTTAAATAATATAAAATATCACATAACCCTCTTGTTTATTGATTGAATAAAACGATGTAATATTTTTCGTATTACACAGGTACCCATGTAATATCACTTGATTGTGACGTAATTAGTTATCACGCTTCTGATTGACGTAGTGGTCGTGCCTATAATGACGTCATATGAAAACTGTGTCAGTCTGTTGTTTATTTATAGACTTTTGAAGACTTTCCGATTCTTTGAAAAATAATTTTGATGCATTCGGAAAAATATTATAATTTAAACTTACAAACTGATTACTAGTCTTTTTTTTCTAGGTGATTAATTTACTTTTACTATAACTAAATAAAACTATATTTTTACTTGCACAGTTAATTTGGAGGTGATTTGTCTGACCTAGATAGAAATCGTCTGATTCTATATGGCATCAAATAATATGTACATGTCATTATGCCTCGGTATTTTGAGTTATGTGATATATAGAATCTTAGACTCGTGAGGGTTTAATATGAAATTTATTAAACTCGTTCAATAATTAAATATGCCACTCGCCGTTGCATATTTAAATATTAAACTCGTTTAATAAATTTCATATTAAACCCTCACGAGTCTAAGATCCTCTATATATGGTACTGTAGAGAAGCTTACCAAGCTATTATGTATCCTTTAAGTATGCTTAGCAAGTTAAAATCCACATCAAAACAAAAACTAATGGAATGGAAGTTTCCCCTTTATAGTGGAGTTCTATTTTACATGAATGCTTCTACCCTAGTTAAGTAAGTAAGAACTGTTTTATCATAATCGTTGTAATATAAATGGAACCGTTAGGATTCTTTTCAAAATATTGTTTCTTCATGTTAATAAACGTTCCAATTTCTTTTTGAATTCTAATTCAAAATTAATTAAATTTTTATCTACATTCCAGGATATAGGTTATGACGTGATTGAAGAGAGAGAAAGGTATCTTTGCAGGTTTGTATAAAATGTTTCTCGAGTTATTCGTACATGCAAAGGTTAGGGAAAATGATTGCCCTTCTTTTTAATAAGTTCAAATAATTCACTGTTCTTTTGTTAAAATAAAATGAACTATGACTCGTATTTATATTGACTATTTTATTGTACAATATATCATTTACAGGGGGTTGGGTGTGGAGGTTTTTTAAATATTGAAATCTTACCCCCTTGCACATGCTATTTATACTTAAATGATATGTACATGTTTTTAGTGGAATTGATATTGGAACAGCACACTTGTTGAAGTGGAATATTACAATTTGCTTATAGAAAGTAAGTTACACTTTTATATTTTTTCAGAAAAGCGTTTGCAGCATTTCATAAAAATGAAAACATCATAATATTAGGCAGTCATTCTTCAGAGAGGATTCCTATATTTTCTTTTCTTGTTAAACACGAAGAAAGTGGTCATTTACTTCATCATAATTTTGTATCATCATTATTGTGCGATTTATACGGTGTACAAGCAAGAGGAGGATGTGCATGTGCTGGTCCTTATGCGGTGGTAAGTCCAATATTACTTCATATAATTTGTTATCATTCTGTTAGCAGAGAGAGTGTTTATAAACATGTTTCCAATGATGTAGACAAAATATATAGGCAAACAACATTGACCTGTCCGTTTGACCTTTCTTTAGGAATATTCCTATGGAAGGGTCCACCCAATACATAGGTAGTGTTAAGATTCACAGTTAATACATTTACACATTGTCCATGATTAGTGCTCACATCAGGTATGCGAAATATACATTCATGACCCCTATTACTTGAATTTACTCGTCCATAATGAATATATAAATTAAAGGTCAAGCGGACAGGTCAATGTTGTTTACCTATACAGCTGTGTCGCATATACCAAAATGTTCTTTTAATATGTCAAACGAACAGGTTTGTGTTGTTTTCCTTTATATAGTCGCATCTTTTCACGCATTAGTTTTTATGATAACTCCTAAACACAAAAGGTTAGCGGCATACATTGGTAAAAGATTATTAAGGAATTATGCATCAATTAATTTTCGATTCTTTGTCAAAGAGGTGCACTTCAGGGTTATCCTCATGGAATCATTTGAATATAAAAAATATAAGGAATATTTTTATACCTCAATTATGGCGCCCACGAAAGGCTACATTTGAAACTCTATGACAAACGTGATGTCTTCAATTTTTCTATGGCCAACTTTCTTTTCTATGCAGCAATATACCTGCTTCTCCTGCTTATGTGTATTTATTTCCCAATTGATACGCTATGGTAGAGCTTGTTCCCACTACGGGACTTTGAACAACGAAGTAGTCTGCTTGCAAATAAATTATTGAACCAAGGATATTGCAAACCTAGGCTTATCAAGGGCCTCAAAAAGTTTTATGGCCGTCATTACAGTATTGTTGATGTCTCTGTGTTTAGGATTGCCCTGGATATACTTGACGTCCCTTAGTTCAATGTTCCTTTCATATAATTTTGATTACACACGTGGCGGATGTAGCTAGCTAAACAGGAGATGCTTACCCTTCCGGAGCACCCGGCCTCACTACCCTGGTGAAAGTTCACGTGTCTAACCTAACTTGTCAGTTCCAAAGTTTTAACTTTGCTTCTGGATCGTGATTCGGACATGTATTTGTATGTTTTTTTAATGATAACGACACTTCCTTTTATATTTTAAAGAAACTGCTCGGTATGACAGAAGAACAAACGCAAATATTTGTAGGATTGCTAGAAAACACCGAGTAAGTAGTCTTATTTCTATATTATCCTTGATTAGAATGTAAGTTAGATTAACTAATGGTTACTCAGGTCAGCGAGTGTATTGGCTTAGTGGTATAATTTCTACTTTGGTAATTGCCAAGAATAAGTGTTTCAGCTTTACATGATGGTATTCAATTAATGATGTTTCGGTTCATGTATTTTTTAAATTCTGTCTATATTTCACGAATATAATTCATATTATACAAGTTTTAATTTTACAGCACTAGACGGTCGTTTCGGAATACAATTATTCATCAGTAGTGCTTGGAACAAAATTTATAAACCAAAACGTTTTCCCAAGATGTTGAATAGAAACCCAAAGGGCATAGTTCACCTTTAAATATCTTGTTTATTCAGAAACCTTCATTGAGGTGCTGTTGGCTGCATGTATTTTCGAGTTAAGAGTTAAGTTGTAGATCGACATAACGATGTTGTTTTTATTTATTGCAGGGTCAATGGCAAACAGAATCAATCTATGGAAATTATGAAGTAAGCACTTTCACCTTGATATTTTAGTGAATATTTCTAAATTCTCATATACATTCAGTAAAGTCGCATGCTGCTTTATATAGACTGACCTAAAGTAGAACTTTTGTACTATACCATTTATTTTGAAAGTAGTTTTAGTAGTTTACAGACTTCCGGATGCTGAATAACATATTTAGGTTATCCTGAACACTTGCATTCATATTTTGCGGTGTGAAGAAAGAAATGAAAAACGTTTGATGGATTAAAACCAGTTTATACCAATACACATCATGTTTCCTCAATATTTTCTATGAAGAAAGATCTTAATACGTAATTATTTGACCTTATTGATTACATACTGATGAACAGAACGAACATTTAAAATAAAACAGTCCAAAACATACATACCAATTCATATCTAAATAACAATTCCGAAAGAAAAGTAAAAACTTTGAAATTTGGCAAACTAACTTAATCAAGTAAACTTCCACTTGGGAATTGATCGTAAAATAACATTGTAAAAAGAGGGGGAAAATGAGACAATGTTACGTTAAATATACTGTAAAAGTATTTAATTTCGCGTGTATTTATTTTAGCGGTATAGGAAATTTTGACATATCTGCGTAGTTAATTTTTTTTGCGTTTTTGAAATATGCACTGTAACACAATAAGCATAATATAAGTTTCACGCAAAACAGACGACCGTGAAATAAGCGAAAATTAGTACACCGCGAAAATATAAATACGTTTACAGTATTTAATTGCATTTAATTTGGAAATGTATGGTAGAATATTTGTTTTTTTATTGTAGGCCTGGTTTTACACGTATAAATATGCCGTTTTTCTACAGTGAAGAAGATATTGATTATATAATACATGCAGTGGATATGGTAGCAAAGTTTGGCTGGAAATTACTTCCTTATGTAAGCAGGAATTTGATAATTTTAATCTAAATTCTCACATTAACTGAATGAATACAATACAAATGAAACTGAAATGTATGCTGAAGAACCGTTGACTCCAAACACCACTAGATACCGTTTTGCTTCAAGATCTAGTGTACGCCCGTCTTCAATATCGGATGTATGAAAACATTATTTTTGTATTGTATTTTTCTTATTAGATTAGCTTTTTGTTTTGTGTTCTTATTTTCATTTTTATAAATTCACATTGTTTAGCGTTCGATGAGTATTTTGGTCAGGATAATTGAAACTATTAATTCAGCAATACACCTCCTTATAGTTTGCAATCGCAGCCACAACAGTGTTTTGTATAGTAATTCTGAATTATTTTGCGTTAATGCAATAGTATTAGACTTAGAAATGTTTTATTTTATATTTTATTTTTAAATTTTCAGATGATTTTTTTTGTTTACTTTGATATAGACTTTATTATTAATTTTGAATTTCAGTACACATACAGCATTACAACAGGCAATTGGCAACATAGAACATTTTGGAATAAACACCAGATGATAAGTCTAAAGGACATTGGTTATACAGACAAAGGAATGGACAAAGGAAGAGTAAAATCACCTAGATATATGAATCAGGAGAGATATAAACTGGTATATAAACTTATTGTAATTCTAGAAATAGTGTTTGGTTATTGCAAAATAAATGTTTTCAATATCAAATTATGACTGATAACAATTTTATTTGTATGTTTTGGGATATTAATTGTGTCAAACATTTGTAGGTGTAATTTCATGCCCTTTCATTTCATTTATAGCAAGCAAAAAATTTCCGACTCGTGACGGATAGTATACACAAATTATGAAAGCATTAGAAATATAGTGTATTTTTCTGTTAATTAGCAAGTCTGGCATTTTTTAAATACTTTTTTGAATAAAATTGTTGTTTATGTATTATAATAGATTCAGTCGGCAGAAGCAGATGTCATTTTGCAGAAAGCAGAAAAGGAATTAGATGTAAGTCACTTAACTTTTATTATATTAATTGATAGCAGACCAATATACTTCTAGACTGATAAAAATTGTTATATAATTTTGCCCATTATCATACTGATAGTTTTTGATTTATTCACAATATACATTATATAAATTATACTTACAATATTACTATGTATTGACAATACCAATGTCAAGAATACTGGCATCTTGTTGGAGACAACACGACATCTTAAAGCTTTGGGATTCTCGCAATGGTGTAATTAAATGTTTTCTCGTGATTTCTCTGAATATCTCGGGTATAAGTAGTACATGCATTATTTTATTTTTTATTGACGACATTGTGATGGCGTCCATAAAACGTTTTGAGGACTCCTACGATATAAATTACTCCAAAATTTATTTGTAAGCAGCCTGTTTCGTTAATCAACTTCTCCGTTGATGAAAGTATCCTTAGTGGGAACAAAGTATGCCATAGCGTTTCGGGTAATGTAATAATGGCTTTGAGAAATTGATGTCGAACATTATACATTGTATGTCGATAACGGATTTAGTCTGTTTTTACATGTTTGTTGATTACTTTGGCTATTGCAACATATATGTTATTCGTGATTTACATCTTGTTTTATGTTTCACGCAACATCTTCATTTATTTATTGTAGCAATCGCTTATCAAAGAAGATGAGAATTTAGACTCATTAATACCTGAAAAATATAGGCATCTCAGGTGGTTCCTGACACCATTCGAAGCTCTGGCATACCTGCAAATAGCAAAGAAAAAAGAAACAGAGTTGCCTTTTCAATTAAAAAGAACTTACACAGTCCTTTCAAATATAGATGAAACGGCATAGCGACACAATTGTCATTATAACGAGGCCAGGATTCCTAACTAGTGGTTCCGTTAGTAAATCATATAAATCCATCATTAAGTTGGATTCTAAAGCTACACAAAACGTTGTTTTAGGATCTAGTTGAATTACAACAAGAAGTGTATACAAAAATAGTTAACGTTCATTCTACAAAAATGACATGTTTTATCTATTAAACCGAAAGCGATACTCATTGAGTTCGTATAAATCAAAAGTAGAAAGGCTACTTAAACGTAAACATGTATTTTTTCTAAGTCCTTTGTTTTTTGACTGTCTGAAAACATGAAGGGATATAAATTCGCTAAGTAGTTTTTCCACAGAAATTATACACTTGTGAATTCAAACGAAGTTTATTAACAGGAGATACATGCTATTGACATTATTCCGTCAGTAAGAAATTCACAAGTGTATATCAAAAGACTAAGGGCATTATGTTTCCAACTAACGGTTATAACATATTTTGATTTTACATTTTTAATAAGTAAAAATTCATTTTTGAGTAATTTGATAAAAAGATGAACAAGTCTATCACTACGCTTATTAATTCATTTTAATATGACGACAACATTACTAGATAATGGCTCTATTTTCAGTCATTTTTATCGGACGCAATATACCCCCATCTTTACCATAAATGGTCTTTTTTTTACAAATCATAATTTTTATAATTATCACAGAATGTAAAATTATTCTTTTATTTTTTGCATTTCTACTGACCATTGATCAATTTTGTTTTCACATTTGTTACATCTTTAGAAAAAGTGGTTGTAAATTTTAATTAGCATCTAAAATATTGGTACAGTTTTTTAAATTCTATGGAATTGCGTTGAAAGTTTTGCATTAGTGGAGATCTACCGTATCTGAAAAACTTGGTTTAAAAGCGTTTTTATCTGTCCTACAATTCCTTCTGTCATGTATTGTTTTTTTGGAATTTTTATTAAAATAATGCAATAAGGAAAACAGCACATGATTATAATATCACTGTACAGACAGATGAACAAGTACCATTGTCTATAGATACAGTACAGACCTGTTGAAAGTTTGAAACTTAGCTAACGGCAGCTCATCTCGGCCACTCGAGCTCGATCAAAAGTCACATGACAGCTGCTATCTCTCTGTCGTCTGCTAGGACGCTTTTTAGCCACTAGTTATCCGTATCTCGGCCATTTTGCAGCCGAAATTCGGCTCCTTTTGTTACCTCAGTTTTAAACTTTCGACAGGTCAGTACTATATGGTATTTATTGTTTTTATTTATTAATTTATTTATTTAGTTTGTTAAATGTGGCTACTCTTATAAATTACACATGTTAGTCTACTGTTTTAGTAAAATTTAGAATTGATGGACACTGGTTAGAATATAATGTGGTGTTTATTGATGAGGCCTTCTATACCACATTAATGAACATTCTTGACTTGCACCCCAATAGAAAGACAGGTGTGTATGTGTTCTGTCGGATGTAATTTGTGTGCGTGTGTGTGTTCTGTTGGATGTAATTTGTGCATGCGTGTGTGTGCGTGCGTATGTGTGTGTTTTGTTAGATGTAATGTGTGTGTTGTGTTGGATGCATTGTGTGTGTGTGTGTGTGTTTTGTTGGATGTAATGTGTTCTGTTGGATGTTGGATGGTATTGACTCGTTTATTATCACATGTTGATGATAGCTTTTGTATTAATATTGTATATTACATTTTAAATAGATGTACATATATTGAGAATATTTATAGATGATATATCATTAAAGTTATTTAAATACAAGCACATGTGTGTATGTTCTACTTTAGCTATTCTTTTATTATTACACCTTATGTATATTTAAACGCTTTTCATTGGATGTTTTCAAAACATGATGTGTAACAAATGCGATATTCCTCACAAAATTACTTTCAGCGTGTGACAATCTCTCACAGCCATGTGCTAATACTATTATCACCCGGTGATAACCCGGTGCAAGGGAAATAACTCGTACAACAGGGCCATGTTGTCATTTGGTTAACAATAACAATGGCGGCCAGTCGTCTTTTGCAGTTCGTCGGAAGCGGACTTGTAATAGACCCCTTTCACATTCCAATGCGCACGCGCTAAATTTTGCCAAACGCGGTTATCTCCCCTAAAATCGGAACTCTTTTATCAGCTCAGGGGGCAAGTCTACTTTCGCTTTACATAGTAAACAGCAGGGTCGTTTGATGTTCACTGGTTTAAACATAAATGTGTCGCCGATTTGACCATCCATCGACGTAAAGCCAAAGCGAGAAGAACGATTATGTTCACCTGTAAAAGCGGTAGCCATTAAAACTTATATTATTCATTTAATTTCATTCCAGATAGTGTCGTCTGACAGGTTAGGATACCCCTCCCCCGATATTGGTTTAGTTGTGACGGGACAGTAACAGACTAACCACGACGGGGTGAGACTGTCTTTTCCTTTCCCTCGGTATCGACAAGTGGTCATTTGGTAGAACAGAAAGAAATTATTTGATCCATTGTGAAATAATGAATCACAGAACATAAGACGGGCGGTGTTCATTGTAGAAGGCACATTGACCCCCTTATTTTGCAAAATGGCACTATTGTTAAGACCTTAGTAGCCATATTTGATAAAACATTAATGCAAAATATTAATATCATGATGTTTTAGACAAAAGTTTTGAAAACGACCCATTCTGAAAAAATCTAAGATTCAAAACTGAAGCTTTCAGTGAAAGAGTCCACTGTCTGAACAGTACTTGTTACAAGTGCCTTCAAAACTAAAACATCATTTAATAATTTTTATTTCATTATATCCATTGTTTTGATTTTTATAACTGGTGTCTTAACATGTGGACCAATGTTAGCCTGTCAAAAGCTATACCATACATATCTGCTCCCACCAAACCAGTTTATTCTGGCCTAGCAGTATCCATGTAGCCTTATTCTAGCTGCTAAGATATATGTTTATCATACTCCACTGCCCAACCAAGATTTACTAAATCTTGCGCTAGCTATAGCCTGACAGTATCTGTATAATATAATATTATACTGACATACCAAGAGAAAAACCATGCTTACACTTCTTTGTCAAAATCTACTGAGTTTTACACTGGCCAGTCAAGATTAATGCACAATTGCACTGGCCAGCCATAGCTATACTGTGTACGTACTGACCCGTCAAAGCTATACTGTGTAGCTACTGACCCGTCAAAGCTGTACTGTATACATACTGGCCGGTCAAAGCTAAACTGTAAACAAACTGACCCGTCAAAGCTGTACTGTCTAAATACTGGCCTGTCAAAGCTATACTGTATACATACTGGCCCGTCAAAGCTATACTGTATATATACTAGCCCGTCAAAGCTAAACTGTAAACATACTGACCCGTCAAAGCTATACTGTATACATACTTGCCGGTCAAAGCTAAACTGTAAACATACTGACCCGTCAAAGCTATACTGTATACATACTTGCCGGTCAAAGCTAAACTGTAAACATACTGACCCGTCAAAGGTATACTGTATACATACTGGCCGGTCAAAGCTAAACTGTAAACATACTGACCCGTCAAGGCTGTACTGTATACATAATGGCTGGTCAAAGCTAAACTGTAAACATACTGACCCGTCAAGGCTGTACTGTATACATAATGGCTGGTCAAAGCTATACTGTAAACATACTGGTCTGTCAAAGCTGTACTGTTTACATACTGGCCAGTCAAAGCTATACTGCATCCAAGATGTATGCATGCTTGCACTGCCCTTACAAAGATTATTCCATACATGTACTGGCAGTCAGGCTCCATATATGCTTCTTAGTATTTATGTAAGCTTATATTGGTTAGTCAGTAATGTATCTATTTACCAGTGGATTGTAAAAACCAACTCTTCATGGTATTTATATACAATATTTGTGTGAAATACATATAGTGGCATTTTGTATCAAATTACAACTAGAGAAGCTTCTTTGGTAGAGTATTTGTTCTGTAAACGGCTTTTGTGTTTGAATACAAGACCTGAGAAATGGAAGTGGTTACTATTGCATCTCGATATGAAAATTCTGCTGGTTCCAGTCATTCCTTATTTGAGATTTTCCTCAACTTGAATTTAGCCAATTTGAAAACTTAATATTTTATTTAGTATTCAAAAATCCATAAATTTAAGTTGTCATTAAGAAGATCATTCTTAAGTTTTTTACATTTATATTCGAATTTTGTTGAAACTTTATTTGTATAAAATTATTGTCAAAAGTTGTCAGATTTCAATGAAGGAAAATCTTATAAGTTGAGAAATGATTGTAAAACTGGAATCAAATATGTAAATCCAACACTATACTTTTAAAGAATTCCCACTTAAATTGAAATTAAATGACAATCATGTCCTTTTAAATTCAGTTGGGATTTACTAGTTTCAGTGATTTGACTGATTATAAATTTGTTGATTTTGGAAGCAGAAAATGTCAATTTAGAATTATTTATGAAAGCTCTTTTCTGTGTACCTTTGTGTTTGGCATAACTGAGGTGTTGAATTTGTTAATAAAACAAACTTTTAGTGAATATGGATGGGGATTTTAGATTTAGATACAACCCTTTTGTAATGTAACACTACTGATTTTGAAACCCAATCTTCTTGATTTTCAGCTTGGTTCTTGCTATTTTGCACATTTTGTTGTACATACACTTTAAACATTTGAGCTGCATTGAAAAACATAAAACCAAATTTGCATTTAATTTTCTGCCAATGATAATGCCTCATTCAGAAATGGGTGACCAAGGAAGACTGATTGGTGTGGTGTATACTGTTATTTTATATTCAAACTGATTACCACTTTGTCTTTGTGCCATATAGGCTTATTCTTTATAATAGATTGGTTATCTCCATACAACTGGTAAGATGGTTTGGTTATCTCCATACAACTGGTAAGATGGCTTTATTCAGTCATAAATAATTAAAATACAATACTTGACAGAGAATGCAAATCTAGACTCCTCTTTGCACCAATATATTGTATATATGCAGGTGGATAAATTGAAAATAAAGAAGGCTGTTGCAGTTTTGGAAATTTCAGCTGATAGCTCAGCACTGTCCCAGTGTCTGTATAGCCACTGTTGGCAGTTTGAAGGTGATCCTTTGATACATGACCAGGCAGTCATTTGGATTTAGCCCACTATTTAATTTTATTTATTTTTCATTATTTTTTTTTGTGTGGAAAATGTGCTTATTTTAAATATTAATATGTATGGTCCATCAGTTTTTTTTGGCAATAGAATGAAACAAAGTATCATTACCCAGCCCTAACTCTGTGTACACATGGAGTTCTGGTGAACTGATGTAATACTCTGAAGAAATAAAAATTTTAACCTAAATGTTGCTGATTTGGAGTGGAAAAAATAAGTTTTGTTTATTTTGTTTAAAAGGAAGGAAGATTCCAAATATCAATTCAACTTTAAAATAAAAAAATCTTATTTTTACTAGATCTACCTAAATCAGAAAAATATAACTTGTCTCTGCCTAAATCATGATGCAGTATGACCTAACCAAAATTATTCTACTAACAAGATTTAGCGGTAGTGTTATGTGACAATTATCATAAAGATACGCCATAAGAACTTTAGTTCGGTTAACGTTCACGAGTGTATAAAGTACAGTCCTGTCGAAAATTTAACACTAAGTTACCGAATATTGGTCCCAAATCTGGCTAATTCCTGTAGTTTCTTGCATATATCTATATATCGGCTGTATATATCTCGACAATTTTTGGCAGCTGCTATGCTTATTTCAACAGCTTTTTCTTTCTAGCGTCGAATCAACTTCGTTAGCTCAGTGTTAAACTTTCGACAGGTCTGTAACGTAGTTCTAATCGCGATTACTAGCTAGGCCTAGCCCCCACCCATCTTGTTTTCGCCAAAACACATGGGCGCCGCCATTATTGTTATTGTTTTTGTGTGAATCACGTGGTCGAAAATAGTACTTGAAAATACAGACCGATCTAATCCGAGTCGTTTTGCGAGGAAGGACATTTTTTTTAATGTTTGCCTGGCAGCCCATTTTATGCCATTGTCTCACTCGCGCACTTGCCCCCTGGAACAAAATCCCGCGTGGTTTTGTAAATTCGCGCGAGACTTAGTCTAGAAATTTCGCTGTCGTCAGTAGATACAGGGCATGCGCATTTGAATGTGAAAGGGGTCTATTGATTATGCATGTCAAAAATGCAGAAAAAACACAAAAAAAAGTCACCAAAGCTTCAGTGAAATTACTAGAACGGTATTTGATGGAAAAGGAAAGAGAGGTAAACCTTGATTCTGTGGAATCTTAACTTGAGTATGCTTACTTACCTACTATTTATTTAGCCTATTTCGGAGAAAGCAATATCACAAAATATTTTATAAATTTCAATATGACGGGTACAAAAAAAGTTTCTTTTACTTAATACATGAGCCGAGTCGTTACTAAAAATTTCTGTTTCGTCCCCATCCGTGTTTCATTTTATGCGACAAATATAACTTGGATGGGTGTTTACAATCATTTTTTTCAACAAAAAGACGGGGTCCTTATGTTACGTGACGAAAGAGTTGACTATTTTCGTAGGTTAGTGCAGCTCAAGAACGGATGGATTTTGTGTAACTTGGATGACCAAAATTAATTTAATAAAGAAATAAAGTGAACTACCTTTCTGCATTTTCAAACTTTTGAAAAAAATAACGTAAATTCAAAGTTTTAAACTCAACCCGACCTATAAGCTACCCCTTGCGAACCTACGTATATAATAAATAAATTCTTCCGTCATCATTACGTCACACGAAAGACACCGCCATTTTGTCAAAATTGTAATCATTGTAAGCACCCGTCCAAAAAACATTTTGGTGTATTAAAAGGGTTATAATGCATGGATTACATCGAAATTAGGATTATTAGCAACGACTCGGCTCATGTAAGTAATTTATTAATTAATTTTTAACCGTGTCATTCAAATCTTTGAGATATTAGCGTTGTTTCTTTCTCTGCAGCAGAGTAAACATACATTAGCTAAAGGAGTGTTACCTTGTTCCCAACTCTGTTAGTTCAGACGTCTGTTTGGCCGAGCATTCTGCCGACAATGACAATAGTGATGACGACAATGAACATAACGATTGTCATCATGCGGCTATGCCTACTGATACTCCACCTATTTTGATTCTACCGCCAGATGATCATAATGGAGATATACCCGAACAAGAAGTTATTACTGAACAATGTAATGGAACAAATGCTCTACATAACCCATCCACTATACCAGACAGGCCTAAACGGAACCACAGACCCCCGAAATATCTTGATGACTTTATTACAGACTAAATATCATGTATTTTGTGACATTTTATGTTTTAATTGTTACCATACATATGCCAGGCAGGCTTTGACTTTATTTACGTAATATTAACAAATAATCAATAGAAGAGAGAAAAAAGGGTCGCGCCACTATATTAATTATTGTTGGTAGTTATTTCCCTTTATTAATTAAGGTAAGAGAACCGGAGTTAGCTCCCTTCTCTTTTCTGTTGTCACGTTGTTCGCACTTGTTGCAATAATATAACCACAAGAAGAATATTGTGTTCCTGTGTGGTGTTTTCCTCTTCACTGGCGCTTGTTCTTTCATCTCCTTGTCAACTGATCTTCTCCAAGTCTTGAGTATGCAGACGAGCATAAAAGGATAGTTGAAAGTGTAAACTGTCAGTATTTAATTTCATTTAAAATTTAAATATTGTCTGTGTCAATTGTAAGCCATGTTTTGGTATAAGAAAATAATAATTGCCCTCTAGGTATGTGAACATCCAGAATTGTCACCCATCAGAAGGGTTTTCACCCTCGAGAGACCCCTATTGTCAGGTGACAATTCTGAATGTCCACATACCTAGAGGGCAATTATTGTATATTGTACTTCACTGAGATGGCAGATAATACAGTTGTCATATACCACTTTCTGAAATTCAAAAATTGGTTTATGACACAGTATGTCTTTTGCACTTACATGAAGGCAATGACAAAGTGGGGATGCAATTATAGGAACAAAATAAGAATAATCAGATGATTTAGTATAACAGAAAGAGCAAATGAAATTAAAATAAATTTTTAAAATAATTTTAACTTGGCCACCAACGCATTCAATAAGAACAATTGAATGAGGAAAGACAATAAGAAATTCGAAACACTTATAGAGACTACTGATTAAAAATCATGAATAGTAAAATGACAAAGATGGCCCAATAGTGGGTTTAAGTACTTTTGGTGGGCAAACCAGTCCAATTTGTTTTACAAGCATAGATTTATTAGAACTTTCATCATTATGTAATGAAAACTTATCACACTCGTTCACTTTCAACAACCATTGTTGCGTTATCAAAACTTGTCACATCCACCATTTTACTTCAAACAAACTAATAATAGACGTACCACTGTAGATGCTTGTACTTTATGAAACAAACTGAAAGCCTTTTAGTATTAGCTTATTACAGCTCTCTAACCGTGTGGTTCTGTTGCAGGTCACAAAAGTCTCTTAACAAGCAAATTTGAAAGTACAGCAGGCCTGTCGAAAGTTTAACACTAAGCTAAAAAATTAGTGCCGAATCGACGGCTCATCTCTGCTCCTCGTTAGCTCTATCTCGGCAGCGTTCCGGCAGATGGTACAATCTTCTCGGCATGTTTTTGCAACTAGCTATCAATATTTTGGTGGCTGAGCTTCGGCTCCTTTTCGTCAGCTTAGTGTTAAACTTTCGACAGGCCCGCACTGTATGTATTATACACTGATGAATAAAAATTGTTTAAACTAAACTGACTACTAGTAGTACTACTATTGTTCCAGGGAACTTAGATAGTCGCTTTATCTTAATATAAAATCAAGTATTGTAATATTAGTATTTATTTTGATATACCCGTAAATAAAATCATATCACCTAACAAACCTATGAGGTTTGCTGACTTAAACTTGAATTACAAAACAGGTACATAACGAAACTTTTGTCGTTTTTAATAACAGAGAAAAACCAATGTGTTGTATATATACCTAAATGTACCTCAGATAGGTGTATATCACACCTGGTTGACCTGCATACTCATTATTATCACACGGGTAAAACAAGGTTGTCTTTCAGGCGTGCGGTTCGGGTTTTACTCGTGCTCACGTATATGTATAATAATTACCCTTCATGTAATGCTCTAAATTTGCATACGAGGCACGGATAACGAGAGGGCATATGTGCAGTGTTTGAAAAACAACCAATTTTCGGTATGTAGAGCAAAACCAGAGGGCTGTAGAACACCAATGTTTTGACATTTAACTGGGCTTTTATATTTTAGATTCAAAATGTATAACACTGAATATAAATCATTAAACATAAAAGCTTAATTGATAAAAAAGCAACTACCTAAGTTACCTGGAACAATAATAGTACTACTATTGTCCCAGGTAACTTAGGTAGTCCCTTTTTTGTCAATTAAGCTTTTATGTTTAATGATTTATATCTAATGTTATATATACTTAATCTAAAATATAAAAGCCCATTTAAATGTGAAAAAATAAGTGTTCTACAACCCTCTGGTTTTGCTCTACATACCGAAAATGAGTTGCTTTTCAAACGTTGCACATATGCCCTCTTTTTATTCGTGCCTCATATGCAAATTCAGAGCAATGCATGAAGGGTAATTATTATACATATACATGAGTATGAATAAAACCTGAACCGCACACCCGAAAGACATCCTTGTTTTTACCCGTGTGATAATTAGTATGCAGGTCAACCAGGTGTGATTTACACCTATCTAAGGTACATTTAGGTATATATACAACATTGATTTTTCTTTGTTATGAAAAAAGACAAAAGTTTCGGTATATACCTGTTTTGTAATTCAAGTTCAAGTCAGCAAACCTCATAGTTTTAGTAGGTGATATGATTTTATTTACAAGATTATCAAAATGAGTACTAATATAACAATACTTGATTTTATATTAAAGATAAATCGACTATCTAAGTTACCTGGAACAATTGTAGTATCATCGATATCAGTAATTTGTTTAACGGGGATTGTGTCCCTTTGTGTGTGGATGTGATTAATCAATTTCTTTGCCCGTATTTATATTCAAGAAATTGAAATGAATTCTCATGATGCACACTCTAAGACATAAATAAAGCTATATATCTTTAGACATGATATTTGTGTTTTAAATAACGTCTTATACTTCCCTTGTGTTTTAGTTTGATTTTTTACGGCAGAGACTATATAGGTTAAACAACCCAAATTAAACATACCGGTCAATGTCCAAAGACCAATCGCAACAGCGAAGCAAAGACGTTAAACAGGTGAACTTCCAGCAGGGAAGTGATGCCTGTTGTTCCGGAAGGACAAGCACATTTTTTATATTTTAAGACAACGTTAAAAAATAAAAATACGTAAACTAGAATTCTTAAAATACCGGAATTTTAATAAATACATGAAAAATAAATTTACTTAATATACAAAAATAAATATTGTAGTGTGCTTAAATTTACACTTTTATCAATAAAAAATTGTACAAATATGTAAAATATATAAACACCTGCATTTTAGAATTGAAAAAAAAAAAACCCACATCCATTTAAATAAAACAACTTTGAAATTCGTATTAGTTTAATACAAAATATTCAATATGTAGTATGTATATTTACACTTTCAACTGTGAATAAGAAAAATTGACTTCCATTCATTAGTAGGCGAAACTAGCATCTGGTCCGATGATCATTCAACGCAAAGTACTACATCAACATGCATTTTTAAAAAATCAAATTCATTAGACATCCCAATGAACTTCCCCGTCTGTTGTGCAAGATCAAACAGTTAAAATGACAAGATTAGTTGTAATGTTGCTCCTATATGTCATTTGTGTATAAATGTAAGTGTTTATAACATGTGTTATATGTATAAAGTTTATGTGCAATAAATGCATAAATATGATCATTGGCGATAATTTTAAAATCTGGTACACGTTACCTTAGGTATAAAGTTTTCATCTGAATTGAATAGCGTGTTTAAAATTACAAAATGAGTTATTGGTTCAATCCTTTACCCTCTTACAAAAACAGAATAAATAAGTATGTTAATTTCAAAAGAAAAAAGGTCCATGGATCTGTTTGATGTAACAAAACCACATTTAAAACATTCATTGCTATTTCTTGTTTTATTGGAGAAGAAAACACACAGTAGAACAACATACAATGTCTGTGTTCAAACACAATGCTGAAAAACAATCCAATCCTAAAAGCGAAGTTGAAACATTAAATTAAGTTAACAGGTGGGGTCTAAAAAGGGAAGTGAAACAAGTTGCTTCGGAAATATAAAAAATACAATTATCAAATACCTACATGTATAACAGCATTCTGCTAGTTGAGACCTCTGTTAGCTGAATCAGAGTTCATTTATGAAAATTCGTATCATGTACATTGTTAAACAGTATTTGTTTTAGTTTTAATGAAAAAAGTGAGCCCATGGTTAATTATTTTCATTATCAGAGGGTACTAATATTATAAAGCTTATCTTCAATGGAACCGATTAATTTAACTGTCTAAAGAAATTTCTTTAAAAAAAAGTATGCGTAGTTATGAAAAACTGCATGAAAAGTTATGGGTTTGTAAAGACCAAAATGATTATATTAATATTTATCCGATTTTAAGTTGAAGAATTTATAACCAGCAGTCTTAATACAATGTTTAAGTATAGTTTCATATTTTGTCCTTCCTTCTTGTTGTGACATACTCTTGGTAACGTTGACTTCAGTTTTGTCTATACTCCGTTCTTAGAACTAAAACTTGGGTTACATAACCGCTACAATGATCGTTAAAGTTTTAGAAAGCAGCATAATAAAATATTGAATTTATGCTTGTTTTTAATTTCGCATCAGAATAGTTCATGTATAAACATTGTAAAATTCGGGTCCAGACATACCTCTTTACATCGAATTTATAAAAACAAACAAACATATAAGTCCATGTCCAAATCATAATCCAAGAAACAAAGTAAAAACTTTGAAAACTAGCTTTAGCCAAACACGTAAACTTCCACCAGCTGACCAATATAAACATTTGTACTATTTAGACTGAAGGTCAGAAAAAATTCTACTTTAACTTTCTTTAAAGTGATCGTAAAAAGTTGTTTTTGTCGTTAATGTGTTTCCATACTTATCTGTTATATAAATACCGTAAGGTGAATGGTTCCCCAAGGTTGACCATTAAATTGAAAGTTTGTGTAGAAAGCAATAACCAGAAAACTGACGTCCATTTATCTAGCAGTTTTCCACGGACGTTTATCGATAATTTCAGTAAAGCACTTTTGAACCTATCCCTGGAGAGACCAAACTCAATAGTTCTTAACCAGATGGAATTCATTACGAAAATGTTGTGGTGAATAGACTTAAAATATACAGAACGGTAGCTTCAATAGGACAATAAAATACGAATCAAAACAGATAATGGGAGCTGATAAGTTCAAATATAATAAATAAAGTTTAAATCTTAGTGCGACTTGCTCTATAGAGGACTTTTATATCAGATTTGGCATAATAAAGAATATCGTTTATTAATTTATTGAAAGCTGATTTTTTAAATCTTATATAACTTCAAACAGACTTGAGTACTAAGAAGGCAGGATCCGCCCCGTTACAATCAAAAATGCACATAAATAATTTTTGAGACGAGATGCAGGGGCGTAGCTGGGGTGTTTATAATGTGGACGCCTAAAGAGGGCAGGGGGTTTGGGGGCCGCCCTGATGCGAATTTTCGGCCCTCCAGGGCGCTATTTATTAGAATTTTTCTTATAATTTTATGCTATGCTGTGGTAGTTTTTGTCGTTCTTTTGAGGACTGGTTCATTCTTAAACCTGAAGACGAGTTACAAGGGGATCTGATGTATGGCATAAGAACTACGAAAACAACACTCAATAATTGAGAAAGTCAAGTTAAAATGGGAGTTCAATTAATGTAAATATATTTGTAAACGAAACGATGTGGACGTTTTTGCGTACAAACGTATGCCTGGCTACGCCCCTGAGATGTAATGATGTTTTAGTTGTATATTATTAATGGAGTGTACACTATAATACAGTTAAATATGATTGGTTGAGACATCTGTTCATTATATAATTATTATAGGGTTATTGAATTTTATTATATAGCAAAATAAATTTCGTTTATCGTCAAGTATTTCATCTAAAAAACCATTTATCGTACATTACATAAATATCTCACTAGTTCTTGTAAATGGATATAAGAACTAGTTAAATATGACAACAACACAGTGATGACGTCGACAACAATCGAATGACGCCATAAATGACAGCGTCATGTGACAAAGCGTGCAATATGAAAAAATGATTCGAGACACCTCGGACTGAAACAAAGTTAGCGTGCAAATATCGGTATTTATTGCACACTAACATCTCGGGATTTATCGTTTAATTTCTATGCGAGGCATATATTGCTATATAATAATGTTAAATATTGTCCTTCTTTAACTCGAAATTTCGAGTTAAAGAGGGACAATATTTCACAATATCAGTTCAATAACCCTTTATTATATAGCAAAATAAATTCCGTTTACTTCCGTCAAGTATTTCATCTAAAATTCCGATTTGTCATACAATACATGTAAATGGATATTAGAACTAGTGCAATATGACAACAACACAGCTATGACGTCGTCAGCTATGTCACAACAATCGTATGACGTCATTAACAATAGCGTCATGTGACAACGCGTGCAATGTGCAGTGAGTTTTATTTAGCCTGTCACGCCTACCGTGCCAAGGGCTTCGGTTTTTTCAAAGATCTCATTCACAAGATCCGTGACTTTCATTTCTAATTGCTGAAGACTACCACTGTTCAAGTCTTTGGTCTGTCTGACGGGTATTCGAGCCTCGACCTTCCACATACGAAGCGAGCACTAAACCAACTGAGCTACCGCATTTACCATAGACAATGACGAGTCACTAAGAGTTTGCAAAAGCACTAGTCGGAAAAACATCCTGCTATGAAAATCTTATTTGACTCTGACAGCAATCTACTGAAATAAAGTCAAAAGTTCTCTTTCATTTAACGATTTCAGTATAAAGTTTTTACCTAATACAATGTGTAATACTCCGACTTCAAATTGCGTGTTTTTCGATTAAATATCTCAATATTCCCGGGGGAGGATCTCTGACCCCCTCAAAACTCCCCCCGCACCTTCGCCCATCGGCGCTTTGCGCATCATTCGTCTGTGCCTACATGATATATTGGACCCAGCTACGCCCCCATATGACTTGATATCAAAAGTGCACAAAATATCTAAACAACTTAGTCGACAGTAAGCAACCAATTGTTGTAGTTTAGACTTTATAACAAAATTTCTAAAATTCTTTAGAATACATGTATCAAAATACTGGCTGGTGAAATATTTATGACTTTTTACTTCAGTTTTCAAAAACCATTTTATAAGTTAAGATAAATACGAAAATTAAAGCTTGAAATTTGAACAATCTTGTTTATTTTCAAGATATTCAGAAATCCATGATGCCATTTCGTTAATTTACTAACGCAAATTGCACGTGTTGTATAGTTTTGTTAAACACGTTTATTTGTAATACAATAAAAAAGGTTAAATAAAAAGCTAAGAAACAGCCTAGTTTAGAAATGATTCAAAACTTAAACCTGTTCTTGGCATGTTTAATTCTTTATAAACCTTCTGTCAAATTAGGGTTTGAATATTAAAAAATTAACATGTACAATTACAAAATTACTCTTCCTTTTACATACCCTTTTCCCAAAATAATTCCAGTCTACATGAAACCTATATCCAGAGCTATAAATTTGTGTTGTCCCAAAAGCATGAAACAATTTCATTCCATTATGAACCTATATTCAGAATTACAAATTTTGTTGTCCAAAAAATAACAAATCGAACATCTGTCGGGGCACTTATCGTGTAGTATGTAAAATAATTCATCTGAATAATAATGCATCTGAAACGCCTATAGTAACGTCCCTATAGTACATAAAATTTTAATGGCTTACATGGCTAGTTAAAATCTCTCCATGTTCTGAAGCACCGATTTATATAAAAAGCTTAATTATGACTCGAATGTTTATTGATAGGGACTTTCCGTGTCTCTGATTCGTTCTGATTACCATTTCCGTACCTTGAAAAAAACATTTCTGTTTGATGTTTTTGGTTTAATTACTACAACGTTTTACTGAGACAATAGAATAATTGGCATCAATCACGTGACATGGTGGTAATTAGTGATTGTAATCAAGGAATATTGATAACTATACATATTGGGATGAGGATCTCCAACACTTTGGTTCCCAAGTTGCAGAGAAAATTCCGCTGATGAAAATCAAACGTATACGCCAGGTAGGATCACGTGACTTGTATACTAAATCGGATATTGGATGTTTCCACATAACATCGAACGCATGGATTAATAAAGAAGCTTCATTCCGACTCTGATCAATACTTGTCATGTCTATTGTAAGGAATCTGTCCATCTCTGCCTGCTAAAGGTGTATTAAAGGAGGTGAAATTGTGAAAAAAAGTCATTTAGGAGCGAATCATAGGACCATTGAATCATCAGTCTTTGAATTTATTTTGTTTCTGTAAAATTCAATTTACTAATGGACTCCTGGGACTTGTGACTATAAAGTTGTAATATATTGTAACAACAACAAGTGAATCCAGTCAAACACAAAGGGAAATACTGTAACATTATTAACTGTTTATCCAAAAAACGCCAATGTAACTTCCACAACTGCGCATAAATATTTTAGAGACTTCGCTGGTCTTTGATTGGTTCAAAGTATTGGCACGTTCAGCAGTCGGTGAAGCCCTAAACTGGAAGGCTTTACTCCTACGCATCTAAAGTTTAACAATTCATTTCGTTTTCACAAAGGGATTCATTTCCATATTATCCCGCAATTCATGCCTCTGCAACTGCATCTTTTTTACTTTGCTTGATGCTTGTATGTATAAAAAAGTTTCTTTGGTAATTCGATACACTTTAACTTGAAAATTAAGTACACCAAGTGAACTTTTAGTACCATGCCTTTTGGAAACATTCAGCAGAATATGAGAGAGAGGGTCTTGTATCCCGTTCTGGATAAAGCACAACAAACAAAATCCTCTATCGGCAGGTGAGTTTTTATAATTTGTTAAAATTAACTTTTTATAAATTAATTTTACTGTTTAATACCAAATATTTCAATTTCCCCCGCTCAATTATGTAGAACAAAACGGTTTTGTGAAGGTTTACTGTCCCGCAGCATTGTAATAGGAATGTTTCATACTTTATGATTTTTACCCTTTTCTGTTCTTTTTTTAATTTAGTTTTTGTATTTATACTGTTTTTATCTCTCGTATAATTTTCATATTTTTATTTGTTTTCTTTTCTTATATATGCATGTTTTTTTTTAAATTTTATATCATGTTTTTTTTGCAATAAACTAGTATATCAACGACCTTTTACACATATCCACTACAGCCTTAGTCAAGGATTTTTTGAAATTTGCATTTTAGAGTAATTCTTTTTTACGCACCGACCAAAAGCGAAAATTTTTCACATTGGGAATTTGAGATTACAATTTTTACGCACCAGCCAAAAGCGAAAATTTTTCACATTGGACATTTGAGATTACGGTTTTTACGCACCAGACAAAAATATCAATTAGCACCAGTAATTCAATTAAAGGTGCAGTAGTATGTTGCATGCGTCTATTTTACAGATGAAGCGTAATTAATTTTTAACACTCGGTTATGAAATTCTTACTAATAGTATTGAAATCAAGAGAGAAAATAATGATTTGGTTTTTTTATAAATCATTTTTCACAATTTTTCACTTTGGGAAACTAATTCGAATGTTGTTCAAGTTCACACAATAATATCCAAACCGGAAAGACCATTTCGTTACCGGCTTCATTGCAGTTTTAAGCAGGAATTTTTAATCCGGAATGTCTTCAACATATTTGTTTGTGAAAGTTATATGTTACAAACAACATGATCATAGACAAAAACAGATTCTGTAATATCGATTTTAATGAATGGATTCAATTTAGTTTACAGTACAATGGTTTTTTTATTTGAATTAATGGCGATATTAATGCGTTATTACATTCATAATTTAACTGGCCGATACTGTATTCCTCACAAAATATATTGTACAGATACCTACACAAAAGGAAATATGGAATTATGATGGCTTCTAATACAAATTGTCAACACACACATACATTCTCTACATTCTCTCTCTCTCTCTCTCTCTCTCTCTCTCAGTATTTGTACTTGTAATGGTAGTTACGCAGTGCTCATTCTAAAAACAATGGACCGTAGGTCCATGGATCATTGATTCCCTATTATGTCAAATGTTAAGGCCTTAGTGGATCATATTTAACATTACATGAATGCAAAAAATATTGATGTTATGGCGTTATAGAATTTTTTTTTTTTTTTGAAAATGGCCCCTTCTGAAAATCCGAGATTAAACACCACAGTAGTAGCTTGAAACCAATGTGTTAAATAGAATGCAAGCGTTTAATTTCTCTATTAAACGTTAAGCTAAAACGTGTATCGTGTTTTGAAAATAAACGGTATATCAGAACCAGACATGCTTTATCAGAATTATTCTGCAGTAATATTACAAAAAAGTACAACCAACTAGGTACACAGCAACACGGGGACATAAATTACACGAGTATAATGTATAATGTATAATGATAATTAAACATTCCAGTTGCTTATCGTCAAATTATGTGTTGGTATAAAAGCTTCTGTTTCTGTATAGATAGATCGATACTGTAGATAAATGTTTAGGAGAATTTTCGTCTCTGGTTAGAGATCTATTGTAATTTTTATCGATTTTAAAGATTTTATATCTAGTGTTTAGTATCCTACCTAATGCAGTTTTTGTTTTTAAAATTCTCGATTTTACATGTTTGGAATTTTTAAGTAATTGTGTGATAACACGTGGCATCAGATGGTTTATACAAAACTTGCAGAAATACCAACTAAAATATAAATATTCCAAATTGTCATTTAAAACCTTTCCTATATAATATTTATAATCAGTTCCTCCTTCATCTATTAGATGGTAATTTTTTCTTATCTTTATGGTTCTAAGTCAGAAAAGTTAAGATTTTATTAATTTTTATAAGGTTTTTTTTATTACACATATTAAAATGAACCAATTTTTGTTTTCTTCTTCCAAAGATGGTTTTTTCTTTGTCGCAATTTTGTTGACATTTTCAAAATAAATAATGCGGAAATGGTTTGAAGTTGACATTGCATGTCTTTCAAACCAAGATATTATTCTGGTTAAACTTGCCCACAAAACCCCGTTCTCAGAAAGCCGATAGAATTGTCTTAAACGTGTTTTTTCTTCCAACGATGGTCTTTTACGTCACAATATGGTTAAGATTTGGGTAAGTTGGTAAAGCATGTTCTTCAAACCAAGATATTACTCTACTAAACTTACAAACAAAAACTCAACTATTGAAGCTGAAAGCATCTTCTGAAAGCAAATACTACATATTGTAAAATATTATATAAAATTGTTTTATCAATAGCAAGGTTTCGGCGTTAAAGCCAACTTGCAGTTTCACGTTTATTTATTAGAAGCATAAATATGTTGATAGTACCCTAAGAGTGCTTAAAAAATCTAAAGACTGGTAGTATCTCTGGACACTCTTATGGCTGTTTCCTCCATCATTCATGAACTGATCGCTTCGATATAAGCGAAAGATTCTTGATTGGGACGTAAAACGTACTGCATTGCTTCACTCAATTCCATTAGCAAATACATGTAAATATTTGTCAGGCGTAATAGCGCACTTTTACTTTCGACTACATACAAACATATGTCACTCACGCCTATCTGTCATGTTTAAAAGTTTAAAGCTAATTAAAGATTTTATAATTCGAAATTAGCGTATATCACGCCTCTACATCAAACATACAGATTTTACATAAAATTAAAATGTTTTTTAATTTAACACAAAATATTTTTATTTGAATAAAATAATGCAAGCGTAGCTTATTTTTGCAATGAAATATGAAGGTAGAATATAGTTTATAGACAGAGGTATTTCAATTGCGTAAAATTGCAGCGGCAGACTATCTATTGTAATATTATTTGTCTATATAATTTCCATTTACCTCAATACACTCAAGTCCACTTCACTTTCAGACTGTTTATGTCTTTTAAGCAGATGTTTTCGCTTTAGTCATCAAATTACGCCTCTGTTACAGCCTTGAATTCATGATCATAAAGAAATCTGATACTCCCAAATGGGTTTTTCAAATTTCTAAATCACAAAGCTCGGATTCTAAAAAAAATGAAAAAATGGTAATTTCATGCTACATTAAATTGTTGTAGCTTAACCAACCTTCAGGACATTTAAAAAAAACCTGGTCATTTCTTGCGATGTAAGATAGCAATAAAACAGATAGGGTACTAAAGCAAAGATGAAGTTACAGACATGACAAAGGGTGTCTTCTGTAAGAAGTACAGAAGAACAGAGATAACAGAAATGGCACATAGCAGCTTTTTTCGAACTACAGAACAACCGGAGACAGTAGACATAGGAAAGGTTGACAGAGATGACACCAGAAAACAAAGTCCAATTCAAAACCGTTACATGCATAGTTTCTGAATGACACTAAAATCTAACTCAAGTCACAAACGATAATCTTTGGTTCAACAATGGCGCTGATGAACTTAAATATTGTACTGGACGTATCCAGAGAATGCGAGCTTGTGCTTAAAGACCGTCATATCAAAATGCAGTACTTCAAAGGTCATTGTAAATTTTACCTCAGAGAATAAATTGTTAATGATCGTGAGTTATCTACAGGTGTTGTTATAGACAAGACTGACTGTATATCTGTATTTGATACAGCCATATTGACCTTCAAGGTGTTAAAAATAGCATCGATGTTCCTGTCATGAAGTGTCATCATGGGAATGAAATTTTATCCAAATTTGGCTGATGAGATTATTCAATCTGTGAACAAAATTTTACCATCTGATGTGAATGTCGGTATTAATTAACTAATGCAGGGATGGCTTAATAAGATTAAAACACAATTCTAATTTTGTCATACAGCGAAGATTGGATTTTGTTTTAGATTATCAGGTAATTCCAGCAATAGCATTACAATGTGCTGTCTAAAAAATATGAAGTTACGAATTCAAACATTAGCACACGATAACATGTCACTGGTGGTAGAGAGTAAGGTTGTGGGTTCGATCCCCAGCCGGGTCTGACTAAAACTTGAAAGTGGGTAGTGACTGTTCTTTCGCCGAGCACTCAGTGTTACGAAATGAAAGTCACAGTTCTTAAAATAAACGAGGTCCTATTCACGGTAGGCGTGGTACAATTAAGACACCTGCTGTATAATGTCATCAGCGCAACACACAGGCACAATTTCTTCACATTCGGTAAAGCTGGCGATGTCTCGATAAAAGTGAAATATTTTTGACTGGGATGTTAAATACCTTTACTCGACTAAATTCAACTCTTTGGCCTTTAAAATAAGTAAAACTTTTATATAAGATGACCTTTAAGGCAAGTTTGGCTGTATAGATTTCATGATACACGTTTTAAGAAAGGAATTTTTAGAATAAACTTATTGATTATTTCGAGTTTTATCACTTGTACTATACACACTTGCTTAATTAGAGATCAGAAATTCATCTATATTGTCTTCTTTAATTAGTACTGACAGCTAATTAAAACATCATGTACGAGGTGCTCTTAGTTCGGTTTAACAACATTAACAGTTGTGTTTCTATGATTACAAAACTAATCCAGGGATAGAAATTTAAATCCATTCAACATGTTCTAAATTTTCTATTTCAAATCTAATTTTCTCATGGGTTTATTCAATATAATCCCTTAAAACACCTTTTGTTAAAATATCCTAATTGTCATTCCAGTTTCTCAAATAACTGTTGAGATTTTTTAAAGAGCGTGTGTAAAATATTTACATAATAGTTGAACAACCTTGGTTTACAAATATAACGGAAATTCTAACTCTGAATGTAGAATTTGAAGATGTATTGAAGAACAATTATTTTGGCTGCTTGTCAATAGCAAACCTTTGGCACAAATTCGATTGCATACTTGAAAAACAAAACTCTCTAAGAAACATGTACATGTTAATGAACGTATGCCGCATATATTGGAACAATTATAACATGTATGCAATATATAATCTGAATGGAAAACATTTTAGCATCATAATTCAAGACATCACGTATACCATAAAGAAAATATCTCAATATAAATGATACCTGGCGTTTTTCAGTATGATTTAATATTGTTTGCTGACTAACTTGAATTAATTCCATATCTCTTGTTGGGGAATTGGGCCAATTTTTACATGGTTTTCGTAATCAGCTTCTTTTTACTGAGTATAATTATTAGTCCTAATACACCCAACCTAGATGGTTAGTTTGTGTCAATCAGCTTTTCATCCTCAGGCGAGTTGCCTGCCAAGACTTATGAGGCCTATCTGCTAGAGTTTGGAATCAGAGTTTTCCTCTCCTATGTGAGCTGTCATACGACTTTTGGAGTCACACCTACCCCAGCACTGGTCATGCCCATGACCCCCTTGCTTGAAGGAAGGACAAGAACATGTTTTAACATAGCTCTTGTCACTCGCTTCCTGTCGCTTCTGCTATGGTATCACCATGCCCATTAGCATTTGTTTTTCATTTTGAAAAGTTTTACCTGTGTATTACAAACCTACTTTAACGATATACGTCGTGTCTTTTATCCATTTTTAAAAATATATCATCTTTAAACTGAAAAATGGATCAACTCACTGTTTGTACATTTCAGTTTCAAACTATACGGTATACTTTAACAGGGCTTATGGAGCGAAGAAACATTTGCAAAAAAGTACGTTAAGTACAATAGATTCTGTTTTTGAAGACCTGTTTTTTAATTCATGTTGGTGCAATCTTGTATTCTTTTTACAAATTCCTGTTAAGCTTTTGACAAACCGAAATTGACATATTTTACTAAAGTTAAGACTTGCATTTACTTGTTGCCGGATTAAGGCCATACGATTTTTTTATCTCGTTCCCACAAGTTAGCTATTTCGTTCCCTCAAGTTAGCTATCTCGTTCCCTCAAGTTAGCTATCTCGTTTCCACAAGTTAGCTATCTCGTTTCCTCAAGTAATCCATCACATTGCCTCAAGTTAATATATTTGACATGGAAGAGCTACAAATTACATTATTTTTAAACTGTAATAGTGATGGTGCCCCTATATTTTATTGGTAAGACTACTCGTGTTTTGTCTATGGTGCTGCAGGCAAAACAACAATCTTATCACTTATTTAGATGATTGAAATCATAGTATTTTTCCTACAGACAGCAGTCTGAATGTTAATGTAAGACATAAGGTAAATTTATTGCTCGCTAAATGCCATAATGCCGGATCGGATTTATCTATATTCTCATTTTTACTCTCATATAAAATGTATATATTGCAGTAATATTGCAGTCGTCTTCATGATGTATTTCAGTAGAAATTTTTCCACAAAAAATTGTTCCAAGGACAGTTTCCATGCAGGAGTTTAATCAAAACGGAATGTATCCTCGGGTGATTTACAGTCTCTTTACAAACTTAGCTTACCTTTAGTTTATATTTCTGTTTGGACCCTAAATATACATATTAGCTTTCATGTTTACAGGTTAAAAACAATAAACAAACAAATAAGCTCATCAGGAGGTGCTTACGATTCCGCAGCACCTGACCTTACTTCTCTGGTAGAAGTTGACATGTTTAACCTAATTTGCTAGTTTTTCAAAGTTTTTGCTTTTAGGATTGTGATTTGAGTATGGATTGGTATGTTTGTGTTTGATTCTTCTCTTTTTCAATCTAAATTGTTATAATTAAAACACAAGAAGAGGGTGTGTTAGAAGTACAATCTTCAAAAATACAATCCTAGAACCTAAGCCTCTTGGGGTTTTTTATGGAAGATATTAGAATTATTACTACTGGGAACAAATTGGACATATTTCTAAATGGAACTATCATCTTCAAGGCAATACATTATATCAGAGGTGGTAATTAAAGTCACAAAGTTATTACAAACCCTTGACAGGAAGTCATAAATTAAATAATATTTGTGCTAATGTCTGTATTACATGTTAGTCTTGTATAACTTAGAGAAGTCTAGCCCCATGTTGTCTTGACCAAGTCTTAATCCGTCCAGTAATTACACTTCAGAGGAAAATAAGTGTTACTTATAGATACAAAAATTCACAATTATTTCCATCATAATCAATAAAATATGAAAACGAAGCATACATTCTTACCCAGAATTCCCTAGAGTCATTCACATAACTTCCTGTTTGTCTGGAAAGTATCGCTTCATTTCCCTACAGCTCTCCTGAGAGAACGGGGATACATTTATCAACTAGTAGATGTGAGGCTGGCTTTATTTAAAATCATTAATCAATTTCTACATGTCTTATTCGATTATAAGCTAAATACAATGTAAATCTAAACACCCATAAAATATACAAGTTTTAGGCTAGATCAAGTTTTCCCAATAGGGTTGTCCGAAAACACGTGCAGGCAGGCATGTTCCTACGCAACAAACCCATATACTACACGATGCATGTGTTAGTTTCAGACGGTGGTATATATAATACTATGAAAATCCTTCAATAAATTGGAATTTTTAATAAATTGAAAAAAAAAAATAATGAAAAATAAGATAAAAACGTTCATCTTTAACAGAGTGTGCCTTTTTTTTAAATGCCCTTGCTCTGCTATCGGTAAAATAAAGCATTTTCCAATCCAAATGAGATGTAAACTGCAATTATTACGGAAGGCTTTGGTTTTGAAAAATATGGTGGTGGAGTTTATAGAAAGGATACCTAACATAAATATTAAAAAAACTAGTAATGTTTAATTCTTTTATTTGAAATTATGACCTTAAAATATGACATGCTGACTTTTTTGTAGAGAGTATACGTTAAAGTCAATATGGACCGTGTTTTACATACCAGACATTCACCTTCGACTTTCTCATTAAATTTTAAGTCATAATCTTCTTAAGACGCACATTAAGACAATGACATTCTGAGAACAAAGACGCAGGTGCAGATACACAAGTAGAATTTCACACAGTTGTCAAGATTTCTAGTTTCAAAGATACAGTACAGACCCGTCGAAAGTTTAACACTAAACTTCAGACTTAATGTCGAATCGACAGGATATCTCGTCTCCTCGTTAGCTATACCTCGGTAAATGCTATCTTTTATCGGTAACTTTTCGGCACCGGGCTATCCGCATCCCGGCTACTCGGCAACCGAGCTATGACGCATTTCCGTTAACCCAGTGTTCAACTTTCAACAGGTCTGTACTGTAGAAGTAATGGATTTCTCTAAACAATAAAACAACGGTTTTAATTAGAGCCAATCCCAAAAGTACACATTTTTCTAGACGATTGTTTACGTGCACTTTACAAGTAAGTCGCCTTGCTTTACAAACTCATACATCAGCGATTTTTTTTGTAAAAAAAGTGTTATTTCTTAAATGTTCTTATTTGGAGACCACTGGTGCTACAGTAAATTTAAAGTTGTTAGGAACTTGCAATCACGACGCTTTTTATAATTTTGTTATTATACCCAGTTGTTATCCCCCATTCTATCAATTTCCCGGGTAACCCGGTCTCACTTCCCTGGTGGAAGTTCACGCGTTAAACTTAGTTTGCCGATTTTCAAAGTTTTTACTGTCCTTTTGGGATGGCAATTTGAACATGGACTGGTACTGTAGTGTTTGATTTTGTATTTTCCTTAGCTATAATCCGCCTCGTTGTATTATTCTGTTATTGCCAGTGTCTAAAATAGTTCTTCAGTGTTCTGTGTTTTGCTTGTTTTGAATATTAAGTTCAGGTTACTCAACTTAATTTTATATGAAAGTGAAAAGCATTTGATAAACAGATCTAGATACAGCACAAACCTGTCGAAAGTTTAACACTTAGCTAACCAACCAGGGCTGGGTAACTCGAAGCTCTTTTAGCAGTTACGAACACTTTGTGCCTATAAAATTCAAAGGCGTTAAGTGTTCGTAACTGCTAAGATAGCTTCGAGTTACTCAGCTCTTTACCGAATAAGGAACTTATCTCAGCTCCTTGTTAGGTAGAGATCGGCAACTTTTTGGCAGTTGCTTATCTCTGGACAGATTTTCGGTTATTACTTATCCATATTTCGACCACATAAAGGTTGAATTTAAATTTCTTTTCTTTTTGTCCAGTGTTAAACTTTGGCCAGGTATGTACCGTAAATCTTCCTCTCGTCAATTGAAATTCATTTCACATACGATCTCATTTTTAATAATTGTTTTACATAAGTAAATCTGATTCTAAAATATCCCAGAATTGACTTTAAAATTATAGAAAATAGAAATATAATGCCCTTTAGTGTTTTTTTCTCATCATAAAATATATTGATATTCAGTACAGACCTGTCAACAATTTAACACTGCTCTAACGAAACGAAGTCAAAGCTCGATTGCCGAGTGACCGGTTTATCGAAAGCTAGTTGTCGAAAATGTATCGAGGGAAAGATAGTCAGTGCCGAGTGCGTACATACATGTATATGCACAGTACGGGCCTGTCGAAAGTTTAACATTAAACCAACGAATTAGTGCTGAGTCACCAGCTTGTCTCGTCCCCTCGTTAGAACCACTGCGGTAGCTCAGTTGATAGAGTGCTGGGTCCGTAAGTTGGAGGTCGTGGGTTCGAACTCCGGCCTGGTCTGACCCAAGACTTAAAAATGGATAGTGACTGTTCTTTCGCCATGCATTCGACATTACGAAATGGTAGGCTTGTCACGATAAAGAAACCTGCTGCATAGTGCCATCAGCGCAACACACAGGCAAAATTTCTTCACCTTCGCCTATAGCTGGCGACGTATCGATATAAGTGAAATATTCTTAACTGGGACGTTAAACACCATTACTCAACTCAACTCGTCTCCTCGTTAGCTATAACATCAGTTGCTTTCTATCTTTCGTCAGCTTTTCAGCCACTTGCTTATTACATCCCAACCACTTGGTACCACTGCGTAGCTCAGTTGGTAGAGTGCTCGCTCCGTAAGTGGGAGGTCTTGGGTTCGAACCCTGACCGGGTCTGACCCAAGACTTGAAAGTGGGCAGTGACTGTTCTTTCGCCAAGCACTCGGCATTAAGAAATGGAATGGTTCTTTCGGATGGGAACTTAAAATAAACCAGGTCCCGTGCCCCGGTATGGGTAGCACGATAAAGAACCCTGCTGTATAATGCCATAAGTGCAAGGTACAGGCAAAATTTCAACACCTTCGCCTATAGCTGGCGACGTCTCGATATAAGTTAAAATATTCTTGACCGGGACGTTAAACACTATCACTCAACTCAACTCAACTCGATTCGACTAGTGTTAAACTTTTAACAGGTCTGTACCGTATATACTCGTTCAAAAGTCTCCAACTACAGTAACATGATAACGAAAATTTAATCTAATGCAATTCCCATCCAAATATATTAAAAACCTATTAAAACGATAAAGGTTTCCATGGCAACGGACATTCTTCTTACATTACAATGAAATTTATTTTCCTTTCATTCTTGTTTTAAGGAAAATTAATCTAACATAGAGAATAGAGAATAGAAGGAGAGGCATAACCTGATATTACTTAGCTCATATATCGCCAGTAAATCAGTCGATGAAAGGAGAATTCAAATTTTGATATTGTTGGGTGGAATTCACGAAAATAAAAAAAAAACTTTCTGTAATGAAGAGTAGGAGAATTTGTTTTACTTCTACAAAAAAGAATACGTTCTTTATGATCTCGAAGTGACTAAAGTGCATGTATCTTAAAAGATACAATGTGTTCAGAGAACACTACCCCAGCAATGGATATCAGTGAATTTCAGGAACAGAAACAAATCTGCAAAGTTTATTATCGAGATCAGCAGATCTATGATTTTCATTGTGTTTTAACGCGTATTTAGTATTGAATGCTTGTTCCATAGGCAACACTTTGCAAACGGAAGCATTTCAATATCCCTATTTGATATCACACTTTCAATTTATATGTCTATATTTAACCGTATTTCAGTACCCTGCCTGTGATATCAAAGTCTTTAGTACTTCGGTATCCCTGCTTGATATCAATACCTTCTGTCAATATTTTATGTCAAATGTCTGACTGCATTTCAGTATCCCAGTGATACCTGATATAAGATACTAATGTATTATGAGACACTGTTTAATCCCCTTGCTGCCGGAAGAACAGGTTTCAATGAATTTTAAAGTAACATAAAGGATCCTTATGTCATACAGGACTATGGGAAATCTTAGAGCGTTTGCATAATGGAATATGTAAGACTTTTAAATATTTTTTTCATGATGTAAATTGTCGTTTCATGACGCTAAGCTGTGAAAATGACGTCACAAAACAACCATACCGTTTTATTATATTTGATTCCTTTTGCAAGCTTTTGCATCACTAATTAGTCATGATTTTCAAGTCCTATATCTGTAGAATCTATCCGACATGATTTGGATAGTTTCTTGATAGTTTCATTGAAATAACGCACTTCAAATACTACCAAATTTATCGTTGAGAAAGTATTTTTCATTAACTATTCCATTATCTGGTAATAGTACCCTGCTTGATATTAATACTGTCAGCATATTATTTTAGCCGTCCTGGTGGATATAAATTCCATCTGTTCAAACGAACTTGTCATATGTTTAGCTGTTTCTCAGTATCCGTGCTTGATATCTTCAGTCCCTGCTTGACAGTAAGACCTTAAGTTTATATGTCTATGCCATGTGTCTCGCTTCATTTCAGTATCATTGATTGATATCAATGAACTCAATACTTAAGTTTTCCTGCTTGATGCAATGCCTTCTGTTTATATGTCCATGACATACGTCTGACTGCCTATTAGTATCCCTGCTTGATATTAAAACCTTCTGTTGAAATATATATGGCATATGTCTGGCTGCATTTCAGCATTTCGGTTTCCCTGCTTGGTATTAATACCTTCTGGGTAAATCTATATGTCATATGTCTGGCTGCATGTCAATATCCCAGTATCCCTGCTTGATACCCATACCTTCAGTTGATGCAATATTCCTGCTTGATATCAATATCTTTAGTTTTTATATCTCTTTTATACACACAATATATGTGTAGTTGCTGATTAGTAACCGTAGATAAACTACCAGAACATAAAATGTAACATTATATAAACTATCTTAGAAACATTTATGACGTGAAATTACATGTTCAATCACGAATGACATAAATATGTATTATAATTTGTATTTAGCAGTAGGTTAATGGGGGAACCTGTGGGACACCAGTAACAACCCGACTTGTATTATACATGCATCGTGACGCATACATATATAGATTGATTGTACTGTTTATTGGGAATTAATTGCTCGACTATTGAACGACAGTTTATTGAGTTATCCAAATTACAACCACAGCATGATAGATAGTGTTTCATCCTACGGGACTTGATCACCAATAATAGTAAACATTGAAAGTCAAGAGCGAGTGACTGATGGTATCATTGATAGTATCGAAGTGAGTTGATGCCAAAAGTGTCAAGCCTCGATAACAGAGCATGACCAGCTTTACAATGTCTGGTGGCTTTTATTCTCAGAACATAAAGAATAAATTAAATAGAAATGGTTGTCATGGATACGGTACTAAAATGGGTTTTAATGGCTTTTTAAAACTTGATACACTCCAGACATACCTTGGTCAATTACCAATTATATCTTTGTTACGCAACCAATTGCAATTTGAATGAGAGAATAGTTAGCTAAAGGCATAGTGTGGAAACTCGATAAAGATATTAAACGCATATTATGTTTTTCTATTCAACAGTGTGTGTGTGTGTGTGTGTGTGTGTGTGTGTGTGTGTGATTTATTCGAATTAACGTTCTAGTGTGTTTGCTTTACCAGCGTATTCTTTCAATATGTTGCTGACGTGTATTCGTTGTGGTTCTGTTTTATGTTAAATGGAATTAATATTGATTCAGTTTCATATTTCTCACATGAACATAAAAGTCATGTTTATTAAAAACAAATGTCATAAACATATGTACAACAAAATCTAGTCTTCTCTGTCACTGAAAAATTCATTTCGCGAATTTACACAATTTTTTGCTACCTTATTACTATAACTATATACATGTTTTGGGGTTAAGTGATAAAGATTTCGTCAAATTACCTACATGGCTCAATTACTTTTTATCTTTGTTTGTGTATCTTTGCTTAGCCTTGTTTTGATTTGCAATATTGTTGATATTGTTGCGTTATACCTTTATAAAAATTTAAAAGTAGCAACATGACACCTTGAAGCGTTTATACAGAGTTTGAATTAGTACTGTCGTCAATTTTTAAAACTAATCATCACAATTAATGCATTGAAAACTATATGGCAGTACAAACACTAGCCGTATTTTTATTTGAAGAAAAGCCAGGTAAACTGTCCAATCTGACAACATTTGATTAATTTATCAAGCACGTTGATTGAAATCAGAACAAATGTCGGCAAATAAGCAACCATTTATATAACAATCCCCTTAATTACAGACTCTCAATTGACTGGTCATACGAATTAAATTTTTTTATTAAATAAATGGTTTTGTAGGGAAATACAATCGTTGATTAAAATTGGTACCCAAACAAATTTTTATCGGGTTACAACAAACTAAACAAACGTTTGTATAATTATGAAGCTGAGTATTGTTAACCTTCCTCAATTATCCTTAACATAGTGATCAAAAACAAACATACCGGTCGAGCTTCAAACCAGTTTAAAATCAACCTCTTTGAAGACTGGCAGCATGAAATTAAGTAAAACACGTGAACTTCCACCTAGAAAGGGAGACCGGATGCTCCGGAAGGGTAAGCACCTCCTGTTTAGCTGGCTACACAGGGCGAGTGATTCTTTGTCATGAATTTGAGTAATTGGGTTACTATCACCTAGATAGAACACTCTTTATGCTTGCGGTTTTTGCTGATATTACATTCGCGTGATATTGCCAAATAAAGTGTTATATGCAACATTTATGTTTTAAAGATAAAAATAAAAAATCCTGCACACGGCAAAAAGAAATGGTAAAAAACCAGTATAAGGTGATTTTTTACGTTTTTTTTTTTTTTTTTTTTTTTTTTTTTGCGAAAATTGATAAGCCAAAAATATTAGATGTTCATTATTATCAGGTTTTACTGTATTAGTATGTTCAATTGACCATTTAAGTACAGTAGGTGCAGCAATAGAATTATGTTGTAAACACTTTTCTGTGTCAAGTAAAAGGTTGATTTATTGGAACTATTAGATTTATACTCATTATTATAATTAATGTAGAACAGAATTTCTTTATGACATGTAAGTAATTGTATTGTAACTATTTACAAAGTGTAGTTTCATTTCTTACATTATTGTTTTTGTTCAACGAAGCTTAAATCCAGCGGAAATTACCAAAACTAAGCTAAAAACTCGGAGAAGAAAAATGTCTTGCATGTATAATTGAATTTGTCTGAAAAACGTTTGAAGGTTTAAGGCTGCATTTTATCCAAAAACGTTTATTGCTATTATAGTGATTATTCAACAATAAAAAATATAAAAATTTCGTCAATAGATTCAATTAATTAGAATGAATTAACGTTTTATATAAGAATTTGATTTGATTAAAATTTCTTTCATACTTCAAAGCTTTTTTTTTTTTTTTTTTTTTTTTTTTTTTTTTTTTTTTAAAAAAAACCCTGCAAAACGTCACCATAAAGCACATCTAAAATTGCCTCATTGTATCTATTGAATCGGACTCAATGCCCCTTAAAAGTTAAAAATCAAAATGTTTTCAGTGCATTTTATAAAGATTTTTGTAAAAATACTTTTTAATTTGTTTTTAATGATAATGCTAATGTTAGTGAGAATGAAAAATGAAAACACTGTGATTTTCAAGTGTCAGCAGAATGAATCCCGATTTCCCTAAAACACTGATAGTCACTCGGCAAAGTGAATTCATAAAACAGAAGTTTTCTTAAATATCTGGTGTACAAGATTGAAAAAAACAAACAAATACAAAGTTATATCATTTAGAGAGAGAGAGAGAGAGAGAGATGATGATGGTGGTGGGTGATGGTTTCAAATGTATTAATGAGAGAGAGAGAGAGAGAGAGAGAGAGAGAGAGAGAGTTTCAAATGTATTTAATTGATTGTATTAATACCTAAGTATACTTTTCTTGTATATTCCATTATGACGTAAATTGATGTTGATTTCATTTCTCCCTGGTACATCAGACATCAGATGTATTCCCGCCATTTTGTCCCAGTAGATACTCCGTCATTGTACATTAGTGTAATTAAATTTATTCTGTAATTTTCTGTTCTTTTCTATATATCGACTAAATGTATCGTTATTCAGTCCCAAGAGAATTCTGGCTAAATCTATTTTCAAAGGCAGTTTGGGTTTATCAAAAAACCCACAAACTATTCGAAATACTCATCGAGAACTCTGATTGACAAAAAAGTAAATATTTTTTTCCAATCTCGCAGTTTGCATCATTTACTTTGAATTATATCTGCGATGGTGTAATTAATGACCTATTTTGGCCCACGGGGAAAACTTCGTATTGTTAACAGGTGATAGATCAATCGCTCTTGTCAAGTACATGGGGGTCAGTAGTAGAGAATAGTCAGTGTACAGCATTATGTAGACTTTTAGGGATTGTTCACTGACAGAATGATAAAACCATGTTTTTAAAAATTATAATACATATACTCTCTTTTTAAAAAAACCCAAAAGGTATGCCGTTGGTATATTTCCAATATCTTTTATTTACAATACAGATTATATCAAACACATACATAACAGCTAATGTCCAAACCACAATCCCAACAGCAAAGTTAAAACTACATGAACAATGAAAAATGGTAAATTAAATTAAACACGTGAAGTTACAGTGGTAAAGTGAGACCGGGTGCTCCCGAAGGATTAGCAACTCTGGTTGAACTAGCTACATGGCTAGAATAAAAGGAACTACGAGACGTCACATATATCAAGGATAGAGTAAAACATCATTTACAATATCGTGATGACGGCCATAAAACTTCTTGAGGTCTTTGAATAGCTTAGGCTTAGTAATATGAATATCCCAACAATTTATTTGTTAGCAAGTTTCTTTGTTGTATAAAATCCCCGACAAAACATTAAATTTTTGCATTCTACACTTTTCGTCTATTTCAACCTTTCCGCATAACATGTAGTAAACTGGCATGTGAATGGTTAGTTTTTAAAATTCAATGTTTAAAAGTACATGTAATGAAAATAAGAAAAACTTAGAAAGCTACGCAATGGGTTATAAGTTCTTAGTTTAGAATTTTCGTCAAAACCGTCACGCGATTTGTGAAATTTTATCATGTGATATATGATAAAAAGATTTTGAAAATAATTGAAATTCAGAATATCAGAGCGATATGGCGCCATCACTTGAATGTTTTATTCCTGTGCCCGGATGTTTTAATGTCGAACCTGTCAATCGTTAACCAAATGACTTGTGATAATTGAATTTTAAAATTGGAAGATTTCGATAAGTTCAGTACAATTTCATTACACCAATATCAACGCCGACATTCTCATGGAATTGAAATCGTGAAATAATGTTATTCTTCCATACAGATAAAACATAGATTATCATCGGTTCGGTCTAGCATTGATCTAAAATAGACAGTCTTGTTTTTCTGAAACTCATTAAGGAAGTAACATAACGCTAAAGGTGATGATATAGGGATTTCTATGTTTTAAATCCGACCTTCATATAGAAGCAGGAGAGAGAGAGAGAGAGAGAGAGAGAGAGAGAGAGAGAGAGAGAGCAAAACGAGGAAGATTATATCGTATTCTTTCCCGCGATGTAGAAACACAAATACCAGATTATTAAGTTGTTTCTTAACAACAATATTGTGGTGTCAATATTTCTAAATAATATTATATTTATGTACCTAAACAAATTCCAAAATCGCTGTCTTGTAATTTTTCCCCTTGAAACACATTGCAAGTTTCCTTTTCACACTTTATCGAAATTTTCTAATTTACAAAATGATAAAGTACCCCAAGAGAGCATCTGTACTTTGTTTTGCTGAATATGCATTTATTAATATTTCGATTTTAAAAAACACTACAGAATCGTAATTGCATTTTCTTCGCAAACTATCATGATTTGTGATCTTTCCAAACGCAGAGAAATATAGCTCACTTCGTGAACGTTAAAACTATTAAATTTGATTATTTTCCTACACATTTCGTCAAGTATTCCCTTTTGAATCGGTTTCCATAGTAACACACATTTCTGTTTTTTGAGTTGTTACTTTTTTTTGCAAATGGAACTATAAAGAATAAATGATTTCAAATTGGTGATACATGTAGCAAGAATATATTCGGTCCCCTCGGAAGAATCATTCTGTTTAATTAGCACGGGTATGAAGAGATTGGCGCTAATTGGCATTTTAATTCTTTTTAGTGATGACAACATATAGCACTTTATATTCTTTAATGAACCAATAGAGATTTGAATAAATTTTATTGGAGCATTATGATGTTACGAGTTTAGAGAATTGTGGTATTTTTTCTGCGAGTAAGATAATTGCATATATGGTCAGGTTATGTATGATGCAAAATCATGATAGACCACGTGATCCAAAAGTTACAATTTATTATATAACCTGTTCAATAATTAATGATGTGTTTTTTTAAGAACTTTGAAATCTGTAGATAAAGATGACAATAATTTTGTTGTTGAAACACAAGCTTTAGGTTTAACCCTGATATTTAGCAATGCTGATGATGCAAGCTGGCTTAAGTACACCAGCACTTACCGAGCTAAAATCTCGAACTTGGGCCAGGATTTTAGTCTAAATCTAATTCTCCAAAATATCTCCAATTTTGCTGATTTTTCAATGCAACAGATTGTCTTGGAGATTACAGATATACGAGTACACCTGTAGTTACTGAGCTAAAACCTCAGACTTTATCCAGGCTTGGATGAGACTCAAATGGCGTTTTAACTATAAAAGTAGAATTTAGTCTGAATCTATTTCTCCAAAATATGTTCTATTTTGCTGGTATTTCAATGCCACAGATTGTCCTGGAGATCAGAGGTATACGAGTACATCAGCACTTACAGAAATGTTCAGACTTTCATTCTGGCTTCAATGAGACTTAAATTGGTGTCTTTACTTTTAAAGTAGATTTCAGACTGAATCTTAGTCTCTAAAATGTATCTTATAAATACCGTTAAGAGTACATTGCCTTATTTTTATTTCTGCCCTCTGTTACGGACTCTTTATTGGCAAGTCGCTTCGTTCTCTTACACAAATCAATTTGGACAGCCTTTCAATTCTGATTAAAAGACAGTGGAATGTATGGTAAATTTTATTAATAACTGTTTCATGGTGTTTTCTTACGACTGAAGATGGCGCGAGAAGAAGCGTGACTAGAATATTTACCGGTGTAATGGGAATTTTCGTCTCATTTCACTCTCAGCTCACGTGTTCGGCTTGCTGCAGTTGATGTAATCAAAAGACAGGCAATACACACATAGAATGAAATGAAATTGAATCTTCAGCCCAAATAAATTGGATCTTATCTGATTCTAATTTAATATAAATATTAGAACTTGAAAATACTAGTAAACAAAAATCAACAAATTTACGATATGTTTTCTCATGTAATATGATATCTCTCAATACAAAATCATGTTTGCATATTGTTTAAATTTCCTGCAAGTTAAAATTTGAAATTTCTCAAAAACTAAGGTATACTCCCTCATGTGGGGTGTTTCCTTGGCTTAGTTTGGTGGAGTATGTTTTAGTCCTTTGGACGGCTTTTCGGTATGTTCAAAACGATTTTGGTTTCATGGTTTTGGTCCAGGCGCTGCTGGTGGGGGGTTGTGTTCCGAAACGGCCGTCTGGTGCTGTGGGGTTGGAGCTGGTATAAAATGTAATTTACACAGTAAAACAAAGATAATATTTAATTGACTACCAGGAAATTGAAATTGAAAGAATAATGTAACCAAGAACACGGAACAATAAAAACAAACACAAAAATGACAAACACATATTGGAACAACAGTCAAACATCTATAAAGACCAACGTAGGGAACCAGTAAAAGTGACCTTTATGGGCAGGTGGCATTTATATACAGGTTCAAATATATAAAGAAGGAACAATTAGGATACAATTCTACTTCCTTTATAAGCAGGTGGCCCTTATATAGAGGTGGACTTTAAGGCAGATTGGACTGTATATAATATAAAATTACAAAACCGTGAGCCCATAAAAGCCACTTTTTACTGTTTCCCTTGGATAACCTTTATAGACAATTTTCACTGCACATGCATATTTGCTATACTTATATATATATTTTTAAATTGTTGAATGTTTATAGCATTAAAAACGTTTGGTTGTAGAATCCTTTAACAGTATGACCAATGGCTGTCCAAAGCCGAACATTTTTTACAAGATGAACACCTCGAATGGAATCTTGAATTAAACTTTAATTGTATACCCAATGATATGTAACCATTAAACATATAAATGATCATTCAAAACATCTCATTTCAATAATTTTAAGCAATTCAACTATCGTGTTTATCTTTTCATTTACTTGTGTTTTAATTTTTTGTGATACAGTCTAACTGACTCTGGTAAGATTGAGCAGTTGCGTTTTCTTCTCAAATTCTTCACGGGGGCGTTTAACTTCATACAATAAATCATTTCATTTTTCTGAATATCGTGTTTTAAATACGTCCTAAAAACAACATCCAAACTTTTTGTTTTAATTTGTTTTAATGTTTTTTTTTAAATATGACTTTTGCAAACTTGGTCATACCTTATACTTTAAATGTTTTACAATTCGGTTCTTTTTAAATAAATACGGTTTAACTTCGATTCATTGAAACCATTTGTTCGGTCAAATTCTGGCATTATAAAGGGGTTTGGCGATAAAATGAGGGAAGCTTCTAAAGAAAATAACAGAGACGTCGTCAACCATAGGCGAAGGTTTAGAAATTCCATGTGCTTTGCGATGACATACAGCAGGATTCTTTATCGTGCCATGCCTACCGTGTCACGGGACTTCGTTTATATAAAGATCCGTGGCTTTCATTAAGTAATGTCGAACGCCTGGCGAAAGAACAGTCCCTAACCACTTTCAAGTCTTTGGTCAGACCCGGTCGGGATTTGAATCCACGGCCTTCCACTTAATGAGCGAGCACTCTACCAACTGAAGGAAAAATATTTATGAACTTAAAAAATGTGGCAAAGTTACCGATGGACGCTATAATAAACGATGTTTTACCGCACATACCTTTGCATTCAAACAAATAATATTTGTTTCTGCTTACATAGCTACATTGTTAGTTAAATCAACTATCGATTAAAATGGATGAAATAGCAATTTGTCACGAAACAACAGCATCTTGTTTCAATTTTAATATCAAAATAGACTTTATAAAATAAAATTCAGAATCAATAAACTGCTCTGTCAGTATGTTTAGGTATTATACTGGTTTTCCGGAATACGGTTAGTTAGGGTATCGATGATTGATGAAATGATTGATGGTCAAGGTTCTCTTGATGTTTTACGACATGGGCGAGCATTGTCAAGTAACAAAACAACTGTCGTAGTTCAAGGTATACGGTATTATACTGCCGAGCATTGTTGACCTACAAAATTGCGACGAATCAAAGTATAGGCAAACAACATTGACCTGTCCGCTTTACCTTTAATTTAATTCATTATTTTGAACAAGTATAGATAGAAACTGTTATATAGGGAAACAGAATTACATAATGGGAAACACTATTACTATTTTAAAAGTTAACACCAGCATTGTGTATGTATTAACTGCGAATCCTAACACTACCCATATAATAAGTGGATCGTCCTATTTGAATATTCCTAAAGGTCAAGCGGACAGGTCAATATTGTTTAACTATACACATTATATGATACGATGCGTGGTCGAGCATTGTTGGCTTTCAAAACAACTGTGGGTGGATGAAATCTCTAGTGAGAAATTTGATATGATCCTGGTTGATCTTTTGAACTTGTGTCAACAATTTTATGTTGATGCTGTAAAATAAAACAATTGATATACCTTAGCTCTGGATCATCAATATATGTAGGTAGAAATAAAATAATGTGTAAAGTCATCTGTGGGTGAAACAGAAGACAGTACAGACCTGTCGAAAGTTTAACAGTAAGCCAGCAAATTGGCTGTTTATCTTGCGTCCACTCCACAAGAGTTTTTCGCCAGTGGCTATCTATCTCTCTAGTGGTCACTATTCGGCCACTGGTTGTCCATATCTCGGTCAGTCCGAAGCCGAGTTTCGTCTCCTTTTCGTTATCTCAATGTTAAACTTTCGGCAAGTCTGTACTTTACATTTTAGCGAAAACCAAAACAATCCTATCATTTTGTTATGATCATCAAGATCTTCACATACCATGTTCAAGGTCAGATAGCGAACCGAAAACCTTTTAAATAATTGAAAATAATTATGATCATCAAAAGGAATCTTGTCTTCAAATCTCGCGTCCTTTATGTACAATAAATGTATTTATATCGAGCTTTTTACAACAGAACAGTTATTACGACTGCAATATAACAGTTCCATGTTAAATTATGCATGATTTCGTTTTCCATTATGGTGACATAGATCACGCCATTTTCTGATCACAGAAACGCTTACTTGCACCTAAAATTTACCTTACCATTTCTAAGACAGCTTTTATCAGAATGAAATGATCTGTCATATCTTGATCATCTTGAAAATTGAAATTGTTGATTTTTAAAATAAGTAAAAAGCCTACCTTTGGAGTACCTCCTTGATTGGAAGTTGCTTGTGTAATTTATCGATTTATTTATCTATTAGCTAGACCATTGTTCTTTTACCATGATGATAAAACGTACTTAATTGAATTTGTTCATCCATAATATTATGTTTGTGTTTATATTCTGAATACCAACATCTAGATGTCATCAGCTGAATATGCAACTGAACCATATCTCAAACACTAGAGTTGAGTTGAGTAATGGTGTTTAACGTCCTAGTCAAGAATATTTCACTTATATCGAGACATCTCCAGCTATAGGCGAAGGTGCATAAATTTTGCCTGTGCGTTGCGCTGATGATGGCATTATACAGCAAGGTTCTTTATCGTGCCAAACCCAGTGACACGGGACCTCGTTTATTTTAAGTTCCCGTCCGAAAGAACCGTGATGCCGAGTGCTTGGGGAAAAACAGTCAATACCCACCTTTAAGTCTTGGGTCAGACCCGGTAGGGACTCGAACCCACGACCTCTCACTTACGGAGCGAGCACTCTACCAACTGAGCTACCACAGTGGTCTCAAACACTAGAAGTGAAAATATGGAACTGAACCATAAGTCAATGCTAAAATGAACATGTGTAAAAGAACCATATCTCAGTACCAGCATACAGGCGACGTCAGAATATGGAAAAGAACACACATCAACACCAATATAATGGTGATTTAAAAACTATATTTCGATACAAAACACAATATGGTAGAGAACCACATTTCCATAGTGACATACAGATGACGTCAGAATATTGAAGAAAACAATATCTCAATAGAGTTCAGCGTATGCATACATACTTAATCTCAATAAAACAGAGAGAGAGAGAGAGAGAGAGAGAGAGAGAGAGAGAGAGCGTGTGTTTTACTGTATGCTGTCTCATTGACGTTGCAATGATGTTGCCAAATATGAAATAGTATACAAAAAAATAGCCATTTTATTTAAGTGATGTTTGAAACCACAGATAAACCAAAGGTCTATAGACATCTGTTAAAAGACATAATACATGTATTATGTCTTTTAACAGATGTCTATAGACCTTTGGTTTATCTGTGGTTTCAAACATCACTTAAATAAAATGGCTATTTTTTTTAAACATTTTGCATGAATTATACCAACATCTAATTATTTAAAAGATGTCTCCATTGAACTATTCAAACACGGAGTCCATACTGTTCCAATACATTCCAATGCTGTAAAAACAATCTAGTTGCCAGTTACGGTAGTGGAATATATTGCAATTCGCAAGAGTGAATGGCCACAAAAAATGTGCTTATTATAAATAAATCTGTTTTTTGTAGCACTAGACGGCTGTTTTGGAATAGATTTGAAGTGCTCGAACCTAAAATGTAGAAAATCAAAAATATTTAAGATGTTGAAATGAGAAAAAATAGAAGTACACATGTACCAAAATGAATTCTCTCAAATCCACATAAAACAATACTTTGAACATAGTGATTTTAAAACAATTTCCCGTAGCATACTTCAAGGCCACGTGTTTTTTTACGTTTTGTTTTGGTAATGGAATATGTCATTGTTTAGCAACTAATTGCTATGTCATCTGATATTCATTTAGGTTTATCAATTACTATACACACATGGGGCACTTGATTAAAAATCATGTCTGCTATATAAACAGGATGGTATCTTCTGTTTTTTATTTCAGAAGGAAACGTGAATAATTTAATCAAGTACAATGCGTACAGTATAGACCTGTCGAAAGTTTAACACTGAGCTAATGAGAGAAGTCAAAGCTCGTCTGTCAAGCGAACGGGATATATGTCTGGATATCTTATTGCCCAAAACGTTTCCGAAAGATAAAGCTAAAATTGGCGATGCAAGTTGTCGATTTGACACTTATTCGTGTTATTGGTGTTAAACTTTCGACAGGCCTGTACTGTAATTAGATAATGGAATCTTCATTTTGTATTTTTATATAGTGTTTTTTTCCATTGGAAATATAATATATCATTTTTGTGATACATCAGGCTAAAACAATATCGTTTTAATGCATCGGTTACTGAATGATATGAATAAACATCAAGTTTGTATAAACGCTGCTACGTGCTATTTTTGAATGTATTATTTCATAAAAATTCCAAAGTAGCACTTGACAACGCTACTATGGAATAAATAGCATTATAAAGTATACAGTATAACCTGCTATAGAGTCCACCTCTATATAAAGTCAACCTGTCTATTAAGTCCACTTTTGCTCAGTCCCCTTGGTGGTCTTTATACACAGGTTATACTGTACTTCAATTTTGCCACTTGACAACGCTACTATGGAATAAATAGCATTATAAAGTATACTTCAATTTTGCTTTTATATGTGGCGGCTGTAGCTTGCTGGGCAAGAGATGCTAACCATTCCGGAGCACACAGTCTCACTTCTCAAGTGGCAGAGCACATGTTTCACTTAATTTGTCAGTTTTCATTTGATTTTGTTTTTGAGATTGTGATTTCGACATGGTCCGGTATGCGCGACGTCAACTACTAATCACATGGTTAACCCATGGTGTCATGTTTTAGGAATTTTTAATTCTATTTGTACCGCAATTTTGTATAAACCTAGAAGGAATCTCTTAGTGAAGTATGAATACAAGACATAAAATGTTATCCATGCAAGTATGAATAATAATAGCCAGTCTGCGTTCTTTTAAGATTCGCTTCTGTTAGATTATATGCACGTAATAATAACAACGTTTATGTACTTCAGTTTTCAAGTTTTCCATCATTGTAGTAATAAAGAGAAAATAGAAATTTAAGTATCATAGCTTGATGGTTTTCAAATATCAAATTATATATGAATTTGTAAAGAAATTAGCTGGGGGTTTTGTGTGACAATAACCAAAACTATAAAAGTTATAAGGACAACCAAGTCAAACAACATTGACCTGTCCGCATTGGGAATATTCATAAAGGAAGATCCACCTAATACATGGGTAGTTTTAGGATCAGCCGATAATACATAAACATTGCACGTTTTCATTATTAGACGAAATTGACATCTTTTCCCTATGCATTAATCTATGGCTCCATAATAAATGTTTAAATTAAAGGTCAAGCAGATATGTCAATGTTGCTTGCCTGTGCAAAGATCAAGCATGTCAAAACAAAAACAAAACCTAACGCTTTTGTTATAGTATGGCCTATATAACGGCGTACTCCAGTTTGGTAATCACATTAAGCATATTGGTGTGATATTAAGTATGCCTTTGTGACATTTACGCTAACAAGTGTTTATGTTTGTCAGTCGCCAGTTCTCTGGGTAATTTAATTTTTTCTCTCGTTAAGATGAAACTGTTTATGGGTGTTCAAAAGAAGAGCATCGGTCGTAAATATTTCAAAGTACATTGTATAAGCGAGGTGCTTTTGAATTTTTGTTAAAGGATCCATTCAAAAGTACCATTGCACTGTTCAAACAATGAGTCCATACTGTTCCAATGCTGTACAAATGCTCTAGTTGTCAGTTACGGTAGTGGAATATTTTGCAATATTATCAATATAAATAGGAATAGTTCAATGTTTTTATTTTCACTTTGCTGTTTGTTACCTTTATGTCCTATTTTCGGTGCAGGAACTTAACAGCCAAACAAATGACGCCATATCACGCAATGAACTTGCTCATCTGAACGTCATCGGTCTACATTTGGTAATCTTATTTTTCTCCTTTCAACATCTTAAAAAATATATGTCCGAGCACTACTGATGAATCATTTTCTTCTTCCGAAACCCCCGACTAGTGCTGCAAAATTAAAACAGGTCTAGTAATAATAAAATGTTTTATGAAGTTAAAGCACTATATATCAAATACAAAACCAAACTTACATAACAAAGCCAAACAAAGTGTCCCATTTGAAACTATAACAAAACATGATGGCATCATGTTGGTGGAACTAATTCTTTTCAATGTCACTGACTCATTAATGATATAAAATAATACTATTGCGATCAATTTCAATTTAACTCCAAACTCAAAAACTCGTAACTGATTTTATTTCTGACTTTTATTTAATTAAAATATCTGAATATCGTCATGTAATAAAATTAGTGAAATCTCCTTTTCATTTAAGAAATCTAATCATTCAAAATCCGAAACAGTTTTGCAAAAAACGAAAAAGTGCACTAAGGAACTCACATACCGAAAGTTCAAGTACCAACTCTTAATCATTGGGATGTTTGTTTCATTTCCGGTGACACTCTTTAATTACGGAGGCGATATTTTTTTTATTGATTAACTCTTCTATAAAAAAGATAGTAAGGAGTAGCACGTGTGAAAATAACTAAATTTGTAAGGACCAGACATAGAAAACTGTCTTTTAATATACAAATTAAATCTTGTTACAATTTAAAACGTTGGCAGGTGCGGTGGCATGTTCTTTTCAACCGGGAGCTGAAATCAATGCAAACGAAGTTATAAAACATTGTATCATTGGATAATTTTGTTTTCGACTTGTGGAGGTGACAGGATACGTCTTCTTAGTTGAATTAGAAAACATTGTTGCACCTAAAATTGCCATCTAGTGTTCTATTGTAATTCTCAATAATCTGTTTCTTAGTGATAATTAGATTTAGAACATCAATAAATGGAGACGGAAAATTATATTGCAGACTCTCTTCTATGTAATATTGTCAGACAATACAAAACATTAGTTATCATTATCGAAGTAAGATGAATATTATGTCAAAGTCGTGAAAATGGAAAACATTAGCAATTATTGAGTAAGATGAAAATTATGCTAAAGTCATGAATTGAATTATTACACGACATAATCATATTGTAACTCGATATTTTAATTTGGGTAAATCAGGTAGAATTTGTATAAATATGTCCCATAAATATACGTTATTTGAAATATAAGATAATAAAAAAAAATAAAACTAGAAAGAAAAGAAATAACTGATCCATATTGGAGGGTTCCAGATATAATTTTCGGGATGACTTTACAATAATTATGAAAGCATTCCAAAGATCGTTTTCATTCTTTTGTTGCAGATGCTTCTATAAATATTTATATTTTTATCATGATACGAAAAATACAACTATCAAAATGTAGGCGTAATAATTGTTATTTTATAAATCTTTGAGTTTTTTCTGAACGATTATTTGGCATAATTTGAATGTCTCATTTTATATAGAACATGACAAATTAACCAGCTGAACCACCGTTACCAAGATCACACAATAATCAAAATAGTGCCAGAAAGAAGTCATGAACATAAATTGAAAGCACTTACAATTGATTCATCAATTTACCATTAACACCGAATTTTGATTCAAAGCCATGTCACTGGTTATACCCTGAAAGTACTTAAATCAAACGAAGGTTTTGACAATTAGTCCATTGCCTTCCAAATCTCCATATGTTTATCTTGTCTGCTTTTCATTGTCTTTGTTTCTTTACGTGTAATTGTTTTGGTTATGTATTATTGCATACAATACATTTACAAAAAGACCTGTAGATAGATATCAATCGAACCTTATTAAAGCGGGGATTGTCTTTCAGTTATAAAAGTTTCTTTTTTTTTTATTGAAATTTGAAAAAGACTACCTTGAAATGCTGGTCTTAATATATAAATGGTATTTATATAGAGCGGTTGCCAAAGTTGGTTTTTACTATATACGGTTCAGCTACAAACAATTTCCAATTTCGAAATCGACCTCTAAAATGCATTTAATAACAGGTACATGTATTTTTAACCCAATTTGGATTTGACCATAATGTTTTTATGATGTCCAAAATATATAATTTATTTATTTTAAATTTAAATTTTCTATTTATTTATAAACATTCTTGACGTCCCATAGTTCAATGTTCTTTTCATTCTCAGTGTGGAATGTTAAGTTAACCGAACAGGAGGTACTATCTCTCCAGAACACCCGGCCTCAAACATTTCACTTTGTATAAGATTGTGACTGTTTTTATTATAGACATAAATGTAGACCAGAATCTTCAAACATCAAAGTTTCAACCAATTCTAAGACAAGCTTCAGACTAAGCAAAATAACAAATTAAGATTGCCTGTCTAACGGATCGCTTTATTCCCTCATTAAGAGTGTGTTATGCATCAAACCATTTCTCTAGTGTACATATTGTTAATATTTCTCAGCAAAAGATTAATCTTAAATTTCAAATTTGAAAATTAACTGACATTTATCAACTGTATGGGTATGATTCATGTATATGAAATATTCTCTAGAGTTTATCAGATGTTTTCTATGTTATACATTAAGACGACGTTGACAACCACAAGCCAGACATACTTCCAAAGGTCGCCTACATTAGTAAAACTGCGACAGAACTCGTGATTTACGCCTGTATATTTCAAATGTGTCAACACGGCACATTATCCTCTCGAAACACGCCTCTTGTAAACTGTTCTGTTTTCAGAAATGAACGAAATTCAAGAATTTCCAAATATTCAATAATGTTTAGTTTTCTTTTTATCATAATGACTACTAAAAACAAACTTTTGATGACTATTAACTAATAAATTAAAGTGACGTATTTTATAGTCAAACCCTTTTACGTCATGCAGTCGCCCGAAGAGTGACAAAGGAGGTTAGGTGACATAAGCAACCTGCCAAATGCATATATCTTGACTCCTGAAACTTTTTGCTCCGACATGAGCAAATATCCCATGTCATTTTTAATTCATTTGTGGGCTGTAAAAGCAAAATGTGTGTGATGATAGCAGTTTTTATTGATTCACGCTGCGTGTGTAGAACCTCAGTAGGAAGTGACTAAGGGGAGATAATTTAATCAAATCTGATTGATATGAATTATAAATGCAATTCATCCAACATCAATCTGATATTCCAGGGAATCTCGATATTAAATCTTGTTGTCATGGTTACGTGACGTCATAAAAACCCGACAATACTACATATATAGTATGTATTTTAAAAATTAATGAGCAATTTTTCCCTAGGACCTAAGATAACAATCAGAGCCCGCCAACACTCTGCAGACGAAACTTAAACAAGAGGGCAAACAAAGTCATGATGCTTAATAAACTGAAACAAAATTGCTGCGAATTTGATTAATTTTTTTACAACTGATTTATATTTTTGTTTTTGATTTAGACAATTGCACAATATATATAAATTAAACCATCCTTTTTGAATATAATACATGTAACTGATGATTAATAAATTAATGTCACTTTTGGGATATTTCAGGCTTTTGATAATATATTGATCCATACCTACCAGTCTTGATCGTACGATGTATTTCTGTCCCGTATTTCCGATACCGTTTAAAGCAAAAACAAAGCATTTTAATTTTTTGTGAAACATGATACTTTTTTAAAATGTACACAAAAGTGTGAAAAATCTTTTGTACTGCGTCACATTTTATGGGTACCACGTACAGTTTTTAAGATTTTGAGGAAGATACTTATTTTTTTTAATAGTTGCCAAGTTGGCAAGAACTAAAGCAACCAATAACATGATACAACCAATGAAGGCAACGTGGCACACATTGAGATCACCGATTACAAAAATGCATGAGCTCAAATATCGAACGAGAAAATTCTAAGACACATAAGTGCAAAAAGGGAGATGAAGTGGGATAGTATTAATTGGCAATAAAAATGTATGATAGACTGTGTAAATTATTTTTTTCTTTGTAACCCACACGCTAATAACATTAGCTACGTCATTAGATCCCGGATAACAGGTTCGGTGTCGTTACTTGTCCATTCATATATTAGTCACTACAAGCACTAGAAGTTATAAATAAAATACTATGTATGAAGTAAGCATAAGTAATTGCGATTTTCTAGTCTCCATTAGGGATTGCCCTCTAACACGCAACAACTGAAATAGCACATCAATGAACCTACCCATATCTTACTTAATTATTGATGTAAGCGGGCTCCTGATTAAGGTTTAAAGTGTCAGTGGGAGGTCAGCAAAACGCTTACTTCTTTTGAGTGCAATGGCTTTGCAAAGCAGCTACACTTTCTTGAGAAAATAAAACGGGATTAATCATAGACTTATAATTTTTGTAATAGATTTAACTTAATGATACATCGTATATAAGATTTTTTGTAACCCTTCACTACGAATAATTAGTACTAATATATGACGTGTGAAAGAAAACTCTTATTTTCTTACGATAGTAAAACAAGGCGTCTTAAGGAACGTGGGACGTAATAGTCTGCGAATCTGACATTAATCAAAATGAAATAAGACACATATGCCACTTTTGGAACTCGTCATTCACAACATATAATCATTTGACATTTTTGATATTTTATATAAACGCTTGAAGTTTCTTAATCCAATATCCCCAAATGATGATGCGAGGCATAGGTCTTTGTAGTTTACGTATTCTTCTTCCGCTTCCGCTTTGGAACATTTCTCAAAGATAGGTTGTCCGAGGATAATTTTGAAACTTTATGGGAAAAATGATGGATGGAAATACTTGTGCCCTTTGGATTTAAGTCATTTAGTCAATTTTGGGGTGCCAATTTGGTTTTCTTTGTAATAGTAGAATGGCCATCCTAAACCATATAATTAGTACGTAATTGTTCTTTAGCTACATACTAAATCCATTGGGTCCATTTTTACTCGACCGTGTTTCGATAAACACTCTTTAATCTTGTACATGAACATTCTTTCTTAGCGTTCTATACTCATTTCATATATCAGTACGGTAAACTTGCATCAATTTTGGATTGGACCATTTGTGGGTGTTTCTTCTCTTCGTAATCATAAAAACACACAATCAGTTTCCAATTTTGAATTAAAAATTTGCAAACCAGAACTTCTGTTGGATCGTTTGGGCTTAGGATTGAGTAGGGTGGAGGTCGGTTGGTATTCAGATAAATGACCTTTCATTACAATGAACGCTTGTTCTTTTGTGTGACTATTTTTAATGAGAAATACGGCAGTCAACTTGTTATAATAGTTTCACTTTAGATTTTACATTATTGACAAATATTAGTTTAACAAAATTGTTATTTTTATGATCATTGAATTATTAATAACTGTTTATTGAGGGCATTAAGAACAGTGCTGTTGTACCAGGATAGAAATATTACATAAAAGTATTTAACATCATATTTATAATAAAACATTAGGATTAAAGTATTTCAGAATTCCATTTCCAAAAAAGGGAAATTAGAAAATTGATACTAAAGATGATTATTGATTCTGCATCCCTTTTATTTATTTATTTATTTATTTTCACAAAAAATCCCTAATCTAAAATCGATTTGTTTGATGATACATATAGGTTTTCAGATTATTTCTTTTCAAACAAACTCTTTCTGTTGATACAGTTCTGATTTGGTCGGCTATATTTGTGTTGATTTAATAAAGAGTTTTGTTAAAATGAATTGAACAAACATTGGCGATAATGATGTTTTATTCATTTCATCAATATTATTGGAATCTATTTCACTTGATGGAATACATCTGTATGAGTAGTTCAGACTGATCGGTAGACTAGCGCAAAGTAAATTATTTATATTCCAATCTAATGGGTTTGTTTGCTTTCATAATGACGATGATTCAGGTAAAATAAGGATTTTCGATGGAATTTGTAATAAAAATTTACGTGATATGAATTTAAATAATAGGTAAATTATTAAAACGCCTATTAATTTTTTTGATTAGACATATCTTTATATGGATAATGCATGTTCATGACTGTTCAGAATATTAGTTTGACGTCACTGACTCCAAAACACTAAGGTGCAGACCTGTCCGAAGTTTAACACTGAGCTAACGAAAAAGAGTCAAAAATCAACAGCAAAGCGACCAATATATGGTCAGCAAGTGACCGATAGCCGTCGAGAGGTATATAGCATACTGTCCAGATATAAGCATCAAGTGGCAGAGATTCAGCAACAATTTGTTAGCTTAATGTTTAACTTTCGACAGGCCCGTACTGTAATTATCATTTCAGCAATTTTAGTATAACCGTTCTGGCTTTAGAATTTAACCATTAAATGTATTGACTTAAGACTGGTAAATTTGGATAATTATTCCAAGTTAAATAATCATACATTGAACTTTTTATAATGATTATTGACCCAGAGATGTACCTGGTACTGTCGGGAGAGATAATATCTGATGTCCATTAATACATGTACAGGGGGGAGGATACTCATCACCAATGGATACTAAAAAATGATAACGATGCAAAATGTGCAACTCGTGTTATTTCCCTTTTGAAAAGGGCTTTTTAAATTACGTTATAAGAACACACCGATAGACAAAATAGACATGTACAATTTCTATATCGTGATTTTAATGTAAATAATTCAAATACGGGTATAATTTGATTCCATGCATTTTGTTTGTCAAAGATGTCTATTAAAAATCCATGCAGCTTTCAGATAAATAACCTTTTAAATGTTAAATAATCTAAATTTATAAAGTGACTAAATGAAGAAAAGGGATTTTATAGTTTGTCGGTTTTTTATTTGTTTACTCAAACATTCATTGTTACATTAAAACAACGAGGTATAAAATTGGGATAACTGAACCTTAACAACAATATTTTTCAATAACCCTAGTAACCAAAGCACGCAAAACTACAGCACTAAAAAAAAGAAATATGAAGCATTTTGAGACAATTTGTCCAGACAAGTTCATAAGTATTCAGTTTTTATTGAATTTTTACTAATGCTTTTAAAGTTTTTATCTAAAAAACGCCTATATTGTGTCGGCCCTTTTAAATTTGGTATGTAAAAACAAAATACTTTTTCTACTTTTAAAGTTGGAAGAAGAAACAGTGGAAGATATTTATATTCGACATACTTTAAAACATGCTCTAGTATTCTTTACGTATTTTCTTTAGTGATGAGGGTTTTCATCGATTCAGGGAGTGGAAAGGCATTTACTTTTAGTTTTAGAAGTGTTAAATTTGTCTACAGGGACTCTGACGTCAACGAATTACATAAGTGAAAACGAGCACTTAATTATTTAAATATACAGTACATTAGAATACCAGTAACACAAATTGATATTCGGTACAGGCCTGTCGAAAATGTGACACCATCTTTTGAAAAGATTGGATGGTAAGTGGTGGCAGAAAAATGGATAGCCAGTGGCCAAAAATTAAAGCTGTTAGGAGATAAAAAAATAGCTGCCGAAATGTCGAGATGTATCTAACGAGGCGTCTAGATGAGTTGACGCCTCGAGGGCTTAGTGCTAAACTTACGACATGTCTGTACTGTATCTGAAGTCATTTACTTAGTTATAGACTTTAATGGTTCTGTTTTTGGAAGTTTTAGCGCCATGTAACCCATGAGAATTTAAACACAAAATTTAATACATATTCATGAAGTAGTAGACATCTAACTTCGTCTTTTGGGAATGTCTATTTTGGTCGAAATAGAAAATGCACAATTTGCAAAATTTTAAACGTTTTGTGTATTTTAGAACAATCTGAAAAATTTCCTGAAGAGTTAGTTTGCTTTTGTTACAGTTGTCAAAAGTTATGAATTAAGAAGGTCTTGAAAATCGAACCTTACCATGATGATGTAGTGTTGTTAGGTTGTTCAAAAGGATGGCTTCTTTGACTTTTCTACTTTTTTCCCCCCTTTTTTTTGTTTCTTATATCTCTTCTGTATTTTCTACTTTATCGGACATTATTCCATTCTTTTTTTTTTTGGATAAATGATTTTGAACAATATATATACATGTATTTACCACCTAAATATGTTATAAATTGCCTTAAAAATACATGTTTTATTACATGTGAAAATAAATACCGAACTAAACAGAAACAAGCCTTGTTTAATTCCAGAGGAGTCTTCATAAGAACACCACTTTTGTTCCAATTCTATATTTTTACTCTTTATAAACAGGAGGTGCTTGTCCTTTTTGGAACAGTCAGCCTAACTTCCCTAGTAGAAGTACACGTTTTTAACTTAAGCCGGTTTTCAAATTTTATTTTTTTTTGCCTTCCTTTTAGGACTGTGATTTTGACATGTGCCGGTGTGATCCTGTTTGATTTTAATGGTACCTTTTTATAAAAAGCATTCTGCACACAAAAATTAAATGTATGTTAGGTGACAAAGGTTTAATCGTACCAGAAACAAGACTGTCTTTACTGCATGCATTATATAATAAAATAATTATGTTCACTGCGTGCATAATTCATCTATCAGGTTCTCATATCTACACCTAAAGGGTTGTTAATTTCCTGCTGTGTCTAAATACTTATGAAAATGCCGATTAAAATGAATAATTTAAAGCCCTAGACAAGACTAGGACAATTAGTGCAGTCCATCAGTTAAACATTACCATAATCGATACGCACACAGTGCTCTTTCTGGTTAGTGTTTTAGGTCTTGTAGTACTAGTGGTGAACGTTAGGTTCTATAAGCTTTAGCCACATATCATTTTGAAAATTTTCAGCCATTTCAGTAGGTTTGAATGTACATGATTCATATACAGTTTGTATTAAATACAAACATACATGTCCATGTCCGAATCACAATCCAGAAGCAAAGTAAAAACTTTGGAACTGACAAGTCATGATCAGGTTAGACACGTGGACTTCCACCAGGGAAGTATTTTATTCCAAGAAGTGGCAGCTTCGATATAATTAACTGGGACGTAAAAATCCTTTCATTCACTCCACTCCAGTAATGTCTCTACTACTTCTAGTCGGATTACAGCGCCTTTTTCATAAAAAATAAGGCTGTTGCTGTTAGTGTTTAAGTCAGGTAGTATTAGTGATGATGAACATTAGGATGTTTAAGCTTCTGTCATATATACATGTAGTTTTGATTATTCCAGCTCTTCTCAGTAGATTTGAATGTAAATGTAGATGGAAAATTCATATAAAATAGCTATAGTTTATATCAAAATCAAACATGCCAGCCCATGTTCAAATCACTATCACAAAACGCAAAGATGGTTAAAACTTTGTAGATTTGCACAGTTTAACACGGTATATTAAGCCATCTTATTCCAAATTGGGATAAAACACTTTCTCATAGAAAATAATGCCATATTTAATTTAAATAAAAGTTTCAAATTGTAGACCTGAATTAAATAAACTATAATAAATGAGCGACACCTTCAACATTGAAGAGGTTTCAATTCGACAGTCATAAAACTATGATTTAGCCACGTAAAGTACAACATGCGCATGCTATAAGCTTTTTCCCGACAAGAACTTCGATTTCATATTTAACATGCATTTATGTTCAACATTTATAATGCCATTTTGAATACACTTGGTTTTCCAAATTGACTAGAACATATTTCATTTACAAAATATAACAATAAAGTAAAATTGTAACCAACGTTAAGGACGTTCTAAACGTACAATATATCATCCAGATATCTAAAGGCGGTAAAAACTTTAAACGATAGACTGGCAAAATTAGTTTAATACGTTGGGCCATCTTATTCCAAATTGGGTTAAAACACTTTCTCGTGAAAAATACATACCATATTTAATTTAAAAAAGGCTTTCAAATTGCAGATCTGAATTTTAAAAAAAAGTATAGGTGAGCCACACCTTCAATATTAAAGAAAATGTTTCAATTCGACAATTAATAAAACTGATTTAGCCACGTAGAGTATACATGACATGAACTGCAACTTTAATGTACATTTATGTTCAACATTTATAATGCCATTTTGCATACACACTTAATTCTTCTAATTGACTACAACATGGTTAATTTACATAATATAAAAATAAGGTAAAATTGTTTCCAACGTTAAGAACGTTCTAAACGTACAATATATCATCCAGATATCTAAAACAATATTTTCGTGGTTTTCACATCTAATGATCTAGTATCGTAAGGCGTATTTTATTCATGATTGCAATGTCATCTACCTACAGTTATGATATTGTCTACTGCATTTATATCCTTTGTTTTAGTCAATATTGGGTACTTTTTTATGTGTAGTGGGTGCATTTTAGAGTGTTCAATGTTTTAGATACGTTCTGTGTGGAGTCAGTTCATTTAGGGCGTAGACTCAACTAATTTTGAATATGATGCAATTACAATAAAATCAATTTAAGTAGCCATTTTCAATCATAAAGCACAAACAGTTTAAACTAAATATTTAAACATGGACATGCGTAATGGCCTGTGTTAAGTAAATATGATATAAGAGTTAGTGGGAGGTTGAATTATCGTTTGTTGTCCAAGATGAGAAAAACTTATAAAATAATGAAAATATAATTAATCAATTTTCAAACCATTTACATGAACTCGTGTCTTTGTCAACAAGCATTTATTTTGTTTAAGTACCATACAAACTCAGTAAATGTTTTGCTGTTAATGTATCATAATCAATAGCACAATAATTCTGAAGGCTTTTTATAATTGTGGGAGTGAGTGAGTAACTATGATATTGCTTTGATTTTAAAAGCATTTTTGTGAAATGACAATCATCGAGTTTAAAACTCCTCATCGACCAGGAAACGTTTCTTTGATACTGATGCAGGCCGCTTAGGACAAATACTCAAGTGAATAAAAATCTGACTTGTTTTTAAAAATGAAATGAGAATGTCATACGAAAAGGGTAGTTTAAGCCTACGAAAAATCCATTAAAGTGTTAAAAGTCTTTCTCTCTGAAGTTGTAATCATCGATTTTACATTACGATTTTACATTACAATTTTACATTATGATAGTGCGTAGAAAAATGATTCTTTACGCCTCACTTTTATTTGATGTAAAATAAGATAATTTTGATATTGATATTTATGGAGATTATTTACTTAAATAATATCAAAGCAAAGTGAAAATTTTTCGAAATGTCATAATTGCGAATCAAACGGGATTGTTAAAAATTCTCTGTTACATTCTGAAAATACATCGCAATTGTGTATTTTAAGATAAAACAGAAAGTGACAGCAAAGTAAAAAAAAATCGCAATTTCATAATTACGAATCAAACGGGATTGTTAATACATTTGTAAATCTCTGCTGCATTCTGAAAATACATGGTAATGGTGCATTTTAAGATAAAACAGAAAGTGACAGCCAATACCCGTAATCACCATTAGAAAGCCACAATAGAATACAAGTTGTCATATAGCTTTTTTTTTAAAATTTAATCATAAAATACTTTAAAAATGGTATATGACAAAGACATGAAATAAGAAACATAATTATGTGGAGGACATATTGAGACTACAGAATATATAGCTCCCAACATTCCACAGGCACTAATTATAATGAAAAAATATCCCCAGTCATAAGCATTACAACCAACTAAATACATCACATGATTAATAAAGAAATAATAATACTCTATATGGAATATTATGTAAGAAATAAGGTAATTTTCCAATGTCTTTATGAACTTGTAAAGTATAATGGTCTGTCTCATGGTGCACCTTCTCATAAAAATGAGTCGTCTCCTGTCAGTCAACGAGAGCATTTGACATCTGACGTCATCACGTCAGCGCGTGGAGCAATGTCTCTATGAAGTTGCAAAGTATAGTCGATGTCAAATACTTTATTGAAGCAAAGATATTGCAATTGTAAATATAAGACTGTAATATAAATATAAGAATATAAAATTGCAATTGAGAAAAACATCTACTTTTGCAATGACCTGAGCAATTATATATATATATGAAAAATAAAAACTAATAAAATCAGAAAACAAGAGGAGATGAACTTATTAAAATGATTGAAATGAAATAAAGCGAATTTTAATTGAAAAATACAGATAATGCAACTAAGAAAATGAAACAGAATACAAGAAAGCAAAGAAAATTAGAAAAACAAGAAAAGATAACACACTGTAATAATTGAACTCCCAACTTTAGACTGGTACCGAGTCTAATTATAAAGGTTGATCCCGGCGTAACACCCTACTTATTTTTGCATTTGGTGTTACATAAGCACGCAAATTGAAATAAATACTTTTACAAACTTACTTTAATGCGCTGCTCTAATAAAATAATAAGAAAACATTTCTAACCCTAATAGCACCTGTTAAATAGAAACCCACGTGTATGTACCCACGAAGCAGCTTTGCTCTTTATTTAAACACAAGGACATATGTATATAAGTAAGATGAATACTTTATACTTTGTATTGTACGTCGGACAACAAAGAATATTTTTTAATTTCCGAAACATTAATGAAGATTTAATCAGGGATAAAAATAATTTATTATTTAGAACGTAATTCGGAAGTTCTTTTTTACATACATAAAAATATACAAAATAAAATTAATTTGGAATGTTTTATCTAAAAACAACATGTACTTTGCAAGAACCAAAATAAGAAAACACAACAATCATTATTAAATAGGTACGTGATGACGTTCAAGATGACGTCAGATTTTATTACGTCACATCACATTCAATGCCGATAAGTCAGATTTTACAAGAATATGGCTTGTATCCAAATCATTTAAACTCCCGCTTTGTATATGCACTGGTCAAATTGGAACTGCAAATTTTCATTTTGACTCCTGAAGGCATTTGCAGGTCTTGGCTTCTCAAGGCCCTCAAATAATTTATGGACGACGTCATAACAATATTATTGATAATTATGACGTCTCCGTATTAAAAATCATCCAGGAAATATTTGATGTCTCATAAGCTCCATGTTTCTTTCATTCTCAAGTTTGATTTTATGCAAAGCTAGCTGTCATATACCCTTTTTTAAATTTAATCATAAAATACATTCAAAAAATGGTATATGACATAGCGAACTAAAAGAATGCGCTTACAATTCCGAAGCACCTAACCTCACTTTCCTGGTAGAAACTAACGTTTTTTACTTAATTTTGTCATTTTTCAAATTTTTACTTTGCTAATGTGATTTGAACATGGACAGTTCTGTTTTTGTTAGTTCATATAGGTCCAATACCTCTTTAAAATGGTAGGATATGATATAACATAGCTTGATCATTATCTATAAGTAGACTGTAGTGGTTTTGTAAATAACATAGAAAAAACCAGTTACAATCCCTAAATCCTTTAAGTGTCCTAATATAAAAAGACCTTTATTTATCTATATCAATAACATTATCGTCATATGATGTTATAGAGGCATAACTAAATTAATCGTAAATCTATTATCAATATATAACAAAAAATGTTTAACTAATTGGTTTTAGAATGCATTAGAAGCCCCGTCAGGTCACTTGTACAATATCATCACAAAAAGAGAAAAATTCTATCAGTGAATTGAGTAATGGCAATCGAATAACGTCGTTGACAGAATAGAGAATAAAGAAGAATCTATTAGCAATTGGATTCTGATGATATCAAGTTAGAGTTGTATTCAAACACGAAGTAATCCGAGATTGAAATGGGGAATTTTAGTTAGATTCGCTTTATTTCTTCATCTCCCATTTTCATTCCTTGTAATGATTTATATTTATTCTGTACAGCACTCCGATCCTGAGTTGTTTCAGGAAATTAAATCAAGCCACGCGATTGTTGCAGAGTTGCAGGCTGATCGCTAACTCATAATATCAAACAAGATGAGATTATCATGAAAAGTAATTTTCATTGCTTCACCGATCTCAGGAACATGTACGAACTTAATACTGAAATAAAAGTCACAGAGCAATGTATTGTTTATCAGAAAAAATATTAATTTGAGTTCTTAATCAGAGTGAAGAGATTGAAAATAGACAGAATATGTTTTTATACGTTTTCGTGTCGAATGAACTCTTATTGGAATTAGGATCATATGAGAGAGAGAGAGAGAGAGAGAGAGAGAGAGAGAGAGAGAGAGAGAGAGCAATATATTAATTTTCCATTTTGATATAGGGTTAAGCTTATTTTGTTGACTTTCGTATGGACAACTAATATTATTGACAAAATTACACTTATAGATTGAGGAGAACATTTTGTCACAATGAAACCTCTATTTGATTGGTATTTTGTAAAAGTCTTCTTCTTTTTACCAACAAGCTGTTTTAATGGAAAATTTATTATTATTATTATTATTATTATTATTATTATTATTATTATTATTATTTTTATATGACAATGATTTATCATGTACCGGCGGGATTCGAACACTTAGCTTATATGTATTTATACTCATTACACTTAATCGACAACGTTTAAAAACAGAAGTGTTTTGGCACCAAATGTCTGTTGGTTAATTTTAAATGGTACCTCGGTTTACGTCACTGCGGCTTAATATATAGGTAGGAAATCAATCAATCAATCAATCAATCAATCAATCAATCAATCAATCACACGTTTGCCGTAGTAGTAATCACATGCATGTCATTTCACTTCAACATTGTAGTCACATATTTCCTTATTTGAAGCATGTTAGTGAACTATATAAACTTGTATAACATTCCTATCTGTCCTTATACAATTTTATTTGCATAATTCAGCAATGTATCAAATTGTGCTAAAATTACGAAACTGATGAAAGTCGGATTCGAACATGCAAGCATATATTGCTGCTTTCGTGAAGTTTGCACAGAACAAATGGGCTGACACAGATTGTTCCGAATATTTAATAAAAAAAACCCTCAAACATACCGATTCATGACCAAAAAGTATAAGAAACTTTGAAAATTGGCAAATTAAGCTAGACGTTCACTTCAACCAGGAAGTGAGGCATGGTGATTCCGGAAAGGGAAGCACCTCTTTTTTTAGCTAGCTCGCTCTGGATCATGCAAAATGTATGTTCTTTTCGGTCATTCTAACGCTGTCTATGTTTTATGTTCAACGTCGATTCCCCACCTCCACTCATAACGCAAGACACATTCATCTTTGGAAGACCTAAACAAGACGAATGCGTATTTTATTTACTCTAGAAAGAAACTATATACAAAAAAGCACAAAACATAATTTCCGCCTTCAAGAATATATCAATTTATATATTAAGTCCATCTTTCTTGTCTGTTCTGGAAGAATTAGATAAAGTTATCATGATGGCATAATCATGTTTCCAGAATTCGTATTAGTTCCAATATCTGTCAAAGAGACATAAATGGCTATCTTAGGAATTGATAAGCATTTTTTACCTTTACTAGGTATAAAAATCAATGTGTTTCATCCTCCCATCCTTTTACTTGAAAAAATATTGTTGTTTCCATTCAAACTTCATATTTCCGATCTTGCAGGGATGTTTGGTTCAATTGACATGCTGTTAAGCTGGGAAAGCCATACATGTGTTTTGTACTGAAAAAAAAATCACAAAACCATTAAAAGTCACTCAAAAAACACTTGGTATAATCTGGAGTTTAATGGGGCGAATATGTTTCTCGGAGGAATAGAATTACATACTGAAGTTGAGGAATTTTATTCTAACAATTGTGTATTGACAAAATATTATGATGCAACAACATTATCGAGAAAAGGATGACATTGACAGTTTTAATTAGTGTTAAGCGGTAATCGCTTGCTTTATATTGCCTATATCCTTCCGGAGATTTTGATTTCACCTTACGCTTAGAAATGGGATCCTTAGGAAAAGAAGTTCTTCGTCTTCGAGAGTTAAAGTAAGTGGAAATCATTATGATATAGGGATCAATCCCTCGACTCTTTGATGTTACTGAGTTAAGTAGTGTTATCTTTTTATTTCCTGTCAAAGTCAATTTTATGTGCTTTAAAGCTCTGTTTGTTATCGATTATTTCAATAATATATTCACCTGTTTTGCATACAATGATATCGAAGATTTTTACCTTCACATTAGCTATTACTTTTCCATGTTAATGAGCCGTATATAATTCATGTTACCGGTATCAGGATGCTTGATGTATCCATCATTTTATTCTTAGATTGTCTAAGACTTTATTGTGTTCAACGGATGTTTTCTTTTATTTGTTCTATTTTTCTTTTCTTCGCTTATTTTGCAACATATTAAATGGAGGTTTAATTTTCGGATTAATTTTAACATACATTGTTTTACAGTTTTTTTTATTTTTTATTTCTAGCGTGCATTTCCTATTTTTGCTTTTTATTATTGTTTCTGGTTTTTATTTATTTATTTTATTTATTTTGTTTAAGAAAATAATAAAATTTACCCACAACTTTTAATAAAATAGAAAAAATAGAGTGTAATAAAATCACAAATTTATTAAAAATATCACTTTTGTTTACATATATTTTATATAATACATTATTATTCATAATAAGAATATTAAATAAGACTGGATCAATGTTCTTATCTATACAGCGATGCCGCCAAGAAAAGGTAAAAATAACACCATTTTTCGATTTTTATCATCATGTATTATTCTTATCTTTTTGTCTCAAATTTTATGCATGGTTCGATTTTAAATTTTGATTATATTACTCATGGTAAATCTCAGCGAGATCAATTATATTATTGTGCTCTTTATAAAGCGGGGGTTGTGAAATCATAATCGGAAGTACTCTATTCATCTAGTACAAAACTGCTTTTTAAATTATGACAATGCCCTTTTTGGTATTTTTATGCACTAATATTGATAAAGTCTGGTACTCAACTATATTTGCTGTCAGCCGAGATTGTCTCTACAGGTTAATTGTTTACATAGATTTTGAACGTGTATTTGTTTTATAAAATCCATGGAACTCAATCAGAGTATATAAACTATATTTAACTGTTAACAAAGAAGGCTTTTAATGCATTAGGTCATGTAAACTCGTTATTGTTGTGTTAACGACAGTGGCTCATAGAAATGGAAAATTGATGATTTAAACTTCTGATATCTTTTTCCAATTTTTTGTAGACAAACGTATTCTTATATAATGAAAGATTAGTTTACGATATTGTTATGTCGAATGCTATTTATGAATTTCAATTCAAATTTTAAATATAGCACATCGGATTTTAATCTTCAATGTATATAAAAGGCTTACATGTACATGTATGTCTTTGTTAAGCTATAGATGCTGTGAATCAATAATATCTTAATATCGAATACAAATAGCAAATTATTTCAGGAAAAATCGAAAATCGAATTCATGAACACAGGTATTAAAGAGAATGTTTTTTTGACAAAAGTTCTATCCAAAGACGCCAGACAGACACACATACTAACGATTCTAGGGGTAGAAATCTTAAATTATTCTCAACACTTACATCTATATCTACATTTAATTATCCGAAATTAAATGTTACATTTTTTGCCATCTTGTTCTGACATTTTATAATGGCAAGGTATCTGAAAAATTTGTTTAGTGTATCAAATAATAATAACCCATGGCTCTTCGCGAGAAACTTTAAAACAGATGTCCCGTGTTACTGAAGCAGTGGGTTACTTAACATATAGTTGGTGGCGTCATGATATAAGCTAAATATTCGTGCCAGGGACGTAAAACACCATTCAATCGATCAATGGTTCCTACAAAAAAATAATCTTCATCCATTGTGTGTTGACGTGTCAGTTTTCTGATAAGGCTAACGGTATCTAGATGTTGACCAAGATATAAATGTCAATCTTTTAAGAATAATAAACAACATTCTCTACTGTGATAGATGTTTAATGCCACTCACGTTTCCCTTTGTTGTTTTTCAGTCATGTCAAATTCAAATGTCTAAAAATACAAAACATGTTGAATAAAGTAACACAGCACATCGGGGGAAATTGAAACTGAATGAAGAGAAACTAAACTTGTTTACTATTTTAAATATCATATTAAACAGAAACATATCAGTCCCTGTCAAATCACTATTCCAAAAGCAAAGTAAAAACTTTGAAAATTGGCAAATTAAGTTAAACACGTGAACTTCAACCAGGAAAGCGAGGCCATGTGCTTCGGAAGGGTAAGAACCTCCTGTCTGTCTAGGTACACACGTATAAAAATTGAGAGTTAAAGAACATGCAATTATAGAACGTCAAACATATCCAGGATAATGTTTGTGCAGACACATCATACTTATCAACAATATTGTCATGACAACCATAACGCTTTTAAGAACCTTGATAAACCTAAACATGCAATATCCCCGAGACAACATTTTATTTGTAAGCAGTTTTCTTCGTATGTTTACCAATTAAGTTATATTATAAAACTGCAGAATTGCTGCACTTTATCATCTGGAATATGTTATTGAACGTAATTAGATTAGTTTTAACTTAATTTCAACACTCAATCAACATTGTCTAAGAATTTTTCAGTATTGTTCTATCGTCTATAATAAAATTCAACTGGCATTCTTAATAAATTTCTAACTTGTTTTGCATGGATTGTTGCACTTTATCATCTGGAATATGTTATTGAACAAAATTAGATAAGTTTTGACTTAATTTCAACACTCAATCAACATTGTCTTAGAATTTTTTAAAAATTGTTCTATGGTCTGTAATAAAATTCAACTGGCATTCTTAATAAATTTCAAACTTGTTTTGCATGGTTAACAAAACCATTGGAGTTGTCAATTTAAGTACTTTACGTAATTTGTCAACATGTAATTTTTACATAGAGTTGCTGTATACTGGATTATTTATAACAACTAATTAAATATAAATAAGGCTCCATTTTAAAAATAGTAAAACGTCACATTATTTTAAATTTTGAATGCTTCAGTATTGAACATTATCCACTCACATACAGACTTGTCGAAAGTTTAAGGCTATGCTAACGAAATAGTGCGGAATCAACAGGTCATCTCGGTCCGTCATTATCTACATTTCTTAACATCCTTTCGGTTAGCATCTATACATATCTTGGTCACTCGGAAGCCGAACTTCCAGTGCGTTAGCGCAGTATTAAACTTTAAACAGGTCTGTACTGTAAGCATGAAGGATTGCTTTTCAACATTTACCAATATCAATATACACTTGGGATAGCTTCATAACACTGATTTCAATAGTTTCTAAAATTGCTTGGTTATTTAAAAATAATCTTGTTGAACATATCCATTGTTCATATACATTTTAAATTCTGTATGTTTTAGTATTGAAGATGAATGTTTGTTTTTCAAAATTTAACAATATCAGTATTCACCTGGGATTTAAAAGTTTGCAAAATTGATTGTTTCTTAAAATTGTTTATAAACGTTAACGCACCTAAGTTTTTACTAATAAAATTTTACATACATTTTAAATTTAGAATGGTTAAGCTAATGAATACCGAACACATATCAACATTTGTTAATATTAATGAGCACATGGGATGCTTTATAAGTTTATAACATTGTTCGGTTCTTGTCATGAACGTAAGATGATACAAGAAAACCCGAAAGCATGCATATCTGGATATTTTTATAGTTGCATTGCATGCATATAACCAATTATGGATACTCGTAGTTAGGGAAATGGTTCTCCTGGGAGATAAGCATGTTGGTTACTTGGTTATTATACCTTGTTTATGTAATCCTTAATCTATGGTAATTCAAAACAATTAACGAAGAAGAAGTGTAGGAAGTAAAAAAAAAACTTTATTTTGATGCTGTGGTTGATGCTGCGGTTGCTGCTGTGGTTGTAAATGTAGTTGTTGTTGTTGTTGATGATACGAATAATAATTGATCATAATGGCAACAATATGTTGTGTCCTTTCATAATTAACACCAAAATACAGTGGATTCCATTATTACAAACAACATTTATTCAATATGGCGCAACCAACTTAATATAGAATAGAGCAACTGAAAGTGCGCACTATAAATATAACTGAACACGTTTTTAGGGACCAGTTATTGTGAATGACACGTATAATGGTTCATTATAACATTGTATGAAAGTTATAACATAATGTAAAATTAAAGGTTGATGAAAACAAAATAACGAATTATTTTGAATGACACACATACCCGTACTTTGCATTAGCTTAGGTATAAAACGTATGGAAAAAGATAATGGCGTCCAGTGGTGCAGTGTGAACTTTTTGAAGGACCTAGTCCAATCAAATAAAATCTATGATTACATTATTGGTCTAATTCTACTGGTTTTGCAAACTCTTTTGTGTGATAATTCTTTTTATTTTCTTTATACGGTACACCCAAATAAATCAAGAGCCCACCAACTCTGCCCTTTATTGGGTCTTAGTAACAATTCAGCACCTATTTCTATACCGGTTTAGAGCCATATTTCCATTTTATTCAGTGTAGCAAATATCTGCGCCAATTATGAAAACAGCACTGACACATGGTGCTAGCTGTACGTATTGACGGATTCATCTTGTTACAATTTTACAACAATAATCCTAATTGAAAATTTTCTCGGAGGATAGGAAAGGATTATACAGTAGGTAATTAGTATTCTTAAATATATATATCATCATTAAGCCGATCTAGTAACCAATATATAGACGTGTTGCTGTATAAACATGGCCAAGGTGTTATTTTTGAAGCTTAGTTTTAATTCATCAATATCTCCTATGACGATGTGCAAATATAATTTTATATGGAATTAATAACACTTTAGACTTTATCTTGCACCATATATTGCTACAAGGATTTCAATTATATAAATATCTTCTCCTAACTAAGGATTTTCTGTAAAATGTCTAATTCATAAGAAGATTGGCTCAAGTGTGGGATGAGATAGATTTTTGTCTTGGAGTCAATCGGATTACCTCGGAAATATCTTCCGAATGTATCGATAAATCTGGTCCTTTTGAATGTTTGAAAGTAATTACTGTCACATCCATCTATCTTATATTGAAATAAAACTTAAGCTATTACACTTTCCAAGTCTCTTTGTTTGTAAATTTATAAACCCTGTCATGGATATCTCTTGCATCGTTGTCATTCTAAAGCTTGTTTATGACATACCATATTCCCAAAGCGCCAAATCAATTGTTACAAGAACATTTGGATTCAGTTTGCCTACAACATTGTCTAAGCATTTAGATGATGCATTTGCAAATAGAATATTGAACATATATACATCAAGTAAAAACAATACACTAGGGGAGTTTTACCAAGTTTATTAATACTTAAATATAACGGACTATTAATGTTTCCAGATTTATATTCTAATAAATATACTTTATATTCATCTAAGGCGTTTAATATTTTATTGCGGGAAACCTCGGGTCGCCATTTCAGATTCCATAAATGTTTAGACATGACAATCAATACATTATTGAAATCTAAATTTAAACTTCCATAAAAGTCTTAGTTTGCAGAGTTATGCAGGGATTGAAAATAGCTTGTCATATTTATTACTAATATATTACTAATAAATGAAATATATATGTTTTTACTTTTTGAACAAAACTCTTAACAGTTTGAACACAATTCCTTATGGTAAATTATGGTAAAACCCATCCGTCTGCAAATAATTTGTTAAAACCTATTCATCTTCACACACACACACACACACACACACACACACACACACACACACACACACACTTTCTCTCTCTCTCTCTCTCTCTCTCTTTCTCTCAGCCCATCATACTTTTCAAGTTCTTAAAGACATTAGAAAAATTACCTTATTTCTTATATTTACAATATTTATAAAATTAATTTTATTGCCATCTCACATTTTCCATGTTAATTTGAAAACAATTTTGAAATGCACTGTTGTGCACCTTCTTATAAAACTAGGTCGGCTCCTGTCAGTCAACGAGAGCATTTGACATCTGACGTCATCACGTCAGCGCGTGGAGCTGCAAAGTTTAGTCGATGTCACATACTTTTTTGAAGCAAACATATTGCGATTGTAAATATTAAAAAAATACTACTCATGATCAGAAGATTATCATTTGAGAATATTGAAATAGCGTCACATGTCTCAACCTAAAAAAACATTGCCCTCTTGAGTGAATGTTGTACATATGACGCATGTAAATTAATGTTTTTGTCTCACATATCACAATGACTTTATATCCATATTATATTAATATTGCATGACAGAACAACAATACATTTTATATCATGCTTTGGGTTTTACTTTTGGTGGTTCACATAGCAATGATGAAACATTTGATTTTTTTGTAGGATTATAAGCATAAAGAGTTCAACAGAATATAGACCATATTGTAGAAAACTGTATATGTATGCAACATTTCATTACTTATGTTATCCTTATATTCATCACCAGCATCATAGTTGTGTTACAAAATCATCTAACACATTTTAATTTGTATTAATTAAGTTAAAAGACTAGGTTTTCAATCTTGTTATTGGTTGAAGTACATGTAAAATTTGAATAAAACATTAGGTCACTGATAGAATGGAAATCGTTAAACTGGAAATGAAAGTTTCAGTTATATTTAACAAATAGCTCCGCTTCGGTCTACATACTAGTATCATGGCCTGACTGCCAGGTCCATAAACTGCCACATGGCCCCGAGCTCCCTGAAATATTTGTTAAATAGTACACGATAATGCTCTATGTACCGAAATAAAGTTAGATTGCAAATTGTTATAAAATTCGCTTGATGTTTTCTTTTGCATTTTATTAAATGCATGTAATATATTTCAGATCCCAATACAAAAACTATTCCCTCTTTTTACGCCAATACTGTACTCTCTTTTTTAACCCATTTTGATTTCATTCCTTTGTGTTTGGTATTTAGATAAAGTGTTTAAAGCAACATATTCAATCATTTCTATTATTTTTAATTGATAGTATCTTCAAGAAAGACCAAGAGGAGAAGTCCTTTATCAAATATGACGAATTGGACGAAGCCTATGCTGAGGATGAAGAGAGGAAATTCGCCGGGAGTAAACTCTTAAATACAAAATGCCCTTGTCCATGTGCTCCGGGATGTTGTTCAAAACGTTATTCTGTGGCGATTCTGAGTGGGATAGGATTTATAATTTCATTTGGAATACGATGTAATATGGGAGTCGCTATAGTAAAGATGACCAAGAATGAGAGCGCTGGTGAACTTGAAAATATGCTGCAAGGCGAGAAGTTGCAATATACTAACTCGACTGGTAATACCACGGTAAGAATGTTACTCTCTGAAAATCTCCTATCTACCCTCCAATCCCATTGCTTTTTTAAAACAATTATTTTGAAATTTTTCCCCAGTGTTTTCTGTCTTCTATTATCTTTCCCTCTTTGTCCAAATTGTTATTTTGAAACATTTTCTAAATGACTTTCTACAACTTCTACTCTGCCTATATCCTTCGCACTGTTTTCAAGTTTTCTGCCTGATATCATCCCCCTCTCTTGTTATTCCCCATTGCTTTATTTTATTATGTTATTTCAAATTTTAAAAAATATATATACTAAAGGACTTTATTACCTCCCGCTATCCGTCGCTTTGATTTAAACGTTTGATTTTGAAATTTTTCCTACATGGCTGTTACATATATTTAACTATTCTTATTCCTTCTCAATATTTTTGCTGATTGGCTTGGGATTTGCACTGCTATTATGCATTACCACGTGATATTCCATTCTTACATTTTTACCATAAATCATGCATTTATTGGCTAAAAATAGACGGAATATTGGTATCATCTGTAGAGCTAAAAAAAGCCATAGCGCTTCGTGCATGAAAATATACTTTTCTCACTTAGAACTGTATATTTTTGTGTTTTGAAATTCTTTAAAAGTACAATATAAAAGATATAGCACTTTTATAAACGCTAAAACGATGGCAATTTGGTCATCTTAAGAGTAAAATTTTCATAAACATAATTTTATTAACATGCTGTATTGGTGGAGTTATTTTAAGACTTTAAGAAATCTGCTGATTGTGAAACAATTTGTAGTCTTAGTAATATCTCAAAAGTCTTTTGTGAGCATACTGAAATTTAGGCTTCAGAATTTAGAAAATTTTTATGCGGATATAATCATAATTTCATACATAATTATCCATACCACACACGCTTTTACTTGCTATGACGCAACATTTTCTGCGAGATTTAAACATTAATTTTGTGTGTATCCCGCACATACTTTATCTACAATTTTTACCTGTACTTTTCTAGGAAATAAGGATGTCAGGGCGATGCCTTATTTATTCTAGATATTTACATTCCAACATTTATCATCAAATAAAGTAATGGTTAAATAGCCTTAGTTTTTGTTAGCGCCCATTTATTTGTCGTTTCCAAGCAGTCTTTAGCTTTTTAGATGCTGATGTGTATTGCAAAAACGGCACATTTTACATCATCGGAAAAAGTAAATAATATACCGTTCATTTTTTGACAATACCATCTTAGATATTCATCTGTATCATTTTTTCATGCCATTTTATTTCAAAGCACAGCTATAATTGGACTTCCCAGGTGAGCGATTTAGGCATGGACCTATTGTTCTTGCATGTCACATTTTATGTCAAATTTTCGGCGCGCCAGTTTTTTATGATATGCTTATGATACAATGGTGCCAGTTGCTCAGTGTCATTGTTTGTTTAACTTTTCAGAGAGGTGAGTGCATGTGGCAGAAATCATCAGTGGATGCCAAATAATGATGATATTTTAAACTTTTTATTCTTGACATATTTTTTTAATTTTTAAAACTTTTGAATTGAGTGTTTGCTTTTTGCGATATTAAATGTTTTTATATTATCTGGTACAAAAGAATAATTATACAGTTCAGACCTGTCAAAGGTTTAACACTAAACAAACGAATTCATCTCAAATTGACACCTGATACAGCTTATCGTTCTCTCGCCAGGCTTTCAGCAGATATTAGCTATTTTTTGGCAGCTTTTTTCTGCCACTTAGCTACTCGGCAGCCGCACCTAGACCCCTTTTCGTAACCTCAGTATTAAACTTTCGACAGGTCTATACTGTAATTATGATATAAATGCATACAAAACGTTTTGCCAAATAACATATTGCTTAACTAAATTTTTAGAGCACAACTTCATTAAAAACGTTAATAATTTATAATATGGGCGTCTTTAAATGGACGGATATGATTTAAATATCACAGTACTATTTATGGATGTTTCACATATTTTGTTCGGATATGCAAGTAAGTAGCTTATTTGGATTTTAAGTTTGTCTCCAATTTAACTTTTCCAAAAAAGATGATACATAAATTATTAATCTACATGTATCTATCTTCAGATAATGTGGCACCCTCTCTTTTGAGTATAACGTGCAGCGTGCGCGGCAGAGTAAAATAAGTGGGTTGGTTGTGTTGAGAGCTGACTGCGGAAAATAAATAATGAAAGGGTAGACGGAAGTGTTATGTTTTTGTTAGAAAGCCGAACATTAAAATAAGAAAGGTTAAAACAGTATTAACGGTTATGGTTTTGTGTGTGTCACTTGACTCGCTGGTCTTTTGAATAAGTCGAGGTCTGACAGCATAGCGGTGTCATTTGGTAGACTGTAAATTATGATAAAATATAATTTTTTTTCAAAAATATTGTTATATATTTTGTAAGTAATTTTGATTATTATTATATTTTAGACATTACGCTTACCCGAGTTTAATTGGACACCAGAGACCATAGGTATGGTGGATAGCTCGTTTTTCTGGGGTTACATAGTCACACAAATACCCGGCGGTTACTTAGCTTCCAGAGTGCCAGCCAATAGGTATGCATATCAATAGATCAGAGTAAACATTTAGTGGCCTGTTTCAGTATGAACATTTCTGTTTATGATGGATTTGCATTTTATTTTGTTTTTTGGTCATGAATATACATGTATATCTAACATACCAATAAAGTTTTGACTTGGAAATATTGAAACCCTAGGCTTATCAAGGTCCTCAATTTTTTTTACGGCATTCATCACAATACTGTACAAGAGTGTGATGTCTTTGTATCTAAAACTATTCAGGACATTTGTAACGTCCCATAATTCCATGTTCCTTTCATTCACATGCTTTCACACGTGGCAACTGTAGGTAGCTAAACATCAGGTACTGACCGTTACGGAGCACTCGACTTCATTTCCCTTGTGAAAGTTCACGTGTTAAACCTTTTTACCAGTTTACTATGTTTTTACTTTACTTTTTTGGGTTGTGATTTGAACATGGACAAATACTATGAGTGTTTGAGATTTTGCCTTATGCACGCGTATTTCTGTTTTTCTATAATATATGTGACAAACGGCTCACTAAACAATTATGCCATGATGTTCTCTTTGTTTCTTTTCAGGATATTTGGACTTGCTATAGGTATTTCTGCCTTTCTGAATATGTTGTTACCTGGTGCTGCGACAGTGCATTATGCTTTAGTTATGGCAGTAAGAATATTACAAGGCTTAGTCGAGGTAAGTTCATAGTTCTTTGACAGTAGGGCACATATTTTATTTACACGATGGTGTCACTGTGTCATACTGTCAGTCTGCCAGAGGTTGTTGGCGATCAAGACGTCTAAAGCGTTTTGCGGATCATGGCATAGATCCTCTTAAAGCGTTGATACATCCGGTGTGAGAAGATTCTCTTGGCTTTATTTATCATTAACCATGAATGTCAAAACCAATTTAGTAGAAAATATAAGATGTACGACAGTCGTTCTCGGTGATTGGGAAGGGAATTTTCACAATGTTGTAGATTTTACAGTTTTTAGCTCACCTGAGCCAAAGGCTCAAGTGAGCTTTTCTGATCACAATTTGTCCGTTGTCTGTCGTCGTCGTCGTCGTCGTCGTCGTCGTCGTCGTCGTCGTCGTTGTCGTCGTAAACTTTTCACATTTTCGACTTCTCCTCTGAAAGTACTTGGCAGATTTCAATGAGACTTGGTCAGAAGCATGTCTGGGTCGGTGCAATTCAGATTTGTTCGTGGCGTTGCCATGGCTACCATAACTAGGTCAAGGTGACCTAGGGGTGCAAAAATCTTAAAAAATCTTCTTCTCCGAAAGTATTGTTTGGAGAAAAAATCTGATGAGATATTTGGCTTCTCTAGGGTCTTAAGCCTATAGTTTGTTCATTTTGTGAAATTCGGTCGAAAAATGGGTTACGCGTTTTTGCGTTTAATTTTGAAAAAATCGTAAAATAGCTTCAAATTGTTATAACTTGACTACTTGACCAGATAATGACATGGGGTTTTCAGTTTTGACATCTTCTTGTTAGTATCTTCAAAATGAGGTCAAGGTCAATTGTGAAGGTCGTGACCTAATTTTTTTTACCTCTGATTATAATTATTATCTCGAAAACTATAAACTTTTTGTATAGTCATGTATATTAGAATGTTGTAGGTATTGATACAACGATCATTTTGATGTATAGAAAAAGGTCATGGGTTCAAAGGTCAAGGTCACAGATGCGAAACAATACCAAAATGGTTAATTATCTCGAAAACTATAAACTTTTTGTATAGGCATGTATATTAGAATGTTGTAGGTATTGATACAACGATCATTTTGATGTATAGAAAAAGGTCATGGGTTCAAAGGTCAAGGTCACAGATGCGAAACAACACCGAAATGGTTAATTATCTCGAAAACTATAAACTTTTTGTATAGGCATGTATGTTAGAATGTTGTAGGTATTGATACGACGATCATTTTGATGTATAGAAAAAGGTCATGGGTTCAAAGGTCAAGGTCACAGATGCGAATCAATACTGAAATGGTTAATTATCTCGAAAACTATAAACTTTTTGTATAGGCATTTATATTGGAATGTTGTAGATATTGATACAACGATTATTTTGATGTATAGAAAAAGGTCATGGGTTCAAAGGTCAAGGTCACAGATGCGAAACAATACCGAAATGGTTAATTATCTCGAAAACTATAAACTTTTTGTATAGGCATTTATATTAGAATGTTGTAGGTATTGATACAACAATCGTTTTGATGTATAGTAAACGGTCATGGGTTCAAAGGTCAAGGTCACAGATGCGAATCAATACTGAAATGGTTAATTATCTCGAAAACTATAAACTTTTTGTATAGGCATGTATATTATAATGTTGTAGGTATTGATACAACGATCATTTTGATGTATAGAAAAAGGTCATAGGTTCAAAGGTCAAGGTCACAGATGCGAAACAACACCGAAATGGTTAATTATCTGGAAAACTATAAACTTTTTGTATAGGCATGTATATTAGAATGTTGTAGGTATTGATGCAACGATCATTTTGATGTATAGAAAAAGGTCATGGGTTCAAAGGTCAAGGTCACAGATGCAAAACAATATTGAAATGGTTAATTATCTTGAAAACTATAAACTTTTTGTATAGACATGTATATTAGAATGTTGTAGGTATTGATATAACGATCATTTTGATGTATAGAAAAAGGTCATGGGTTCAAAGGTCAAGGTCACAGATGTGAAAACAATACCGAAATGGTTAATTATCTCGAAAACTATAAACTTTTTGTATAGGCATGTATATTAGAATGTTGTAGGTATTGATACAATGATCATTTTGATGTAAAGAAAAAAGTCATTGGGGTTTAGTATTTACGTTTACTTTAAATCTATCAGCTAGCCATTAGTTATCAGGTGAGCGTATAAGGCCCATGGGCCTCTTGTTATAAGGATATGCTCAAGAACAGCAATGGGCCATACCTCATACGCTTCATATAAAGTTCCATCAATTAAAGGGTCATTTCCAAAAGAAGTGTGCTAAATCGCCCAGGGCCCCTTCTTTCCTAGTAAATGCACGACAACGGTTCTAAGCGACGTCAACATCGTACTGATAGTGAATTATGTCGTTCAAACACGAGCAATGATACCAACATGTTATATACATGTAATTTCATTATTCTGAAAAGGTATGTATGGTCTTACCAATTAAGAAAAGTTTTTGTCAGAAAACGAATAAACAAAATTGTCGATGGGCGTATGTGTTTTGTGCTATATAACCGAATGTAATATTAGTTGTTTGTTGCATTGACCTTGTGCTTAACGGCGCTTCTTCAGTAACAAAACCCTATAAATATATATAATATATGTAATGATTGTAATAAGAAGCTAAGTGAATTATATATCAAATTATTTTGTTTTTCTCTATATTACATGAAATTCCATCATTCATAGTTAAAAATCATTAGTTTGACCAATAAAGGTACTCGCCGATTTTATCATGTCTGTTTACACTTATTCATCAAGTTAGTTCACAAATAAATGCATAAAAATGTTCCTAGACGATAATTTTCCAGAATTATCAGTCAATTAGCTGCCAATTATTGAATTTACACCAACAAAGAGGCAACATTGCAATTTATTATATCAAATATTATAACCAATATTCAATTGGGAACTTTAAATTAACGTGGCCTCGTGTCACGTTATGCGTGGCACGATAAAGAACCCTGCTGTATAATGTCATCAGCGCAATGCACTGGCAAAATTTTTACACCTTCGTCTTTAGCTGGCGACGTCTCGATATAGGTAAACTTTTCTTGCGTTTGACGTTAAAGACTATTACTCAACTCAGCTCGCATATTTTTAGGTTATTTTAGTCACATTGAATTTTTAACCCTCTTTGACTGATTTAGTTCTCTTAATGCCAACCAATTAAGGGACAAAAAATATCTAAAATGGGTATTCATACATGTATATTCAATATGAAAAAAAAATATTTTAAAATATAAAATTGAAACCATTATCTGACAGCCATTCCACAATGAAGAACGTAATAGACAAGAAAAATTAAGAATATGTTCAGCTTATTTCAGTTACATTGAATTTTTATTCGGTTTTAATGTTTTAGCTCTCTTAATACCAACACAATATTAATTCAATATAAAGTACATAATATTTATTGATTTTCAGAAGGCTTTTGATCATGTATTCGCAAATTTTATTTTATACTGAATTTATTGAATATGCATTATATTGCAACTATTAAATACTGTTTCCTTTTGTCCATTCCGCAAATAAATTACAATAATTCAATAAACAAAGTATTATTTTATGGGGAAGATAGAAAACGAAGAGAAAGTAAACTGATAATGATAGCTAACTGGATGCATGACGTCTTCAAGGTTACCGTACCAATAGTTTACTACTGGGAACTGATCAATTAACTATTTAAATATTCCCATGTGTAGATTTTATTTGTGTTAAATGATCTTGTTTTAATTAAAACACAATATAATCCTAATGTTTTGAATCCATTGTTTTTCTAGTTTGCATTTAATCGATAGAAACTAATGGTAGTTTAATATTCTTTTCGTTGAAAACCAGACATGTTCGCATTATAGAAACGTTACAACATTATACAAATGGTTTATTGCTGTTGTTTATTATACTACAGAAACATTTCAAACTTTTAGGTCCAAATGTTAATAATTGACATTAGTTTATAGATATGAATGATCTTGAAAATTGGTTGTTTTATAAAAGTTTTTTTTATCGAAATCATATCCATTTTTTTCTGTTGCTGTGATAATTTTCGTAAAATTTGTTGTTTTTTAAATATATATAACATTTGAGATCATATTCATTTTTTTCTCTTTTGCTGTGATACTTTTTCTATAATCTGAAAAAGTTCTGATTTAAAAACGAGAAAATGACGCCTAGATGAAAGATGAAAGTTCGGGATGATTTTTTTTCTCAAGAATGAAAGGAAATCTTCAGAGAACTATAAAGTTGTGTAATTATCATTTTCTTTTGATATAAATGTGTAATTATTTTTATTTTTTACCAGTAAAAGCTTTGTCTTCACTAGCATTTTTTATAACTTTTGTACGTTTATTGAAGTGTTTTAATTCTCTGATAATTTAAAAAACCTAACTTTCTAATTGGACCAATGTTTAAAAATATTTCAGTTAGATAGAGATAAATATAGACAATTAAAAAAAAGTTTATTTCAACTTAACATGGTTTGTTTGACTTTATTGAGTTTTAACCATATTTTGACTTGATTGAGTTGTACTTTTTATTTAGCTAAATTTAATTCATTTGTACGGGAGGGAACTCTACGAACTCGTACAATGATGTATACAATACAAATATAATTTTCTATATTGTCGCTAAAATAAGAAGTTTTATGAAAATAAATAAATAAATAAATAAATAAATAAATAAATAAATAAATAAATAAATAAATAATGGGTGCACAAATCTGCCAGAGTTTTGTTACTGTTTAATAAAATCATGGTTATGCATAAAATGGTATATGTTCCTGCTAATAGACTATTTATTGTAAAGTAAAGATGGGTCAAATCCCACAAAAACACTTTAACCAAGCCACTAGAAAACATTAAGCCGCTGCATCTAGTGCCCTCACAAAGCTAGGGCGTTTTGTGATAAATTCTCTTGGTATGTTTATACGTAAATCTCTTTTTTTGGATATTGTTGTTTGCTTTAGCAAATAGCAACTACATGTTTTCAGCTACGTATTACAGCTACACATTTTTATTCCCGTTTAAGTTAAAATACACACTTAATAATCCTTCCTAACTAAAAAGCTTAGTGGACTGGTGTGTTTGGTTTTGACTTAGTCATGATAATGTAAAGTTCTCTGTAGTCTACCTCATCCTGATGATTCAGTGGATGATACAGTACCATGTGTCATTATATCATGTGCCATTCTGTTTAATGCACCGATTCAAAAGTATCACATGACAGTGCTTAAGTAACTTCTAGCACCACGTGTTTCGACAAGCACCTGCTTTTTTTATCCGTTTATCCCCTACCTACTGTGTTGCTAAGATACAGGAAAATCAATCATTTTTTAAAAACAATATCACCATTGTGATTGAAGCATTAAATATTTAAGTACAAGTCCTCTGTAAAGCTTTGACGTCACTGACTATATTGTGTTCGAAATTTAATTGCCTAGTTTAAACTTGCACAATCTTTTATGATCGAAATACATTTAATCTGCATGGACAATTGGTCCGGATCAACCCATTTTCGCTGTTTCCTCCTACGCGCTGGTAACAATAGATTTTAATGGACTTTTGAATGCAAAGTATTTAATTGCAGTAAGTTTAAAAATATCCTAAAGTTGAATAGCACCAAAGAAACTAACAATTGCACATGCAATTTAAATGGTCATATGGCACTGTACGGTTGTCATTGAAATGGGTATACATCTCGCTCTTATTTCACTTATATATAGACTCTCAGAAGTACCGTTGAAGTGTAAAAATTAATACTTACGCAATGAAAAACCAGGGAGAATTAATCATTGTATTAGATTAAAATTATAATTGAATTGGTTAAAAGGGCTACGGCAAAAAGACTCGTTATTTTCTAAACGTCCGCAATTGAGTTGATTAGGCAGAGTTCCATGTTAGGTAGCGTCTCCAACTGCGTGTTTGCTTCTGCTTGTGTTTGCAGTCATTTACACAAGATGATCACAATATTTATAGAAAATTATTTAAAAAAATAATTTCGGTTGGGATCCACATTCCGATTGGTATAATAATGCAGCTTCAATGTATTTGTGAAATGGTGAAATCGACTGTATTTGTTTTTGTTTTGTATGTTAAAAGACCTGCCCTTGTGTCATTTTGCCGCATGAGTCTAAAACAACAAAAATGTATTTCAAATTCCTTACATGCCATGACATACAAAAGTGTTTCAGTAAAATTGGTACACTTTGAATGTTTAATATAGTATTGTCGAACATTGAATGTCAAAACAAACATACTAATCCATGTCCGAATCACAATCCAGAAGCAAAGTAAAAACTGGAACTGACAAGTTATGTTAGACACGTGAACTTCCACCAGGGAAGTGAGGCCGGGTGCTCCGGAAGAGTAAACACCTCCTGTTTAGCTAGCTACACCCACCACGTGTTTAATCAAAATTGTGTGAAAGGAACATGGAAGTCGGTGCCAAATCAACAGCTCATCTCGCTGCTGCCTTTTCAGCTGATGCTATCTATCTATTGGCAGGTTTTCGGTCACGAGCTATCCATATTCCCGCCACTCGATAGATGAGATTCTTATAGTTTTAGTTCTGTAATGTACTATAATTATACTAGATGGTAAGTTTAAATGTCAGCCCTCCTAAGTAGAGCGATTTGGACACTTACCTTAATTACTTTGTAATCAGCCTACTGAAAGCGGATTAGAAACACTATCTCAGTATATTTTGTAAAAAAAACATACAGCCGCGTTTTATGTAGGAAACGTTATAACAAACCATAAAAATATTGAAATATGATCATAAATGATACAAACGTCTGGACACGAGTTTATAGACAGTGCTCGTTTCATTTTTTTATTTCTATTATTTTTCATTGTTATATTTCTACGTAGCGTGCATGGCTTTTTTCTCCAACTGAATTTGGTTTGGTAAAAAATATTGTAAGATTTAGTGACCTACCATTAAGTATGATTTTAATTTTAGTAATATTTCAAAATTGTAATATAATAGCGGTGAAAAACAAACAATTATTTTTAATGTGTTTGACAAAATCCAGACTGAGTTCACTGAAATCTTAGATATCCAAGAAAATGGTGTTTTTGTAGAGCTCTAATCATTTTTCTTTATCGTGCCACTACGACATGTAGTATTCCTAAACCGAATGAAGTAGGTTAAATTTGAAAAAAAAACCCAAAACATCTCGGATCTCGCTTGGAATTTTTTAAATTTTGTACCCCTGAAATTAAAATATTTTTCAGATTTGGGATTGTAATTATGTCATGTACCGTTATGTGTACATGTATATTTGATTGAAACTACGGATGATAAACTCGTGATTTTTGATGAACATCTAGCATTATGACAAAATTGCGTCCAAAAAACAGTCCAACCTGCCTTAAAGACCACCTCTATATAAGGGCCACCTGCTTATAAAGGCCAGTAGAATAGTATCCAATTGTTCTTTATTCATATTATTTGAACCTGTATATAATGGTCACCTGCCCATAAAGGCCACTTTTACTGGGTCCCTTGGATGGCCTTTATAGACAGGTTTGACTGTATAGTGTTTTAAGTAACTACAGGATTATTGTCATCTCAAAAACTGGTGTTCCCTGGTGTTTCCCACAGAACAAACATGAAAAAATTAGCCTTACATTGAATATCAAACAGATGACCAATAGCTAGTTTTGTGTAGGTACATGTAGGTACCGTAATTATACATTTCCGGAAAGTTTAATTTTATATCTGCAGTAGATAGAAAGAAAAGTCTTAAGGAAAATAAAAATATCATATCTAAAAGATGGCCTTGTGTTCAGAGAATTGTTTTAGACACTTTGATCAAATAGCTTTGTTATTTTTGTATGGTAGCTGCAGGACAAATGACTTCAAAAAGGGAAATTAAGTAGATTGAATTCCATATTGTAATTTGATCGATCTGCTGGCTCGTGATGTGTAGCAGACGACATCGATTTATATGATAAAGAATGTCAAAAACCCAAGGCGATCAATAAGGCAGATTTTAGTAGATTTAATTACTGTATTATTTTTACTCATGGCCTGTAGTAACAGTTCGATACATTCTGATAGATTCTAAATCTTATTATCATTACCAGACAATATGGTATAAAGTGCTATTCCAAAATTCAGGACACGGACCTATTATTGCTGTTACTATGTTACATCATATTGGGTTAACTTGTTGAGTACCTCAAATGTCATTTACAAATCTAGTGAAATCACCGTCTGCATGAAATAGGAAAATAAGTACCATACAGTATTATGACAGTGTCTGAATATGTTACAAAACTAACGTTAAAGTTAAAGAAATTACCGAATGAATACTGTGAGATCATTAATTTACGCTCGCAATGCTCATTGTTTTCGTCGTGGATACCCGTTCAACGAATTCATATGTCAACGAAAAAAATATATTACAAGGTAACCTTAATCGAAAATCACCAACCCAGAATTTATCACCCTACGGAAATTTATTTTCTTAGAATTACGAAAATAAATGATTTTATAGTAAAACGGTGTTCTGGATAAAATTGCACAATTGGTCACAAGATGTTTATGAGCATATAATATATCAAACTACAGTCAATCCTGTTTATATAGGCCACCCAATGGAACCAGTAAAATTGGCCTTAATTAAAAACAATTGGGATACAATTCTGCTGGCCTTTACAAGCAGGTGGTCCTTATAAAGAGGCGACCTTTAAGGCAGGTTTGACTGTACAACATTTTACTTGCTTGCATTAAATATGCCATTTTACCTTGCTTTATCAATTCCTTGTGATAATGGTATCTGAGCAAGCAGAAAACAATAAGAAACATGTAGTGATTCTTTAGTAATATATAATGTTTCTTAACAAAATATCTGAAAACGAGACGACTCTACAGAAAATGCAGTTTGGCGTAAAATCTTTATTTTGTCGAGATTCAGGAAAACTTACGTGAAAACTGGAGAAAATGAGTTTGAAAGAAAATAAAGATCATACAATGGTAAACACCATATAACATATCTTACTATCCATAGTTTCAATGATTTAAGTAATCGCGTCACAGAATGTCAAAATTTGTCATTTTTAAGTAGGGATATTGGGTTCATGTTTTTGACCGTCTGGTAAGATTGTTACAATATCCAATCTTATTTGATTATGTCTGTTGTTTCGTAATAAAACTCGTTTTTTTTATTCGTCTTGTTGGCGTGACAAGAAATGGTCGTCTGCGGCTGAATCCCGGTAATTCCCTATACCGCTGTGTTTTTGTTGAATAATGTCATGATGTCAAATTGGAATAAAGGATTTCTTTATGTTAAAAAGTCATCCAAAACAAATGTCTACGTAAATTTCTATTAAATTAGTTAAACAGGTTTAACCTAACGTGTCAGTTTCAAAGTTTTTACTTTGCTTCTGGATTATGATTCAGACATGGATAAGTATGTTTGTTTTTTATTTACAAAATGAAAAATTGATGAAAATTAGCATTTCATCAGAAATCTGTCATTAAGTTCAAAACCTGGAATCAATGGAAACGTTTAATCTACCATAACAACATAAAGATTCAACTAGCCTTGTAGCTCAGCCAGGTTAGCTAACATAGGGCTAATCTCAAAGTTGTTGCAAAAGACATTCTTACGTTACTTTACTCTTATCAGAGAAGATGGATATTCACTAATAAAACAAATCTGTTTTCAATTGAAATTACAGATATGGAGACGGTTTAATATAAGCATCTCACTTGTTCCTGAGGCTTATTTACATGTAAGAGTTACGTGTTTGTCTATCTATTTTTACTGAAAAATAAAATATCTTTCTAACTTTATAAGGAGAGTTGTCTTTTTTGGTGAAACTTTTTTATTGGTCACATTGCATTCTCGCAATATTTCCAGACAATTGTTATTCTCTAATAGAGAAAAAAATATTCTCTTGACATTCAATATAAACAGTATAGAGCATATATTCAATTGAAAATATCACATAAAATTTCATGAAGATCAGACATTTTGTTTTTAATAAATATTTATAGACTTTATATTGCTCAAAATGACATTTACACCCCATTGTAATAGGTAATCAATAGGTTTATTGCGGAAATGAAAAGAAATAATGCAGAGGTAAACGGAGGAGTTTTCTTTTTTCTTTTCTTTTTTTGTTTTTGTTTGTTTGTTAATTTTTTTTCTTAAAAAAAAGTTTATTTTCTTGGTATTATGATACCGACCTTAAAATGTTATGGTTTTTCTTCGAGTTCATACATAATAATTTTAAACCAATATATTGACTGTAAAAGAAACTTTCATATGTGGGATTTTATGCTGCATCCATGGTGGTCAAATATTAGTTAACCCAATTATAAGTTCTAATCTGTGCAAAAAATCATAGTTTTTATTACATAAGACGTTAGAAATACGTAATGAAAACCATCAGACGAAATAATCCAGTTGTGCGAATACTAGTATCTAAAAGAAAAATGTCTTAACGTGACATTCAACTTATTACCACCTGAAGCCATTAAAAAAAAATCATCAATATTTTCGTTCGAAAACTTCATTAAAAATGTTAAGGTTCAGATGACACCATTTCTGAGCCAGTTGTCCGTAAAGGACACTGTCTTCTCGGAGGTCCGTGACATCCGTCAAATATTTATTGTGTGTTGATAAACTTCAATAAATGTTATATGTCACGGTTATAAGATTCATATGTTACTTGTCAAATATTAAGTGAAAAATCAGAAACAAATGAATTGTTTTATAACGTAATATTGTCGTTAAGTAGTTGGTTTATCGATTCGGGATGACAATATATTACTTTTAACCCTTCAGGTCATGAGAATGTTATCACCGTTTTTGCAATATTGGACAGTGTTTGGATCGGCATTCAATCAATTACTCGAGGACATCTTCTTCGCTTATAATTCTGTCGGAGAGAAAATTAAATCAGATTGGATAATATCAGTTCTCCTTGTATTCATGCGCGAATTTGGATCGATGTGATGTGTCCCGAGGTTATTCACTTGATTCCGGCTTTTAATAATGTTGAGCTCTGACAATAATATAAGTCCCATCAAATTGTTTTTGGAAGAGCAAAGACAACAAATTTAGTATTGATATTTCGTAACAATGTAAGACCTTAGGGTTAGATGTTGTCAATCATAAAGTTATTTCGAGAAGTGTCAAAGAATTATGAATAAAGGCGATATAATGCGTGAATAAGAAAGAGGAAATGATTAAAATGTGATAGTCATTTGTCCTTTTCCTTTTTCATTTAATTGGGTTGCGCAGAGTTTGGATTTGAATAATAAAACCTTGTTGAATGTTAAAATGGGCCTTTTTTACTTAACCTAATAAACTATTCAAGCAAACAAATTAGATTTACTCTGATAAAGCAGAAACCAAAATACTAACCAATGAAAACCCGTCTAGACAGTTTAACATGGAGCATTTTAATCCAAGAAACATACCGTTCACACTAATGATGAATAACATGTACCAAGTTCTTTTCTATTTTAAATATTATAGTTAATAATAACTCTTTGTATAAAACAATTATAGGTAAAACTACATAACTAAAACTTAAAAATTACGACTACATTTTATGATGATTGGTTGCATTTTGTGTTCTGTGTTACTGTAAGAAATAAAATTTAAATGCTATCTGTTATTTTATATACATTAAAAAAACTTACTATGTGTTTGCAAAGTCTCACTTGTTGTTGTCTTTTTTTCTACCTATTTGTCAAGAATTAAACAACCAGACATTTTTTCTACAATTAAAAAACATACAAATTCTTAGACTGACACAGTGTAAAGTCAGTTGGTATTGGAAGCTCGAGTAGATCCTACAGTTTGTCAGTTCGCTTGCCGAATGTCGGCGGTATTCTCCGGGTACTCCGATTTCCTGCACTATCCATAACTGAACGCCTCGATAAAAGCAAAGAATCTTGACTAAAGTGTAAAACACCATCACCTCACTGTACTCATAACACGGTCAGAAATATCGAATTAGTTCAACAAGTGTTTTAAGTAACAACTTGGCTTAATAAAAAAATATAGTTAGCATTTTTCTCTCGGCAACCCAACACTTCATTTATTCGTTTTGAATGTTCACAACACTAACACAAAATATAATAGAAAATCGCGATGTTACTTCTATGACAAATTGAAGTGACACCTATCTTAATGAAGATATATCGTCAAATTACCATTCAAATATCAACTACGGATTATTTTCTTATCTTCAGAATTGTTAAGTGTCATTGATACAAATTTTTCATTCAAGTAATAATATTTTACAAGAGAGTGGCAACTTGTTATACAGAAGAGTTATAGTACAAGGATGGCGAAAGTTTAACACCAAGCTGAGGCTTAGTGCCAAATCATCAGTTCATCTAGGTCCCCTGTTAGCTATATATGCAGACAGCTACTACTAACCTTTTGTCAGTTTTTCTGCCACTACTCGTCTGCATCTCAGCTACTCTGCGACAGTCGAGCTACGGTTCCTTTTTAAATGTCTCAATGTTAAACTTTCGACATGTCTGTACTGTATTGGTGACGGACCGTTAAAGTGATACATCAAACTGGTTATCAATACTGACAATAAAATGATCACTTTATATTCCACATGTTTGTCCTAACACTATAATACATTTAATTGTTATCAAACTCATGCATTTGTTGTATCAATATTTGAACTGTATTTACTGGGGATTCATGAATACAGGCAGCTGACATTAACATACTCTGTATTGTATGAGAGCTGACAAGAACACACTTTTCATGGTTTGTGTGATGAGACAGTTCTATACAATAGGAAGGATGCCAAAGTGCATTTATAAGGAAAATGGAAAGTGCAACATAGTATTTTAAGTCACATGAATTATGTGCATGATTTTTTTTTAATTTGTGATCTTCACCCAAACGGGTCTCAGAGGCGGGACTAAAATCATAGAAAAACAATCAACCAGTTTCCTCCAAACCGACAACATTAACTATAGGCATAAACATTTAACAGTTATAGCCACTAAAGTAAAAAACAATTTGAATTGTTAAATTAATTCATAAGTCCCCACTCATCGGAGTCCAAGAGGCGGACGCAGAACCATAGAAAAGCTAACAAGCACACTGGAATGCATTTTGAAACTACCGAGCGAGCGTGGTACTTTTACAGAATGCCTAGTGGTGTGGTTTGAGTACTTAGGTTAGAACCATGCCATCCAATTACATTTGATTGTACAGTCAAACCTGCATTAAAGGCTACCTCTATATAATAGCCACCTGCTTTTATTGGCAAAATGTTTATTCCAAATTGCTCTTTATTCATGTTGAACCTGTTTATATGGACAGGTAAAAAGTCACTTTCATTGTTTTCCTTGGGTAGCCTTTATAGACAGGTTTGACTGCAGTTTTATTAAAAGGGCGGTGTGATATTGATGTATACTTAGGTGGTTGATACAGAGAATACAAGAAAAAAGGTCAAATAAGCACAAAGGAAAAAAATATGGTTAATAATAGGAAAATAAAAGCAGATTACAGGTGTATTAGACTATTTATCATACTAGATGTCATCCTATGATACACAGTGATGAAAAATCTATAAAGATTAGTCTTTGTTTATATAGTCATTATGCTATTATAAAACTTAGGAGCTCGTTAATGGTGAAAATATGAATGGTAAAATAATAAGAAGGTACGAACTAAATACAACAATCAAGGCAGACGATTAAGCCAGATTATCAAAATATGAACTTAATCTTGTGTAACATTTAATACTGCTTTCAGATCCTTTCACTACAGAAATTATTTAAAATTTGAATTGAATGTAACAGTAACAAAAGGTTCAAATAGACTCCCTGTCGGGCACCAGTCACGGTGTCTGTATAACGCGGTAGGTTGGGATAAATTGGTAACGTGAAGAAAATTAAAAATCGAACAAGACTATGGAGTCAGATAAAATCAATTGTTAAGGTAGTTTTCCATGGAAGATACTGGATAAAAAAGCAAACACAAGTTATAATAGAAAAAGTAAAACTTGCAAAGCTTAGATATACGTGTGAACTTTCATCAAGGAAGTGAGGCCGTGTGCTCAACAAGAATAAACAAGAAGATAATATAATAGATGCTTATTTTACGCCAAAACTACAGCCATATTTGGACATTTGAATTACATTTAAAATTTTAAACTTGAGTAAAGACAATTTTGTCAAATGTACAATCTAATTTTAATTTTTAATATTTGTTGACATCAATATGAGGATGAATTGGGTTTAAGCATTGTATGTCCCTTTTCGTCCATATTTTATATAGGGTTTCCATTAATAAACATAATAAAACATAATAAAAAGAAGCGACAATAAGTCACTCACTATAGTGATACATTGTTGATCTCACGACATTGTTTTTATGGAAGACAGTGCTTACCCGGAGCATTCGTTCAAATGTTTTACTAGATTTGCCAGTGTCCAAATCAAAATAACACGATCAAATTGGTAGTTTTATAATGATATGGTTCAGTTTGATAGAATTCTATTTACCTTCAATTTTAATTTCACAACAGATATGAAAATATGCGAAATTCCAATTTTAACCAATCAATTAATTACATTAATCAGAGTTTGTGCAACTGGCCCCTAGTTGTAAAGTATGTGGGTTGTGAGGGTATTCTTTCGGGTTTCTAACTTTCCCTGATAAGTTGTTATTTTGTTATGTTCCTATCTGTTTGTTATTTCGTCCGTGGGTTCTTTGGCTATACTTTGTCAAGTATATGTACATACGCAAAACCACACATATGTGGTTTTCTGACGTAGCTGAGCGCAGAGCGCATTCGTGTAATGTATCCATCTGCACAATAAACGAGTGCGATCAGCTACGTCAGAAAACCACGTATGTGTGGTTTTGTATTTATCACATACCCTACCAAACTAAATGACTTCACAATAAACTATTTTCGAAAAATCTGATACCTGACTGGAAAAACTGCCGAAGAAGTAGTTAAAAACAACATATAACTTTTCGTTTAAACATCACTTGTTAACATTTTACTAATACCATCGTAAACACTGAGAAAAAAAACCCATTGATTTTATAAAATTATTTAACATCGTCCGCATTATAACTAATGAATGACGTCATATTATTGTTGTCGGAAAAGGGAATTCCTGTAAAAAGTAGTTCCGGCTACTATGGTGATACGGAATATTGTTTTGTACATGTGCGATACGGACCTTTGTATCACATGGCAAGAAAATGTAATGTATCGCTATAGTAAGATTTAATGTTTATGTGATAAATGTTTTTATCTAATAATACTCAAATGTATTTATTGTATCCACAACCCGAGGACTACATGTCTATTTATCACCCGCCTTTCGAAGAAAGAGGGGGGGGGGTTTATTAAATTCGAGTTTCTGTCCGTCTTCCCTTCCGTCCTATCGCCCGTCCAAAATTCTTGTCTGCGCTAATTCTCCAAAACTATGAAACACTATTTCATGAAAGTTAGTGCAAAGTATCAACATAGATAGGCGATGCGCATACCGTTAACCCGAGTTTGCTTGCTTACTTTCCTCAGAGTTATGAACCTTTGAACATAACTGCAAATCACAAAAAACCTGTTGTCGGGGAATCTTTATTCACTAAATTTGCTTGTTTAATATTAGGTTATTACAAAAAAGCGTGAGAAGGCGTGATTATATTATACAAACGATGACACTATCTGTATAGGTTGTTAAGACTGAAATGTGTGTCAGTTAATCTTTGTCCACCTATACTCACTAAAGCGTGTCTCCAGTCTGGCTAAGAGACTTAAACCTTCATCGCAATGTACTAACCTTTAATTCACGTGTTATTTATGTAACATTATTTTTCCTATCATCACTGACAATTTGTTTGTTTGTTTCAGGGTGTTACATATCCAGCTTGCCATGGTATCTGGCGTCATTGGGCACCACCACTTGAACGTTCCAAGTTAGCAACCATTTCCTTTTGTGGTATGAAAAATAATATATAACTAGAGAAAAGTACAAATGCATTTTCAATGTCATGTCACTTGTCTATCATATTATAAAATAGGTAGAAAATAGCGTAAGAACATTGTAAATAGGAAGGATATCTTTAAAGAGCGTATATAGTCCATTATCTATTATGTCTAGACCTCCTTAATTTGAAAAAAATACTAAAAGTATGTTTTTAGTTTTGCAAACAATAAAATAAATGCAAATAAAATAGTTCGAAGAAAAAAGTGTATACGTTACATTCTGTAAACTTTATTCTAATTATGATTCACCACCCTCCATAGAAAACGTCTTCATAATTAGATTTTTGTCGATGACATCATCATTTGTACGCCATTCGATACCTGAATCGGCTTGGTTATCTAATGTTCAGGTTATTTCAAAACCTTCAGAAAATTGTCAAATGTATTTGTTAGCTAATTTGTAAGTTGTTAGGTATGTATTTTTACAACTCCTGATGACATGCATTGTTTCTGTTAAAGGTTCTTATGCCGGAGCAGTACTTGGAATGCCTTTATCCGGTATTTTGACGAAACATTTTGGTTGGCAGTCCGGATTTTATGTTTTCGGTAAGTCAAGGATCTAATTGTCGATCAGGAAAGGAGGAAAATATTGATAAATCATTTGTCTGCTGTTAAAATACTGTCGTTTTTTTTACTATAAATCGTTGTATATTAAGAACCGCTAAATTGTCAACTTTGACCGATATAAACCTTGCAAAAGCATTATGGCACAGTATTGTCACTATGTCACTATGAATTCATGCTCGATCTTGGTATCCTGATTTCTTTATTTCTCGCACCACTATTGTTTCAATGAAAACTTGCTTACTGCGAAATTGCCAAGTGCATTTGTTTAAAACTATCTTAATTGCTTACATAGTTCTTTTACATAATATGTTTAGAATGCAAATAGTATATTTAAAATCATTTATTACCTCATCTACTTCATGTGAAACTATATTTACACTTTTGTTAACATTCTTTTCAATTTCATATCCTTTCTTTTGGATGATAATGATGTAGACAGACACATACTTAGTTTTAATTGATATTATAGGTGCCTTGGGAGTTATATGGTCAGTTATTTGGTGGATATTTTCATTTGAAAAACCTTCATTACATCCATACATCACTCAAGAAGAGAGAATTTACATCGAAACATCCATTGGAGAGAGTGCGTCCATTAAGGTATGAAAATATTAAATGCAATTACTAATACCGTCTGTACTAGAGACCGAGACAAAATTCCCGACCCTTTTTTTCTGATTTTTATAACAAATCAAAGACAATCATAACGGTCTGTTTTCTAATTACAAAAGCAAAGTAAAAATTTTTAAAACTTGGAATTACGTTAAACACTATCTTTCCACCAAGGCGAGACTAGGTGTCCCATAAAGTTAAATATCTCCTGTTTAGCAAGCTACTCTCCCTGAAATCAAAATTAAGAATGAAAGTAATTCATGCTCTATAATTTTGGATTTATTTGTTTGTTCTATTTGGTTTTCTAACTTTCATCTTTTATAAATGATGATCACGACTACTATATAAAAGGCAATAATTGTGTACATGTATTATTGTCAGAAATATTATATTTTCTAAATTTGCTGCTAGTTAAATTTGAAATTCCTAAAAAACTAATGTAAACCCCCTCATGCAATATATTTCCTTGGCTGATTTTGGTAAAATATATTTTAGACCTTTGTGTTTCTTTTCAACATCTTGGTTAAAAATTTTGGTTGCATAATTTTGGTCCAAGCACTACTGATGAGGAATTGTATTCTGAAACGGCCGTCTAGTGCTGTAAAATTAAGACTGGTATAATATGTAATTCATATGTACCTGACCATATACATTTTGCCAGCCATTTAAAGAAAGCCATTCCTTTCACTGTCGTACTTGTCATAAGACGAGTTGATTCCTCAAATAATATCTGACGGCATTGCAACCACAAGTTAATATAGCTTGTTAACACTTTTGTAGTTTCTGAAACAACACAAGTTCACTCATTTGCTCTTTGCAATAAAATGGGCATTGCTTTACTTTTGTCATTGTGACACTTAAAAATACCGAACCCACCTAGTCCTATTATATATATAGAAAATTTGTAATTGAAAGAGACGTTTCTGACAAATGATAAGTATATTCTTAAGTCAAAACTATACCAGTCCTAATATAACAGAGTTGAACGAACTGCGAGAAAAAGAGATTTATGATTAACGTAACAACGGATGACATGTTGAATTAAATTTTGAGACTTAGAGATACGGACTCTATTTTGTAGTCAATTATTGCTATTAGACATTAAAAGCTAACTGTCTGCTTCATAATTAGATTGCCGATTTTAACGTTAATGGCAAACAAGTTCCTGTATGCAAACTAAATTCTGTGTCCTTCTTGTTTATCTAATTTGTATAGTCTTTGTTTTTATGGCAAATCTGACTCGAGAAAGCTTTTAAATTAAGACAAAACATAAAGCACATGCTAATGTTGGCTAATATTGTTGGTATGCGTGAACTTATCGATTTCATACTTCGATTTCACTAGGGATTAATCAAGTTTCTTCCGGGTGTCGCTTGTTCTAATTACGATCGTTCATTCACGATAATGTAGGTAGAGCTATATATGTCATAGAGATTTGTATCTTAAAATTTATCTACAATATTGAATGGATTTTTTCTTTTAAAAAAGCTATTAGTGGCTTAAAGAAAAATCTGTTGAAATTATGACCATGCTCATCTGAGTAAAACCTACAATCAAGATTAAAGACGGTTAGGTTGTCTTCTGATTTCCTTGACAACAAAAATACCTTGTCCTGATTTAAAAAGGAATAGTTTGTTTAAACCGTGTCTAAAATATGAATTATAGACAAGTGTTGATATTATCACAAGACCATTAATACTAAAGTAAATTTTAGCGTTAATGGACTTCGAATATTATCAGCAAAGTATGCAAAATAAAAAAGTGTATTACTAAATGATAGTAGTGATATTGTATATATGTTATATCAAGACATGAAAAACAACTATGATAATATAATCAAATTTCGGGCGATAAAAAAACAAAGAATACGCCATGTAAAATTTTAAATAAAGTTAAATTGTGGTGTTATGCATAGATGAAATGAGACTGGTACTCGAAAGATTTTTAAAATATATTTGAATAGATAAACAAAAATTAGAAGATGCACCATCAAGCAGGTTATGACCATCCAGACGTTGTTTCGTCATCACACCGACATATAAGGTTCATTGCAGGATTAACACGCTATTCAGTGAACGTATTGAACAAAAAATAAAAAATAATAAATAATAAAAATACATAATACCAGTTATAATGTTACAGCACTAGACGGACGTTCCGGAATATAATTCTTCATCATCAGTAAATAAAAGAAACATTCAAACATGCAAATCCATCGCCAAATCACAATCCCAAAGCAAAAATAACACTTGAGTGAGATCATTTAGCTTGCTACACCCAATACATGTTTAATCAAAATTGAGAGTAAAATGGGACTATGAGACGTCAATTATATCCAGGGAAATTTAGGATAAAAAGTCTTCTTGTCAACAATATTGTGATGAGGGTCATAACAAGTAGTCAGAATGACATTAATATTATTATATTATTACGCCACACACACACTCCATTATAAGAACCGACGTGTCACCTTATTACGTAAGTACCACTTTTTGCATTTCGAAAATTAATTGTAAATAGAATGGATTTATATTTATTTTTTGTTATTTTCAGAATTGCAAAACACCATGGAAAAGCTTTTTCACCTCTATGCCGGTGTATGCTATCATTGTTGCTAATTTCTGTAGAAGCTGGACGTTCTATCTCCTAATCATCAGTCAACCAATGTACTTTAATGAAGTTTTTAAATTTGATGTATCTAAGGTAGGCATGTCTCCATAGAAAAATGATTAGTTCTGAAAATTCAATCACTAGTCTGAAGTTTGATCGAAGTCTAATATAATTTACACGTACAGTACAAACCTGTCGAAAGTTAACACCAGGTCAATGAAAAAGGATCAAACCACGTGGCCGAGCTATGGGAAGGTAGTGGTTGAAAGCTGCCGAGAGATAGATATCATCTGCCGAAAATCTGTTGAGATATCGCTTACGAGTAGCCGAGATGAGCTGTTGACCCGACACTTATTTGTTAGCTTAGTATTAAACTTTCGACAGATTTATACTGTATCTACTCTTGTCTGTGATTTGATAAAAATAGAAGGATTCAGGTCCTACACAGCCCGTGGCAGTTGATTGGTATTCATTTTTACTTCCCGATTTTTAAAGATTGAATTTTATAGTGAACAACTTTGTCTGCAAAAAAAGTCCTCTGTCAACTCGTTTTATACTCTGTAACTCTAATATTTCATAATAAGGAAGTTGATGGTATTAATACATCATATCTACATTGCTCCCACTGGTATCGCTAATATCCAACAGCTTCAAAATGTGCATTCAGGTGTGTTGTTTACTTCGGTATATGACCTTGAAAATCATCACTTCAATTTAGCTACAGGCAAAGAATCTATTTGTAGTTTTTATATCTTATATACTATTTAGTATAAATTTATAAATCAATTCTGGAAAATAACGGATCTATTTCGTGACTTGAGTTTCCAATATGTACAAAATGACCTTGAAAATCATCATTTTATTTACCGGTCAAACCCTGTCTGTAATTGTTTTTTTTTATATAGTTTTTAGTGTAAATTCATTAATGGATTTGGAATGAAATCTAAGAAATGAAAAATCAATTCAGCCACTTAAGTTCTGAATGTATATAAAGTGAAAATATAAGTCAAGTAATATATATATATATAATATATATGTGTGGCAACTCGACATTTTGATATACGCGAAAACAATTATAATCCGAAATTAATGTCGTAGTAATATTCTAAAATTAGACATTGTTTTATCCCCGTGGGATAATTGAGTATAACAATAAATATATACGTCTTCTTTTTCAATATCTTTCATTAATAGACATGCATAGACCTAAATACGTCTGTCTTATACATGTAAACCATTGTTCTGATACCTTAAGTAGACAAACGAATTTGAAATTTTTAAAAGTATGTCACATCAAAGAAAAAGAAAGATGGACCAAGTTTTTTAACAGAATTGATTTTGTTTTGATATACTTCTTATACTTGATAAACGCTTTCAAAGCTGGATAAATTTCATTATCGATTGATAATTGTGTTTGATTTCTCTTTGCGTTCTTGCATCCTTTAATCTTTGGTTTCCGAGAAAGCCATGATCAAAATTTGAATATTTTTTTGTGGTAGATTTTAATTGCTTGAGTTTGTTAACTAGTTGGAAAATTATCAATATACATTTTTGAAATTATAGTTTGTATTTACTTTATATTAAAGATTTCTTTTTTATCCTTTTCCCAACATTCTTAAGCTCTCTACAGATTTAAAAATTAATACACTTATAATCATTACTAAATATGTTTTGTACATTATTTTTTCTAGGGTGGAATATATGCCGCGTTACCTCATCTTATCATGGCAATCATTGTACCAATAGGGGGACAAGTTGCTGATTTCCTTCGAAGAGGAACCCTCAGTACAACTGTTGTTAGGAAGATATTTAACTGTGGAGGTAAACAAAGAGAATAATGATTAGCCTAGTTGTAATGTGACCAGCTTGGTTTTTTTTTTCGGGGGGGGGGGGTGTGATCCATGCAATGAGATTAAAAAGGGCATCAATTGTGCCATAAAACAATCGCTCATTTGACATAACCTTTAGCATCGTTTTTCTCTAACTGAGTAGAAACTCAAACTTGGAGATCATTTTAATATGAAATAAAGCACTTTGTAGCTGTATACATGTAATTTATATAGACAATTAAACAAATAATAAGAAACAACAGGCGAACGAAACCAGAAGAATATAACAAACAGAGACCACTGATTTGTATGATACCTTGATGTGAGCGACACCGATATTTTGTGGGCTACAAACAAGACCACGTCAATGATCCTTAAATCAATATTGCTTTACGAGTACCATGGCTAGGTACATTAGACCCAAGATAATTGTTTTACCACGTATTAATGGAATATTGTGCTTCTGCTAATTGTGTTTGAGGATTTTATTCTCAGAATAAAAACATACCATGACAAGAGGAGGAAATGGTTAAGATTAAAATCAGCTTTGGGAAGACAAACATATGTGATATATTTGTTTCAGGACGGACTGACAGCTTCCTCACTTAAGAATAGTGAACAATTAGATGGGACAAAAAACTTAAAATTCTAATCGGATTAGTCTTTACATAATTATCACTAAACCTGTTTTAATTCGGCAGCACTAGACGTTCGTTTCGGAATTAGACACCCCATTGGTAGTGTTAACGCCAAACTTGTGGAAATCCAATTACTTTTTAGAAATTAAAATGAGAAAAAGAAAGGTCAAAAATTTATTTTACCAATTTCACATAAAGCGTTGGTTTGAACAAATACGCATTGCTTAGTTTTTGTAGAAATTGTAAGTTCGCGAAGCAGATAATTTTTATCAACAATGTTTATATGACAATACAAAGTATTGCCTCGTGTGTTAACGATATCCTCGGGGATGTTAAGTGCAATCTCAGTGGTTGTAATTACTACTAAACACGATTTGATTTTGCAACACTAGACAGGCGCGTTTCGGAAATAAAATTTCTCATAACCTTCTGAGAATGTTTTTCAAGTCCTGGTTATATTGACAAAACAATGCTCATTTGTGTACCTTTAGCGGTCAAATATCATATTTGAACATATAACCGTTGATGAAACGGCAACCCTTCGGGGTATCTAGTCACTTTTGATGAAAGGACGTATTACAGACTTCATCATGATTGACTGGATTAACATCTCCAATCAAACCGGAGATAATTTAGGGTTTGGTTTTGATTGATATTCTACGTGAGACTTTCAAGTAAGGTAATTTTTCCTTCATATTGATATACAAATACTAGTTCATGTTTTCAGTCCTACATTTCCTTTTTTTACTTTATTTTTTATAATTACAGGGTTTGGGTTAGAGGCTTGCTTTTTACTAGGTGTAGCAATTACAAGAAGCACAACTACAGCTATAGTTTGTCTTACATTAGCCGTTGGATCTAGTGGGTTCGCTATTTCAGGTACGTTTTATAAGTAATTTACAAATTAAATATGTACTTTGCAATGTAGAATGCAACAAAACATGAATTTGTGCCGGTTACCATTGTTAAAAGACGTGCATTCCGTTATTACAACAGTTCGGAGATAGATGCAGTTTCGTACAATATTTATTTATGTTTGAAATATGAAAGCACGAGATTTGAATAAATTTTAAAGACACTTAAAAAAAGTAAAGGGTTCCTTAAAATATCAATATTTTGTTGAGTTTAAAAAACATGAAATAAGTAACCTTATAACCTACAAGGAACATTTGATTAAAATAAGCTCAGAATTTTTTAACAGAAAATATTCCTAAAACAGTAACAATTTTAAAAGTAAAGTAAATATGGTTTTATTTAAAACTCGCTATTAATTAACATACAGCTACTTTGTATTCATTTTCTTGGTTACATCTAAAAAGGAAAAGATATTACCCGAACATTCCAATACAATTAACAAACGCAAAGACAAACAAATAAAATGAATAAAAAATTGGATTGTTTTCGGACATAATGACAAATGAATTAATGCGGTCTGTGTCTAATGATTGTGTTTTAAGAGAAAATACAAATAAACCGATTGAAAATAACACATACATCATATATACCATAATAAACTATACGTTATATATCATAAATGCTACACGTAACAGTTATCAATATATAATATCCATGGAATGTAACATACTTATCTATGTCCGAATCACAATCCAGAAGCAAAGTAAAAAATTTGGAACTGGCAAGTCAGGTTAGACACGTAAACTTCCACCAGATAAGTGAGACAGGGTGCTCCTCCAGTTTAGCTAGTTACATTAGAATTGAAATCTACTTTATAATCAGGCTCCACATTGCTGTTAAAAATTTACAATGCTGTTCAGCTTATGTTTTCTTGACTGTTATAGGACGGACAGTATTTTGAAAATTATTGGAAGAAACTACAACAATTTTACATTTAACGGTGAAAAAATCATGGAAATGGACATAGCCTGCATAAATATGCATTTTTTATTCCTTACCTAAATTTCCCAAATTTCATCAACGTTATTAATGAGATTTTTCTTTTAATACCCTTGGTTTTCTCTATAAATTGTTTGACTTGCAAATGATGTTTTGCATGTTTTAATCTTTATGTTTTTAATTGTGAAACAAACATACCAGTAATTATTGAAATCACAATTAAAAACAAAATAAAACAATGTAAAACTTTGAAAACTGGCAAAGTGATTAATCCGTTTTACAATGCATTAAATATATAAATACGTAGGTTTTCATTTTCGAGAATGCTCTATTTAATGATTTAATTTCAGCTCTGACTTTAGACAAGATCATATTATATGCAGTATCAAGTTTCAGTTTTCTGATATGTATTAATCATGATAGATATGACTTCATGTTTTTGTTGTTAATCATCACTATGCTTTCTTTCAAATACATTTTTATCTTTACATTTCTTTATTACATTTTGAATGAAATAGTATTTAATTTGTATGGTAGAAGTCGATATTTATCATAGAAAAGTACCCAATTATCACCCACTGTTAATTCTTTTTTACGTTTTGAGATACGACAAAACTGTCTAAAACGTATTACTGCTGAATGTCTAAAGTACATGTAAAGTGAACAATTCAAATTAAAATTACAAGATAAAACGGAGGTGAATTACGATACCAAAGGGATGGTTTATCATGATTCAAATGAAATAAAAATAATTCTCATGTCGTACAAGTTTAAAGATCAATAAGATTGTACCTTTAAATGGATCTTTTACCTGTTGTTCCAATTACTAAAAAAAAATCTTCAATTAATTGGTTTTAGAATTAAGATTGAAAAATAGTGCAATTCAATTTGACTGACATAATATAAAACATTCCTTTTAAATCAAACGATAATGAAAACTGCTCTATTCGTGACATGGTCATGTCAAGTATAATTTCAAATTCTATAGGTTACCAAAGGTTTTCATTATTGGTATAATACATTCTGACATGTCATACTGTGCTTGATACATTTTCAAAGTTAAAAGATATAAGCTAATGTCGTTGTTGGTTTGCGTGCAGCCATACAATAAATACTCCTCATTTATATAATGGAAATGCAAGTTTTCGTTTATGCTCTCTTGTACATAAGTTCTAATTATCACGTCAAAAGTGTTACAGCACATAAAAATCTTACAATATTTATTTTCTGATGATTTAAGAGTCTTCAGCAATGGACAGACATTGTAGATGAATTTTACCGGAAGACTGCTAATTCCTGGTCATGTCATGTAACTTGTTTAACATCAGTTACGCCCCTAATGATGGAAAATTGAACAAACTGTACATGATATGAACAAATACAATTAGATAGAGGAAAGACATTTGTAACTGAAAACATGTACATAGTAACAGCCAACGCAAACACGGTAAAATTCACTTACAGTAAAACAAGAAAAAACAAATAAAGCAATGAAGATACCGTCAAACTGCACATGGACATCTTTATATAAGGACCACCCGCTTTTATAGGCCAGTAATTTATCCCAATTGTGTATATTCATATAAACTGAACCTCTACAAGGGCCACCTGCCAATTAAGATTGTTTTTACAGGTTTCTTTTGGGTGGCCTTTTATGATCAGGTTAAACTGCACATGAAGGTAAAATAATTAGAATAATAATGAACCCACGAAATAATTTACACATTTTTTACTGAAAAAACATGTACTTTGTTACAACTACCACAAACAAGAACAAGACTAAAAAAGAAGCAAACAAAAAAGAGGCAAGAAACACAAAACAAATAAAGCCATGCTAATGTAAAAACTTAATTTATAATATAAATTACAAATTTATATCTTAAAAATGTACATTTTGTAATTGTTAACAGCCATCGGGAACAAGAACAAGACACAATGTTAGTTCAGTAACACAAACTTAACAAAATAAGAAAATACTAAACATCAAAGCAATCAAAATACACTAAAGCAAAATGATAATGTTAAATATTAAATCCTGGCATAATTTACACTTGTAACTGATGAACAGGTACTTGTTAACAGCCATCGCAAGCAAGAACAAGACAAAACTTAGGTTCAATGATAAAAACAGTAAAAAACAAGAAACAACAAAACAATCAAAGCAATAGAAAGTGTAAAATGTAATAATATTGATAATGTAAAAATATTAAGCGTTTGCATAATTTATATGTGATCATGTCTGTTTCATACAGAAAGTGCTCACTGTCAGTATATCAATGTCGTCAAAATTGCAAGTAAATATGATATTGTTTAGTTTATCTTAGGATTTTCTGTACAAATTTCTATTTTTATTCAATCTCTTAGTTAAAAAGTTAATAGTGTTATATTTCCAGACAAATATCATATGGAAGCCAAATTGTTTTGCTTTGGTTCATATCGGATTATTCCATACTTTTTTGCTTCTCATATTTTCAAATAAAATTTATTCTGACATTTGGACGTTTAATATTTCATTTAAAATAGATGAAGTTATAAATCCCTAGACAAAGTTATTGAACCAGTATCGGTGTGATATAATTTTGATAAACAATTCCTATTCAATTACATATTTACAATTCAAAACATGACAATATTATAGCATCATTCTTTATAACATGATTATTGTAATAAAATATCCATTATAATATAATAATTAGTTAATGGATTGAAAAAGAATAAAGAGAAGAATCCGTAAATTAAATTCCATGTTTGTCCTTTTATCCATGTTGAATATAGTGAGATTTATACCTAATGATGTGTTTATAACAACGACTTTATTAGTCAGCTTCTATTTCCCTATTACTATCGCTATTTTAACAAGAATTATCATCGCATCATTTAACGACCGTTTTACTCCATAGAAAACTAATTACGAAGCTGCGGCTAGCTATTACAAAATTATTCTATTGCCTTCGTTAGACATTCTTTCTTGCTTGCTGCTGTGAATGAATCTTTTATAAAATAGAATTAATTACGAAAATATTGACGTTAATTACCTATAGAAAATTTGATCGCGACTGATTAACTGTGAATTGTAATGGTATATGCGGTAGGGTTATTCACAACAGTGGAATGATTTTATTGGTACGAATGTGATTTCTTGAAAGACGTTATTGCCTTATTTAACAAACACATGCATATCAGTATGAAGTTAATAAGACTTTTGTAAAGCAATTGACTTGCTTTAATATTTTAAGATATCATCAAAACGTTTATCAATATTTTCAATAACTGTATACATGTATAAACTCCACAGTGTTTTGCAATTTAACATATAGTAGAAAATATCTTCAAAACGTTTTTGATACTTTGGCTGAACTCGTAGTCACCCAAATGTTTTGATAAAGATAGTTACTAGACATCAAGCAATTTTGATCAATGATCCCAATGCAATGTCATGTACAGATTTTCCCTTTATTGACAAAGATTAAAAGTACATTTATCGCAAAATAAACGTACGTGGTAGTGTATTACCATGACATTTTATGTGTCAGTTCCTGATAGTTCAGTCTGAATCATCACCTCTTAAGACACTTGTTAATGATGATGTATTTATTTTTAATGTAGCTAGGGATGTAGGAGTGTAAATATACCAGACGCCCTTATATATATTTTAGAACATAATTTCCTGAAATATTTCACCATAAATAGAATCATTTAATTTCATTTGATAATTTAAAAGCTTACTAATTATTTTTGTTTCTATTGACAAGTTAAATTCAAAGGAAATGAATAAAATACCAAAACAATGTATGCCAGAAACAAATTAAAGCAAGCACATAAAATTGAATTTTACACAAAACGTGGTGAAAAAACTATCCTATTGTCTGATACATGAACGGTATTTTTAAGCATCATTATTTTGTCAATTTCATCAATTATGCCAAATATATAATAAATTGGGATTTAAATTTTAAAACCTTAAACCAAACTATGTTTTACAGAAATGATATCGAAAACATGGGAGTAGATATGTTAGGCAATGCATCATTTCTTGCTTCTTCGTAACTGGTAAATAAATTCTGTTTGTTAAAGAAATTTATAAAGTTATATGCAATTTTTCCAATACAAAACATATGGCGGGTTTGCTTTTTATATGAACGAATATTATTTTTTACTTGCACTGTAAAACAAGACACTAGATCTGCAGGAGTATGTTTCTTTAAATTCATTGTTTTCCGTAACTAATTCTCTGATGAAAAAAATCTGGTTTCAATGATTTCCCGTAATTTTTGTTGTTTCATGTTTTTGGTGACAATGGCTTTAGCCACGTCAATATATTCAGATACAGATTACTTTTACTCTATTTTATCATTTTTCTGTATTTTGATGAAATTAAAATCCTTTATCGAAAACTTTGATTTCATTACCATATAGTATATTGTATGTTTTAAACATGATATTAGTTATATCAAAGAATAGTATCAATCTATCGCAATTGTCATCAATCTTATTTCAAAAGCTTTAATTTTGCGTTTGTAATTGCATATTTGTGATTGATTATATAATGATTCGTGTAAAATCAAAATGTTAGACAATTTTTACAATGAACTCAAATTTAGTTTTAGACCATAACGGGTTTTTCTTTACGAATATGATTTTATGTACAACATAGAGTAAAACCTGTCTATAAACGCCACATAAGAGAATCAGTAAAAGAAGCTTTATTGGAAGGTAAAGCTGATATACAGGAGGTTCAAATAACACGAATAAAGAGCGATTGGGGTAAAGTTTTACTGACTTTTAAAAGCAAGGTGCCCTTATATAGAGGTGACCTTTAAGACAGGTTCGACTGTATTATCATCCCACTGATGATAATTATCTTGTTTTGCTGGTTTAACAATGGTATATGAACTGTTAATAAACAGTGATATATACCGGAAATTTGACCCCATTAAGCAATTAAAGTTAATTTGTCTCTAACATAACAGCATTACCTATAAGGTATTATGAATATTAGCCATATACTAAAATCAATTAGTTTTAGCCTGGATAGATTTTCTATCAAAGACACAATAACAGATCAGAAATGCGACATAGCCTAGATTTGCACTTTCTTCATTATTTCTCATAATGCATCATAGGTTTGTTATACTTTGAAGGAAGTCTGTTAGTGTCACTGTGTACATTCTGACTTTCATCTCATTTTATTAATGGTAATCTTGTGTCATCCAGATAAAGAAAACAAGCTCAAAAGATATCGTTTTCATGCTAGTATGTGTCAATGATTCAAACGATATTTCAATACAGGAGTACCATTTATGTTTTATTAAAAGGTGTTTTATTAGATTTTGTAATCATGGTTTGATCACGAATTATAAAAATTAATGCTTATGTAAAAACATATTTGATTACAAATAGATATAAAAAACTATTTTTAATAACAAAATCTTAAACAGAAATGTATGCTTATTGATGTCGTTCAGGTACATGTATGCAGTAAGGAATTAATGGATATTTAAATTAAAAGGGTTTTAAAAAGACTTAAAGGCATTTCGAGATTTTGTCGAAACCTACAAAGGCCATGTTCCTACAAGATTGTTCTGACATGCATTCATGAATGCTTGTTGAATGTTCAAAGACAAAATTCAATCTACATGTATATTGAAGTCGGGAGTTTTTAACCATGCATTTTCAAATAAAAGATATGGAACAGAACTTCTCAAAACTAAATAGCTTTAATTCTGCATTTTAATAATAGAAACAAATAAGTCAAGGACACCGAAGTAAAAAGAAAGTAACTACGCATACATTGGGGTATCGGCTAAACATCATGAGTATTTTTTCGTATATTTAATTTCTATATTTCGCTGAAAATCCAACTAATACTGAATTCCCACTTGTATCAGTCAATTTGCAAGTTTCCAACGTGACGATAACTTCATTCAATGAGCGCTGTTTGTTATGGTTTTCATCGTAACATTACAATTCCCAAGACATACAGCTTTCCAACAATACAATCAACATTTTAACTCCGACAAATATACTCTCGTCTATTGAAATAAGATTTCCATTAATGAATTATTTACTTCTATGGTAACGAGTGTTTTCTATGGTAATATGGTTTAATTGCTAGCTGACTTGTCATCATTGAATTTGAACGTTATTTAAAGGATAAGGAAAAATAATTATCTAAATGTGGATTGACAATGTTTTATATGCCTTCATGTTGGATGTTTTAGTTAATGGTTAATTACATATTATAACAAATGGATATTTACAACTTAATAAATAAGATAGTATAAATCAATTTTGGAAATAAAATTTCAAATACTATACTGAAGTTGTATGACAAACGTAATGACTTCAAGTTTTCTTTTATCAACTTTAATTTTCTACGCAGCAATATACTTGCTTCTCCTGCTTATGGTTTATTTGTTTCTATGTTCCATGACCCTTTCATTCCCAATTTTTATTACACTTGTGTTGGGTGTAGCAAGCTAAACAGGAGGTGTTTACCCTTCCGTAGCACCCTGCCTCACTTCCCTAGTGAAAGTTCACGTGTTGAATCTAATTTGCCACTTTCAAAGTTTTTACTTTCCTTTTCGATTATACTTTGAATTTAGATTGGTATTTTTGTATACTACCAGAGACGGTCATGTTTTCCATCAAAACAAAAATAAAAATTTAAACATTGTGAATTAAAATGGAAGAAATAAACGTTTAACTAAAAATCTTCTATTTGGCAAAAATGAACGAAACAAAGATTGCAAACAATGAATAGTTGTGAAAGAGACACTCAAAAAGTCAAGACGACAGACATTTTGACCTCTGGTAATAACTTCCTGCATTATTGACTTAATGTACAAGAATATACACACAGTAATTTCCATTGACATTCCATTTATAAGTTTTTCGTAATTGTAATTCATGAAAATGTGATTGAAAACTCATACACGTAATTAAACAATTCATTTGTATTAATACATGTAGTACTTCTATAAAAATAAACAACATTCCTTAATTGTGAGTTGATACTCAGATATTGGCTCTTTACAATGGTCATTTAGGTCCGCATAAAAAATAAGAAATTACGAGATACGCGAGGAAGATATTTTCGGAAAACGTTCATAACTACGGTTATAACCACAAATTCATCCCCAACGAATTGATATTTTTTTCACGAAAATTGATGATTTCACAGTATATATCAAATGGTCCATAAATACAAACACATCTATTTAATACCTTAAGTAACACAAACACAAACATACCAGTCTATATAAATAATAAAATCTATAAATAAAAAATAACATATAGGCGGCAACTTTAAATGAATATTATTGTTGGTTACAAACGTCTAGAGTAAAAGGATGCAAAGTAATTTAAGATATACAATGTAGGATATTGACGAATAGTTATTGCAGTAATTGCGCGCAAATATTTACTCATCTACTTGAATCGGTATTTACCTGCTAGTACGTGAATTTCATACATCATGTCATTTTTCCTACTCTCCAAAAAAATTTCGCAGATTATAATTCCAAGCTTCTTATCTTGTTTCAGGTTTTAACGTCAACCATCTTGATATAGCTCCTAGATATGCTAGTATTCTAATGGGTCTATCAAATGGTGTTGGTACATTGTCAGGCATGTTGTGTCCAATAGTTACGGAAGTACTAACAAAACATGAGGTAAGTTTGTTAAGAATTATTATCTAATCGACGGATCGGAAAATTCGTGGGAAGATAGTTCACTTGATCCACGATAATTGATCCCCAACGACAATTAATGATATCATAACAACCCTTCCCATTCCCTTTTTTGTTTGACATCTTTATGGCTTGACATTCCATTATTTGAGAATACCTTTATTTGGGATTGCCAAGCATCTATTACTTAAAAACTATATTTTCCGACAGTTCTATTTGAGACCAGAAACATAAGTTATTCATCAATCTGAAATGCCAAACGCCTACCGCTCAAAACTCATATTACCATTCTCGTCTTCTAGTTACATTGTTCTCGAGTTTATTTTCACTAATTTGATTCATGTTTATCCAATTCATATTTGTTAATGAATTTAATGCTTTTGGGATATCTATCTGTTATACAATACATATCTCAGAACAAAAATATTAATTTAAATAGTTAGCAGTAATAAGAAATACTTTTCACAGCCTTTAAGGTGATCGACAAAGGGAATTAATTCAACGTTCATCATTCTATAAATAAGAGAATCATCATTGCGCAAATCTCACAATTATTGCTTAAATAAAAACCTTATTTGCTTAAAGTTTTTTTTTTTTTTCTAATTATAAATTTATATAAAAACGTATAGAAACTGTAAGACATTATGACGTTACATTCCCTTTCGGAGTAAAACATAAATATGTTTCATTAAAAAGAAATAATAGTTAATAACACATTCAATTAGCATCATTTCAGCTTAAGGAAACATTATTATTAAGTTTGCCAAACCATGATATATTATTTATATGAAAAAGCTAAATCTCCTGAGCTATGTGGTAACTGTCTCATTAGCAATTTTTAGTTATTTCGAAAGTGATGCAGTTTCATTAGTCACTTATTTAATCACTTTCTAGAATTCTAATATCCATTGGGTATTCGAGATGATGCGTGTAAAGTCCAGCGAATTGTTTGACTTGAAGTTATCAGGCAGTACATCTGGCTATTTGACTCATTGATTGTCACATAATAAAAACCTCCAAATGATTAAGAAAACCTAAATTTAAATGTAAACATAATAAATCAAAATAAACATACCAATTCATGTCCAAATCACAATCCAATATTAGTTTTAAAACTTTGAAAACTGGCCAATTACGTTAAACACACGAACCTTAACCGAGACTGGTGTTCTGTGCCTCTGAAGGGCAGGAACCCCTATTTAGATACCTACATCCACTACGAAGGAAATAAAGATTGAGAATAAAAGGAATATTGATGAAGTAAAATACATTCATGATAAATTTGGATACAGAGATATCATACTCGTCAACAATATAGTGATTATCGAATATTGTATTGTGATATATATATATATATATATATATATATATATATATATATATATAATGCCAATTGCTTTAATTATTGCAATTCTGATTAGTTTGTCATTCTTATTTTGATATTTTTCAGACGGCAGATGAATGGGAAAATGTCTTCATAATAGCAAGTGTGGTACATTTTCTTGGTATAATATTCTATGGAATATTTGCCTCTGGTGAACTACAGCCATGGGGCGAACCTCCAAAAGAAGATACGTGGAAACCCGAAGATACCCTGAAACCAGACGGATCTGGAAAATTCATGTCTTATGGTGCATTTGGTGACAAACCTGTGGTTAACGGTATGACAAAGATGAATGGACAGATAATTCATAGATCGGTAGGTGGCAGCACTGATTATGATGACGATGCAGAAGCCATGCCACATTATGGACAGACTGAAACCCCTGCTGGTTATAATGCAGGTTATGACCAGGGCAAATACTCCTTTGATGGACCCTTATATCAAACAAAAGAAGAACTAGTTCAAGTTAAGTCTAAAGACAGATACCTTGATGAAGAACGGGATTTATGAAAATAATAGACTTTAGCTTTTTATTGTTTTAATGCTTGTTTTATCTTTGATAGGGTTTAGCTTTGTGTTAATCTTGATGAATCTGTTTCATTGGCAAATTTAACTGAATTATAATCCTCTTCTAAACTTTCAATGTGTGGTAACAACGAGTGAACAGTTTATTCTAAGACTATTTATCATAAATTATTTAGTTGTAACTTATTTATTTTGCTTGTTATTAGTCATCAAATTATGCCCACTAAATTTTCCAATGCTTGGGTATTTTTGTCCAATATACTGTATCAAGGGCTACCCCTATATAAAACAAATATATAAACTAGTTACACATCTGCGCATCTGCATCTGCGCATCCATAGGTTTATTATACTTCCGGATTCTTTGGTGGCATGTAGTCAGTTGATCCATTATTTTATAAATGGTTTTCCACTTCAGATCCAAAGTAATTTCGAGTAAAGTGTAGTGTTAATTCCAATTAAAACATAAATCCAGTGAAAAGCTAAACAGTATTTAGATCATATTTCAGAATTTAGATGCTTGTTGCCATTTTGAAAAATCGAGTATAAAATTCGGTCGTTTGATAATATGTGATATGACCTCTGAATTATTGTCACCAATTTCAAGAACTGAGAAAATAAAAAAATTGGACATGGGATGAAACATGATATGACTTCTGAATTATCAATTATTTTTTAACTTGACTTGTTAATAAGAGGATAAGATTGACAGTGACAAGGATACAACTACACATCAGTTGTGACTCAAATATCACCAACCTAATCAATATTTATTACAAAATCCTCCCAGAATCTTATACAGAATGACAAAGCATGGCCAGATCATTTAATTTTTCTTTTAAGTTTGTTTATATTTTAAATAGGAACACAACTTTGATTTTTTTGGAATACAACCACTACATTAACGTTTAAATTGGAATGATAAAAATTCATTAAGTGTTTTTATTAAAAACAATAATTAAGAAAAAAGAAAATAAATCAATACGTATTCATATACACAAGTTGAGTTGGTTTTGTGAAGAGATAGTGCAATGGAGATCTCAAGAAAAAGTTTCTGAAAGCATTCAAACAAAAACACACTTACTGGTCAATCAATGTTAAAGTCACAATCCCTAAACAAAGTGACAACTTTTGAATTGGGTTAAACTTCTGAACCAGGGAAGTTAGGCTTTGTGTTCCGGTAGGGTTTATCACCTCCTGTTTAGCTAGCTACGTGTGTATTCAGAATTGAGAGTGAAAGGTGCATGGAACTTAGGGACGTCAAACATATTTCAGAATTAACGTACATGTTTGTGTCGCCGATTAAATGTACTGAGAAAATAAAAATCGGTCATTGAATGAAACGTGATATGACTTCTGAATTATCAATTATTTCTTAACTTGACTTGTTACTCTTCTTCTTACTAGTTAATAAGAGGATACGATTGACAGGGATAAGGATACAACCACACATCGTTGTGACTCAAATATCACTAGCCTAATCAATATTCCTTAGAAAATCGTTCCAGAATCTTATACAGACTGACAAAGCATGATCAGATCATTTAATTTTACCTTTAAATTTGTTTATATTTAAAATGGGAACTCGTCTTTATCTTTTGGAATGTAATCACTACATTGACATTTAAATGACATTGTTAAATTCATTGGAATGATAAAAAAATCGTTTAGTGTTTTTATTAAAGCAAATAATTAAAAAAGAATAAAATGAATCAATCCATATTCATCGACACAAGTTTAGGTGAATTTGTGAAGAGATACCGACCGCATTAGAGATTGCTCAATCATTAAGGATTAAAGTGTTACAAAAATAAAAAAAACGATGAAATATGTTTTGATAAATAAAGTAAGGTTAGAATTGCAATTCAAAATATATAGAAATATGCCAATTGTTTAATTAAAGCTTGTCAGGTATCATTGAACAATTGAACAATCTCGACACTCATGCATCATGAAATGATTGCCATTTAGTCATGAAACAGTTAGCAATCAACGTGTTTAACTTTACCATTTGTCAAAGTAAAAAGTTCATGCATTCAACCACAACGTATATGCCAAAGCATGCATCGACACTAATGCCGATTTCTGTCGTTTTGGTTTTTTTTTACTTTAAGAAACCATGGCATTTTGATTCGCGTCTAACGATTGAATCCCGTGTTTGTTAGATGTTTTAAAATATTCAATTCCAAGCACTTTGGGTATTTTTATTTCAACTATGCTTATTTCTTATTATTTTTGATTATACATAAAGTTTCAGATTTATTATGCCAAATAAACAATAAGCAAATTTTGTCTATCTAATGATTCATTTATTGGATGATTGACAGTTTTAAAATTTAACTTCTTGGTATAAACAGTATCAAGAGTAAGATCAATATTTTGCTCGAGAGTTAGATCAAATGGGCAAATTTTTAATATAATCCTTATCTACCCATAAAGAAATACTTGAAAGAGAAAAACATTTTTAACGACATAATGACACATAAAATTGATAATTGGTGTCATTCTTTTACTTCAAAAATAATAAACTGAATATGTAACTGAAATGTATAGTGTTATACTGATTGAATAATTATGTACATTAATGAATTTGTTAGATACATTTTGTTTATTATTTTAATGGAAGTGTTAAGTATGTGTGTTTGGTTGCAAAGAGAGAGAGAGAAAGAGAGAGAGAGAGAGAGAGAGAGAGAGAGAGAGTACGAGCATATTTTTACATTGTCAACTTTCATTTTCGTTCGTCCTTGGGATTTTGCATTATCCAAAACACTACTGTAGATGTTTCACAAAAATTATCATAAACACATGATAAAAGGATTTAGTTGGTGACATTATAATAACGCACAAACATAAACAAATGTATATGTGGATGAGTGTGATATAGTTTATTGATTTGTTTGATACTTGAAAGATTTTTTTTTTAATTTTGTTACTCCAAGCTTAACTTATAATTCTAGTCGAGTAGTTCCATAATCCATATGCTATATGCAGAATAATGGACAGCCATTGGTATAAAATGTAAATGTAAATATATTGAAAATGTAATCGGTAAACAGTTATCTCTTTGTTACTGATATGAATTTTTTCACTTGTAGTTATGATATGTTGTCCTCTAAATATGATACATTCAAGCAGTTATTAACATGTTTCCTTTTCTTTTCAACATTTTAACACACACACACACACACACACACACGTCACCGATGTAGCCATTGAAAGTCATGTGAGTAATTTTTGCAAGGCGTTGGTATTAAAGGTTGGACAACGCATTGTAACCCACTACTTGCATGTGAGTGTGGTATTGTATAAAGACTATATATAACCATACTTAATCCTATTAGAAAGTGTGAACTCTATTAACTCCGCCAAAAACACCTTATACCTAAACAATGAGGCGGTGGGTAAACGTACGTTTTGAAAGCATTTTCCAAAAATTACCTTAATACGTTCATCAGAATTATACATCCATATGCATGTTTTATTCGTATTAAAAGTGAATACTAGATTTGCTCATATAAAAACCAATATGAAAATAAGAAGTCATAACTTTTCAATAGACCATGCTGTATAATGTATAGTAATGATAACAATACAAATAGTTATTAGTTATTTAATACAATCTAGAAAGTGTTATACAAGCCATTATTAAATATTATACAAACTATGACTACATGTTATACAAACTATGACTAAATATTATACAAACATTACAACTTGTAATACAAAATGACAATTCCAACCTTGAAACAAGAGACCCTTTGGCCTTAACGGTCACCTCAAGCTGAGTGCATATCTCATGCAGAGGTTCAATGGTCAATTACATTAATTAAGAGAATGTCCAAATTTTCAGCTGTAAGAGCCAATTATATGCAAGGAGTTTTGCAAAGTACACAAGATGTTTAAGATTACCAGACGTTAAACTGGTCATACTTCAATGTTATACTATCTCTTAACTAAATAACTTAATGTTATACAAACTATCGTTAAACGTTATACCAACCATATAAGTGTTATACAAACTATGATGAAAGGTTCTACGAGCCATAACTAAATATATATCAAAAACTATAACTGAATTTATACAGAGCATTGCCACATCTGATACTAACCATACAAATGTTATACAAACTATAACTACATGTTATACAAACTATAACTAAATGTTATATATAATGTACATACATCTATACAATTGTTACAAGCTATGTATGCTGTATTGTTGTTATATTAATATATTAATTGTTTTATCAAAATAAAAATAAAAATTATAGATTGATTTTGGTAGGTGGTAACGTTTTATGCAAATAAAATGACTTAGAGAGCATAACTTAACAATGTGTTTTATTTCTTTATATGACCTGATTTTTTTGAAGCACTGTTTGGATAAATATTACATTTCAGATGAAATGTGTAGATGTTTGTAGCTGAAAATTTGTACATGGCACTAACAGTCTAACACATACAACAAATACAAGCATGGATAAAAAAGAAATTGATTATGACAACAAGGCAATATCAAAGCATATTGCAGAAATCCCAACTTTGGACGACCACGTTGTTTAATGAAAAAGGTATTAAGTGGTATGGTTCAAGTAATTTTAGAAGGTTATAACTACAACCTAACAATTTATTAAACATTGAGACTTGGAATCTTCTTGCAGCACAGCGGGCTTTGACATTATATAATTAGTTCATATTTATCCCTGGAATTGTGTTTTCCAGATCTTTTCCAACGATTGCTTGAAATGCATTATATTAATAAACTGGAACATTTGATACAAACTTTGAAACAACATAGCCTTGTTTGTGTCTCGTCAGTCAAAAAATGAAATACAGAAATTAGCATATAAATAACATGCACTGAGTAATAGGATGTACATACTAAGAACATGCCACAACATAACTAACAACAGAAAAAAACAGACATAAGAGAAACACATATTGAGACAACTGATCTTATGCATGATGCTGAAGTTGGAGTGACTGAGATAATAATTAAATTGTATCCTTCTGAGTTTTAATTGTCATCTTGTTATTAGGACAACTGCGTAGGGTTACTTGTCACTGAAATAGTTTTTTGCTGAACCGATGTCAAGGTACGTCCTCTGTTTGACACTGTTCTTTCTCATCTGCATTTTATTATACTGGAGTTTTCAGAAAAGTTTCAAAACACAAAAAATAAAAAAAAATAGCTAAGGATTACGAACAGCAAGAACATATTTCAGTCCGAACCGCGTATTCGATTCTCAAATGAGTAAAAAGCTGCAGATAAAGTGTAAGCAAAAATAAAACAGACTCCTATAAATTTGATATTTTCCTGTGGGTAAATGAAAATCAATGATACAATGTATTATTGGTGATGTCTTCTAACACTGTCGGCAGAATAAATTAGATCACTTGTTGATTTATGACTTACACCTAACACGTTTATTGTTTCTTCATTGGCTTAATGATTAAATGTATTGTTTTGTTGAAAACGCACAATAAATATAAGTGAAAGTTTTAGTTATTAGGAATGGTAATGGGATTTCCTTCATTGTCAGTTTGGGGTGATTTATTGAGTAATTATCCAGAAGAAGTTGTTTTATCACGTTGTGATCAAAACCTTTGTAAAATAACCTTTACAATATCTTCGTATTCATTGTTTACCTAAACTTCTATCTCAGACGGATTATTCGTTAAGGGGATGTTTACCAACGATGTGACAAGTCATATATTATAAGGACGCTACATAAGGGTCACGTTTGCTTCTCTTTTTGTTTTATCACGTTGTGATCAAAAACCTTCGTAAAGCAATCTCTACGATATCTTCGTATTCAATGTTTAGTAAAACGTCTATCAAAGACGGCTTATTCGTTAAGGAGATATATACCAAAGATGTGACAAATCATATATTATAAAGACGCTACACAATGTTCACATTTACTACTCTAAAATGGCGGGAAACAAGGCCTTTGGTAAAGTTATGACCAAGATATCTCTTCGTATCCATTGTTTACTTTAACGTCTGCTCCATACTAATTATCTGTCAAGGAGATAATTTACCAAAGATGTGACAAGCCATATATTGCCAAGATGCTAGACATGGTTCTCTTTTCCCTCTCTAAAATGGCGGGAAACAATATCTTTGTTGATGATTATAATGCCTCTTCGTATCCATTGTTTATCTAAACTTCTGTTTCAGACAGATCATTCGTTAAGTAGATATTTACCAAAGATGTGACAAGTCATATGTTACTTAGACGCTACACAAGGGTCACGTTTGCTTCTCTAAAATGGCGGGAAACAAGGTCTATGGTAAAGTAATGATATCGACGTCTCTTCATATTAATTGTTTACTTTCACGTCTGGTCCTTACAGATTATCCGTCAAAAGCTATTTACTAGAGATGTGACAAGGCATATACGGTTACAAAGATGCTACAAGCTTATCTTAAATGGCGGGAAACCAGATAGTTGTAAGATACCCTACACGATACCTATACGTATCCAATGTTTATCTTGACGTCTGCTACATACATATTGTCCGTTAAGCGATCATCTGTACATTGTGACAGTGCATATATTACAAAGACTTCGTACGGACCATGCTTGCTTCTCCTAGAATAGTTGAAACAGTTTGTATTCATGGTTCATCTAAACGTCTGCTCACTAAGATTATCAGCCAAGCATCTATGATTCAGATAGTGACGTGGCAAGAAGCAACAATGGTCACAAACATGACAACTATATTCAGTGTGTATTTTAGGTCTGCGAAATACAAATAAATAGTCGGTCAGTCAATTGCAAATAGAGTTTTCTATCCTAGTTGGGAAGAGGTAATGTGATCTGTTAGGCTATACTTTAAAACAGTAAGCCACCAAGAGCACCACGAAAAAACCCATAAAAATATTGTTCATTTTGATACAATTTTGATACTTTTTAATATCTGGTTACGCCTAACACTATTTCGAATGATCTCGCTGAACATCATAATAAAAATTTTGTAGATGTGCGGTTCCAGCTTTTGTCATGCCGAGTGGGATTCGAGCCTACAGGGAGGGTGTGATGCACTGTGAGCCGTTGGGCTATACCTTAGAATACTCTTGCAACAAAACCAAAAAAGACCACCAAAGTAAACAAGGGGACAAAGAATTGTTATTTTTGATAGTGTTTAAACAATGGCTATGCCTTACACTACTTTTAATGATCTCATTGCACATGATGGTAAAAATCATTCGATGTTAGATGTCAGGTTTTGTCGTGCCCTGATAACCTACATATTTTTAGTTCAGTTTCATCCAATCCTTATCAATAAAAATTGATATTACCGTGTACATGAAAGAGAAGAGATATTCCAGACAGATATTTTATATTTTATATTTAATTTTTAAGAACTTCTTTTTGTGTTTTAACAGTTCAACGGATAATTAACAATTAATCCGTATATTTGTGCAAACTGTTATTGAAATATTTGTCCTATTTTCCTTTGACAATTGTCTTATATATGCTAACATATGCCACGTTGCATCTCTGTATATTTGCAGATTTCCCAAGAGCTTTGCCTATGCAGGTATGACCCTTCCAGGTAATACAAAAAAATTCTGAAATGCATTCGACCTAGGACTTAGAAAGGGGACAGGAAGTGGTTGTAAATGTTTTAAGCAGCTTGTTGTTCTTGCACCAGGATTTGTCTGATCGGAATTAAAACCTTTTTGGTGAGATGAGTTGTGATCCGTAAGCAAAAACTTCTGAATACTAGGCCACCCACCAAAGACCACCAAGAAAACAAAGTATTATTAATTTTGAAACTGTTTGATCAATGGCTGTGTATAACACAACTTAAAATTTTCATTGCACGTGATGATAAAATCCGCCGATGTTCAGTTCCAGCTTTTAGGCTATACTTTAGAATACTTGGAAATCAAAGCCAGCAAACAAGAGGACAAAGAATTGTTATTTTTGATAGTGTTTTAAACACTGGCTATTTCTAACGCTACTTTTAATTATCTCATTGCACATGATGATACAATCCGCCGATGTTCAGTTCCAGTTTTTAGGCCAAACTTCAGAATACTCGGACATCAAGCCACCAAAGTAAACAAGAGGACAAAGAATTGTTATTTTTTATAGTGTTTAACAAACATTGGCTATGTATAACACTACTTTTAATTATCTCATTGCACATGATGATAAAATCCTTTCGATTTGTGGCTTCAGATTTTGTAGTGCCCTAACCTACATATTTTTTAGTTCAGTTTCAATTAATCCTTATCAATAGAAACTGATATTACCGTGTACATGAAAGTGATATTCCATGCAACCCACCTATTTTCATTCTGTATATATGTCAACTAAGTAACTAAATCCTAGAAATTAAGCTTAATGATTATGCTATGTGAAGACTAGATTTTATAAGGAATATGAAACAAGAACTTTTATTAATCCATAGTTACTTTTTAAATATGAACCATATGTCTGTTTGACATTTCACATTCATTCTTTAATGCTAGTATATGAACTGATATACCTTATAAAACTCTACTCACTGCCTTTAGTTTCAGGTTATAACAATTTTCATTGTTTTGGCTCCAGTTTCATAATCATTCCTTGACTAAGATTTCTGTTAACTTTAATCTGACAACTTATGACAATATATGTAACGCGCCATGAGATTTCCAAGCGTTTGGAGGTACGACGTCATAATTAAATCATGACGTCGTTGAGACGATAATTGTAACGTGCACATGTCAACAAGGACATTAGGCCAATCTAAAGTGAATTTTGTCATGACAGATTGTAGATATATCATATATTATTTGGGAAAATTATAATCGCGAAGTTTTTGTAAAAGAAATCAAAGTAGTATATTTTAAATAAATAAATGCCATCGTATCTTTATGATACGTATGGAAATTTCAACCTATGCGATGATATTCGAAGGTAATAATAACTTTGATTCCAACTCCATCAAGTGGGCGATACTAGCTTTTTCAAAGCAACCTCTATATCATTGCATTTTACATGATACTATGCTATAAATATATGGTTCTAGTCAGTCATATCATTGGTGCTCATTTGCAATGGCATGACAATTTTAAAATAAATAAAAAGAATAAAAATAATAAATAAATAAATAAAAAATAAAAAAATAAAAAAAATAAAAAATAAAAAAAATAATAAAAAAAATAAATAGATAAAAAATAAATAAATAACTACTAACACGGTCCCTAAAATTTGCTTACTAAATATACACAAAACATAACATATTATGTTGGCTAATATTTCAATTATAACAGTATGATGAGTATCATTTAGGTAAGTAGTTATCTCTTTAACCAAATATGGAGGTCTTAACATTACTTTACTTCAGGTAATGAAATATCCGAAAGCTAACCAAATCTAGCACGGAAATGTTCAATACATTATTAGAAAGTCGTTATTCTTTCTCTGTATATCCCCAAGGTAGACATCGCACATTAATGGGCTTTAAGGTGCCTAATCAACTCTTCGTCGATTTAGGTAGCATTCATAATCAAACTCATTTTTATTTTGTTAACCTTTTGGTTCAGCATAAAGCAGTACTGACAGAGCTGGCAATATAACTGAATTATTAATCTCCTTGCATCTTAAAGAATTCTCGGTATCCCCAATGGAAAACAAATCAATTTTGGAAATATAGTACGGGCCTGTCGAAAGTTTAACACTGCGCTAACGAAATGGAGTAGAATAAGTGGTCGAAATATGTAATCCAAATGGCCGAAAAGCTGCCGCGAGATAGATAGCAGCTGCCGAAGATATGGCTTACGAGAGGCCAATGTGAGCTGACGATTTGAAACTTATTCGTCATCTGTGTGTTAAACTTTTGTCAGGTCTGTAATGTAGCTTTACAACTTCTAGGAATTTGTGGGGAGAAGAACGCGAAATTCTGAAAGTCATGAATTTTATATTGTTTGACAGAATATTGAATGATTTATGTAAATTGGTACCCCGGGGAATTTAAAACTTAATTTTTGTGTGTAAATATTTTTTTATGATAATCGATGTTTTATCAGCCTACACTTACAGTACAGATCTGCGAAAAATTTAACACTTAACTAACGGGAAAACTCCAAAACGCGGCTGTCGAGTGGCCAAGATCTGGATAGTCTATGACCAAAACACTGCAGAGACATACTTGAAGATGTCGAGATCCAATAAAGATAACGAGTAGACTAGAGGGGCTCAGATGAGCTGTCGAATCGGTACCAATTCGTTTTCTCGGTTATTAACACTTGACAGGTCTGTCACGGTTGTATTTCTCTCCATAAATATCGACCTACCCAAGACAAGTTTAACTAAAATCATACATGAATTTTATTGAAGCTTTTCATCTAGTCGGTTACAATGAAATGTTTTAAGCATATACATGATCGTTCGTTCTATACTTATGTATGCAATTAGACGAACCTAATAAATCGATAATAAATCAATGACTATTTGACAAATAAAAGGACTTGTCTCATAAATCAATCGTCCTCTCATTATCGAGTTTGATTTCACATGTGGTGGAGCATCTAGCCTCACTTTCTCTGATGGAATACAAGTGGCGGAGCATCTGGCCTCACTTTATCTGATGGATAATTTAAATTAAAATTGCCAGTTTTCAAAGTTTTTTGCTTCGTTTTTCGTATTTGTGATTAAATCATGGGCCAGTATGTTTATGTTTGATACCTAGTAAGAAAATAATAATAAAACAATGAGGAGTTTAAGGAAAGTTGTTTAGGCATAGATCGGTTTGATTTGAGATACAATATATAAAGCTATGAGAATTTTTTTTAAAGTAGTATTCTATATAGCTAACAATGGTAGGAAAATTGTTGTGCAACTGAAAAACATGTACTTGGAAACAGCAAACACAACCAAGAACACAACAGAAGGGAATTACTAAGCAGCTTAATAAGACAAGAAAAGACATTATTATTGAGTACATTGATTATAGAATATAAACATACATGTATATTGAAATAGTGATAGCGGGAATATTGGATGGAACAAGCTCATTTGGATAAGATGCAAAGCAAAACAGATACAGGCGAACAACACAAAAATGTAGCTTGGACCGACATTTAGTGAAATATGCTATGTACCACTGTGGTAATAAGTGATTTTGTATAACCATACACCACATACCTATCTAAAGTTTAACACTGAGAGGTACATAGCAGTTACTAAACAGCTACTGAGGTATAGGTATCGAGAGACCGAATGAGCTGCCGTTTTTATTAGATTAGTGTTACATTTTCGACTCGTCTGTACTGTTTATGCAAATACTTTTTGCAGGTATTTTTAACGTCCCATAGTTCGATGTTCCTTTCACACAATTTTGATTACACACGTGGCGGGTGTAGCTAGCAAAACAGGAAGTGCTTAAACTTCCGGAGCACCTGACCTTACTTCCCTGGTGGAAGTTCAAGTGTGTTACCTAACTTGTTAAAGTTTTTACTAGATTGTGATTCGGACATGGATTAGTATGTTTGTTTTTTATATATCCAAAACACTAAATTATCACCATTTGTTCAGTAGTAGATTAGTTGTTGTCAAATATCTGATATTTTGATGCAAGAAGACACCCCAATGTGTATGAAGTGATATTACAATTAAACAATGAATTACGTTTCCGTCCCAACGCAAGCAAATAGCAGAAAAAAGTGGCACGGTCTATTAGGAATATCGAGTGCATAAAACACAAAAATAATACGCCTCGAATGTCTTGAAGGTCAAACATGAATATATTTGGAATGCAATTACATACGAAATAAGTTTTAGATACCAAATTTCACCAACACTCAGTCATTATGTCCATAAATCAATTAATACTTTTGTATACAATGTTCAAAACAAAGTGCAGGATGTGGAAAAAATATTTCTAAAAATGTCTTGAAAGTATGTTCCACCATATGTAAGTATTTAAACACAGTAGAAGATATCCAGACAAGCCATGCTCCTATCATGCATGCAAATTGACTTCTATCTATAATCTGATACATCTCATATTTTCAGAATATTCCACAAAAATGAAAATACTGCACACCTCAATTATGGATTCAAAAATCTGTCAAAATCCTACAGAAATGATTTTTGTAATTCTGAAGCGCGAGTTAAACTAAACCAGGCAAACCATATACCATTATAAGGCATGCAAACTGACTAAGTTCAACTATCTCTTGTTTTAAGAATATTTCACAATATTAAGAACTTTGACCTTGCACACCTACCATAATGTGATAAACGTCTTAGCGATTATATGAATGAGAAGATAACCGATTAAGCCATACATACCTATCCGATCTGTCGATTGGATGGACAGGGATAAAGTCGTTGCCCTCACTATACGTCGCTGGGGCATAAAAAAGCATGCCAACAGTATAAACAACTCGTATGCATGCTTCAAAACTATAAAAATACTTTCAAACATCATAATCGCTATACTAAACATCATAAATATAAATGTTAAATTGAATATATAACGTCTACAAGTCAGTAATTAGTAACAGAACAAAACCCACCCCCTCATTAGCCAACATCGATTGCACGAATCCGATTGAAGACACGTACGACACTTATGTCAATTCGGACGATGCGTTTTGGTAACTTTTTATAATTAATATTACCAACGTAATTTCGTGACCTGTGGCTATTTAACGTTAGAGTTTCCATCGTTAACAAAAGCAACATCGCGGATTACACAGCGTGACGTTTCACTTAATCTTTGAAACTATGTTTTCCGGCGATTTAATATTCAGTGTGTGCCAATAAATAGTCTCCTTTATATCTATGAACCTTGCTCCAATCCTTACTGTGAATACGAGATCTGGTTTAATTAGGGACGAACATGCTATGTCTATCTCGCATTACCGTTGGGAGAGGATTTTAATTTTCCTAAAAAAAAAGACCAACACAAATGTTTCACAACAGTCAAGCAATAAACAATTGATTAATTAAGATTAGAGTTCTTTATATAGAGTTCACAGTGATTTACACATTGTGGTTGTCCTGAAGCTATACGAATGATGGCAAGACTGAAAAACTTACCGTATTTATCAACATAAATGCTCGAATCTAAAAAAAATACATGTACTTGAAAAGTAGCTTCACTACACGTGCTTCACGTGGACATGCAGCTACACTTTTTACTTGATTATGAAATGGTGGCAAGACTGAAATGGCTTGAAGGAAATACGCAAAGAAAGGAAGCATGTACTTGAAAAAAAGCTTCAGTACACGTAATTCGTCATGGTTATTTTCGTTGGTATAATGTAACCTCGTTTTTACTCGAAAAGGACATACAACTATACATTGAACGTGAAATGGTGGTAAGACTGAAGTGGCATAAAAGAAAACTGTATTACTGTATTTATCAAAATAAATTCTCGAACCTAAGAGTACATGTGTTTGAAAAAAGAGCTACAATACAGTATTTCACCATGGTTATTATCTTTTGTACAATGTAACTTATTTATTGCAAGAAGCGGACATACGACAATACGTTGGACATGAAATGGTGACAAACTGAAATGTCAAAATTACCGTATTTATTGAAATAAATGCTAAAAAAGGTTGATTGCAAACATGAGCAAAGACATTTGTATCTTAGATAATATACTTGGTGGAGTAAAACCAAGACCAAGCTACGGTAAACGTTCATTATAATCTCTGATTTTTAAATAACATTTTGAAATCATTTGCAATTTAAAGTGGACTTACTTAGAACATATACTTGAGTATATACATAAAATGACAATGATACGACGTTTGGGGACAAAATCAGGTTAAAATTCAATATTCCTTTTGGATGCACAAATAAAAAAGGGAATATCTCCCGAGTCAAAACAGAAAGTCATATTTTTAAAAATATTTCCTACATTTCCTAAAAGACATACTAAGTTTTGAATAATGGTAATGTTTGGATAACAATTTTGAAGTGGAAATGATTGAAAGAAGCCTTCTTAGTTTGGCACAATTGGTCAAAATCTGAAAGCTGAACATGTCAATATGTAGATGAATTAGGTGTGTGTAAAAAAAAATTAAATTTGCATTAAAAAAATTCGATAAAATATAATCGCTTTATGTGTGTATTTCATCATTACATTTCCCTGTAATACTACTAATTTAAAGCTCGTTATTTTTCCTAGTTTCAAAGCACAATCAGCTTAATGTTCTAATGAAATTACGTAAGTTACAGTATTTCGCCAGAAGCATCTCATCCCACTTCGATGAAGATTAGAATGGCTAGAACTCATTTTCATCACTGTCCATAACTAAAAAAAAACATGCTAAACATGTTTGCTAATCAAATGCGCTTTTGAATTGACAATAAAGTTAGAATTTTCACTGTGCTAGTGTGATTTAATTTTTTGAGAGAGTTTTGATACGTTATTAAATTGTTGAAAAGATGTATTCATTATTCTGATATACAGTGCAGACCTGTCGAACGTATAACACCGAGTTAACGAAAACAAATCGAAACTCGGTTGTTAAGTGGCAAAAATATGGATATACAGTGACTAAAAGCAGTAGAGAGAAGGGTAGAAACTGTCGGAAAACAATCGAGTTATCGAGGTGACAAAATAACTATTCGACACAGATTCATTATCTGAGTGTTAAACTTTCGACAGGTCTGTACTGTAATTTAGGTTCTCCCCTTAAAAGAAGATAATAAACCTGCTGTCGCAAACAAAATAAATCTGCTGTCGCAAACAACCTCGATTTAAAGACCATCTGTTCATTATTAACAATGTTCTAAGGTCAATTTACGTCATATTTCAACAAAAATTAACCTCTGTATTAACACCATCTGTCTATTAAGTCAATATTGTTTACGTGCCATGGATGGACTTTATATACAGGTTTTGTTGTATATTATATCATCACAGCTGTCCCAAAGGTTAAATTAAGCCATTATACTCGGTAACCATTGAAAGTCGAGGAGGGCGTGTCTATTGCAGTTTCGAGTTATTATTATTATTATTATATTATTATTATTATTATTACTATTATTATTATTATTATTATGTCGCTATTGTCTTATACTTTAACACAAAAAAATGGATACTATAATAACACTTTAAACAAAACATATCAATCAAAACAGACATACCAATAGGATTTATCCATATTGAAATTACACTCCAAAACCAAAGTAAAAACTCTAAAATGGCAATTCAAGTAAAATACGTGCTTTTTCACCAGGGAAGTGAGGCCGGGTGCTCCGGAAGGGTAACACCTCCTGCCTAGCTAGCTCTAAACATCCTGTGTGGAATCGAAATTAGGAATGAAATGAACATGTAACTATGAGATGTCAAATATATCAAGGATAATCTTGCATACATCATATGAATTATCAACAATATTGTGATGACGAAAACCAAATTGATACGATAAGAAATTTACTGATTATTGTTAAATCAGTTGAATGTCAAAGAAGATTGTTGACTCGGTTGAAATAAATTATAAAATATTAAGAAAAGGTCTACTTTGCAGTTTGATTAATTATCGGTCAAAAAGTTTCAGCTGCGACAAGCGAGACAACTGCTCTCTATGATGAATATATTTTTCATATTTGAATTCGCTTATAATTCACCATTTACTTTGATTTTTGCATTCGTCAAAAAAGGTACAGCCAAAATTATGCGACTTGCGATTTTCCCCTTAGTATACAGTTTTGATATTTGAAAAAAGTGTATTTACATTAGCAATCTTCTTGAGGGCCTTAAATAAGGTCAACAAGCTTCACAATCTTGGTAGAGTTTTAAAACATGTTGCTATTATTCTTTTATGGACATCTCCAGATGGAACTGTTCTAGAGTGCTGTCTGGAGAGGTTTAGTGCCCGAGTCAATGATTTGAAAAGTGATTAAATTTATAACTTAAAAAATTAAGATTTTAAAAAAAAATTGATATGCCTCTTCTACTTAAGTATTTTACCGGTTCCATAATCATTTCTTAGCAAAGAATTTCAATAACTTAAATTTTGCAAATTTAAAATCTAAAAACGTTAAAGATTTTCATGAATTTAAGGCGTGTCATTTTGAAAATCATTTCGAGCATACACCATCTTTATTATACTTTTGATGAAAAATACGATAAAAGATCGACAAAAAAATGCCAAATTTAAGTTAAGGAATGTTTGAGAAATTTTAACCAGAGCTCCACAGACTTTTTGACAGATTTTTAAATAGAGTTGTATCCCCTCCATACCTATGCCAAGTGACCAGATTAAAACTGACCTCGTCAGTGTAAAATTCACACGGTTAATATCATATCTTTATATCTAATCTGGTATCTTCAGCTTTGTGGACATACACAGGTAAATACAGGTCATATGTATTCATAATCACGTAATAAGATACATAACAGAGATGTTATGTAACTTCTGGTTTGAGATTACTTTACACAAGGTGTAATGCGATTTCTAAGATTAGCGTGGCAGTTTACTCGTAGCTATAGATTGATTACAAGTCACGGTTACTGAATCTAAATGCTAGGTTTTAGTGTAGAGGCAAGCCAACATTGACCTGTTCGCTTCACCTTTCATTTAAATATTTATTTAAACCAGTACATTTATGTTTAGGGAACACACGTGTTCATTTTGTCTGCATCAATGGTGATATGCATTGTTTTTGTATTCACAGTGTCCTTGCATTGAGTAGCTCATCATAAGTCAACGTTTCTATTACTAGTAAAAGGTCAAGCGGACAGGTCAATATTGTTTGCCTGTACAAGGTACATGTATTGTTTCGTTTCGAGGTGGTTTTTACTTGCACTACCTTGTTTGCAACTTTGTACAGGTGCATTTAGGTAAAATACTGATTTATTAATTCATTTAGATTAAACATGGATGATATGATAGGTATCACTACACCAAGCGGAAAGACGTGGGAATACTTCAATGTATGTGGAATATATTTCCCTGTGGAAGCGCGACAGTTTACCGACCCTGAATCTGTTATACCAAAGCTGCCAACAATGGAAGCCAGATGTGACGATGTGCTAGTTTGTGGCTGTCTTCGATCAGGTGAGTCTAACTGGCGATCTAGTAATATTTAACAAACATATACCTTAATTTTAAACAGTTAGTTGGTGTAAAAAAAACTACCCATTCGTCTTCAACATTGGCTTGAATACTATACCCACTAAAACTAAATGATTGGTATACAATACGTCTTCAGACACTTTGTTGTCGATCCGCGTCTCGATCGTCTCCATTATTTATTTTTCAAATAATTTAATGACGGATTAGTATACTCGTACCATTCATATATATCTAGTATATGACCCGTTTATTCAAACTGCTGTTCGTTTAACTATAGAATTTAAAAATTTATATCACAATGTGTAATAGAAAATTATTCAAAATTAAATTAGTAATTATTATCAAATTGAAGAGAACATTTTAAATTTTCGCCAATAGTGGTGTGGTTAAAGTACGTTTTGGGGGAGTATGGTCATCTTATAAAACAAATTATCACTATCTAACATATTATTACTTTTCGAACTTTACCTTAAAGTGACAAATTGCATATTGAAACAATATTTACAAAGGTACTGTCTGTGTGTAAATCTATGCATTACAATGTACAGTCCAACCTGTCTTAAACACCACCTCTATATAAGGGCAACCTGCTCATAAAGGCCAGTAGAATTGCATCCCAATTGTTCTTTATACATATTATTGGAACCCGTATAAAAAGGCCACCTGTCCTTAAAGGCCAATTTTACTGGTTCCCTCAGGTGGTCTTTATAGACAGGTTTGACTGTATTTCTTTATCTGGGTACTTCTTTCTATAGTTAAATGTTATGAACAATGTGAACATACAAAGATATGACTAAAGTTAACATGCGCATAACATGGGAGATTCCACAAGCTATAATCGCAATGAAAATGTAGAACAAATTAAACAAGATTACGCTTCTGTGCTGCAGTCTGTGTTGAACACAATACAATTTGGCCTATCACACTAGATGCATTATCTGAATAACCTGTCGATAGTTTTATAATGGTTATTCTTACTATGCGTTTATCCTGACCTGTTTTCCTTATTTCGTCAGTCAACAGACTGCTTTCTTCAATATGATTACTCCTTGCTTTGTTCAATAATCGACTGACTGGCTTGAATATGACGCCATTAGCTTCATTGCGAATTGAATTGCGAATTGAATTGTCAAGAATTATTCAAACATTAGATATTCCCAAATTTTAATATTTTTCTCTGTGGTACAGGTACTAATTGGCTCTGGGAGATAGTTAATATGTTGGTCAAAGGTAAAGCAGAATATGAGAAAGGCAGGAAGATACCGACTGTTATAGAGCACGCCAAACAGGAACATCTGAAGGAGATGACGTCACAACGAGTACTCAGTACACATATGAAGTACCAATATATACCTAAAGACTTTATACAAAAGAAATGTAAAATAGTCTATATACAGAGGAACCCTAAAGATGTGGCTGTGTCCTTCTACAAATACAGAAATAGTGAATTTGAGAGTATGAACATATCATGGGAAGACTATCTATACATGTTTCTTAATTCTAAAGAAGGTTTGTACTCTTCCAATATCATCTATTCCATTCTCTGAAGTTTGCCAGGTTGAATAATCTTAAAATTTTATAAACTTATTCTGATATTATCAATTCTATTCCCAAGTTCCACGTGCTTTGTTTTAACGAATCAAAACCAAACACACTGATCCATGTTCAAACCGCATGCCCACAAGCATTGAAAAAATTGAAATTGTCGGACCAAGTTAAACACATGAACTACCACCAGGGAAGTGAGGTCGGATGCACCGGAAGGGTAAGTGCCTACAGTTTAGCTAGCTTCACCCGCCACGTGTAAAGTAAAAATTCTTATGCTTTGTTCTAATGAAAATAAAAGTAAACATATGGATCCATGTTTATATCACATACCCAAAAGTAGATTTAGTTTAACGCGATAACTAGAAGTTTGTTTTACCACGACTGGCTTCCATCATGTTTTATATGCATAACAACGTAGGTTATGTTAGAATATTTGTTTTACGTATTTTATATAGAATAAATATTTCCACTTTCAGATATGTATGATTTCTGGTGGGGCACTACACAGAACTGGGATCAAGTTATACACGGTACACCGAACCATTCCATTTATCTTGTTTATTATGAAGCATTGAAACAGGTATGCATACGTCAGACTGTCAAGTTATTATTTAAATGCATTCTCTAACACGCATTTTAAAAAAACTGTTTAGAAAATGTTGTACTACTGCATAAACTGTGAAACAGGTATGAACACTGTTGTATTATGGGCTTACAAGACCAAAGAGTTATCTCTCTTTGTAACTATGCATTGTCACGTTGACGTGGCTCAGTATTAAAATGTCTACCAACAGACGTGTTGTCGTCATGTAAAACATCCCGACCACGTGGAAATATTACAACCATCACGTATTTACTTTAATGAATTCTCAAACACGTTGCGCAAACTGTTTAAAAAATGTTGTACCGTTTGCATAAATCGCGCCTCGGTGGTCGAGCGGTCTAAAGTACACGCTTAGGGATCACAACTCCTTCAACGCCTTAGTTAAAATTCTGCTCCGTACAAACTTAAATGTGATAATAGTTGCCAGTTTGCTTGCTTAAGGTCAGTTTTCTTATGCCATTCCGATTTCCTCCACCATTCGAAAACTGACCGGTTCGTTATAGGTGACTGAGACTTTATTCAGAGTAGTAACAGTTACGTTATTAAATTGTTCCAATTACACACTTTGGGTCCATGATAGTTTTTGTTCGTCAAAAAAACATTGAATAGATTTATCTTTAAAGCGACTGGTTTTGCAGCAGTATCACGGGATCAACACCAATTAGCTTTTGGACGTTTTGGAAAACGATTAGTCTTGATTTCTCGTAATAACATATTTTTGGGGGGTAACCGTGAAATTGAATAATTTTTTATCCAGCGGAAACAATTATTTCGCCCACACGTAAGAGGATAACACGCGATCAGCGACGAACCCCATTACTGACATGTAGATATTGTTTGTACTTTAATAGTGTAGTGTTCAACATTTTAAGTAATTGTATTTTTTTTAAATATATATTTTTTTTGCAGAATCCACTTGAAGAATTAACAAAATTAGCGCAGTTTCTTTGCGTTAAAGATGACCCGGACTTTATAAAAGACGTTGCTGAAAAAATCAGTTTCTCTAACATGAAATATGCAAAATTAAGTTATCTTTCCGAGGGCGTAGGTGAAAATAAAGACTTGGTGAAAGGTTTTGGAGACTCGGTAGACAAAAGATCACAGTATTATAGGAAAGGTATGAGTTTAATATTTTTGTTTTCATTTAAAAAGGAAAAGTAATTTTAAATATCAAAAACTAAAAAGGAAAAATAATTTTAAATATCAAAAACTAAAAAGGAAAAGTAATTTTAAATATCAAAAAACTATATCCAAAGTTCTATATTGTGCACAGTATTGCCGTGTTCAATTGACACAATTTTCTTCAAGTTCATGCTTACTACATACACGCTTCGTCGTACACAATGGACATGTTCCCTTGGCACCACAACACTTCGCATTGTTCAATATACACGACACGTCTGTATGCTAACGATGCACACAGATTGATTGACTAAGGTGGTTTTAAGTCCCAGTCAAGAAAATTTCACTTTTATCGAGACGTCACCAGATATAGGTGAAGTGGCAGAAATTTTTATCTTTGTAGTGCTCTCAGCGCAATATGGGGGCATCGGTTTTTAAAGTTTATTCCAAAGGACCCCGTGACTTTCTTTACTAAATGGCGAGTGCTTAGGGAAAGAACAGTCACTATTTATCTCCAAAATTTGGTTAAACCCCGACACGCCTTCTCACATACGAAGCGAACACTCTACTCACTGAGTTACCATAGTAGTACAATATACATGACATGTCTGTATGTCAACGATATACAAAGAAATGCACTTAAAAAGACGAATCAACTATCTTATAATGACCGAGGAGATAAACACATACAATAATATAAAGGCATTTAAAAAAAATTAAAACTTTACAAAACCATTTCATAAAGTATACATGTATTTTACTTATAGGAATGGTTGGAGATTGGAAAAACCAATTTACAGTTGCACAGAACGAACATTTTGATAAAATGATGAGTGAAAAATTAAAAACTTTGAAAATGAAGATAATATACTCGTAAGCCATAGCAAAACAAACTCTAATTAATATATCGAGGTAATTATCCCCCGTCTTTCTATGAAAGAGGGGGACATTAAATTCGAGTTTCTGTCCTTTCCTCTGCCCTTCCTTACGCCCGTCCGAAGTTCTTGTCTGTATCATTTCTCCAAAACTATGAATCACTATTTCACTAAACTTGGTGTAAAGTACCAACATTGATAGGAGTTGGTTTGCTCATTTTCTTTGGAGTTATGGCCCTTTGAACATAAGTGCAAATAACAAGAAAGGAACCTGCTGGCGGGGATCCTAATTCACTGAACTTGCTTGTTCTGTCTTATATTTGATCATGAGCGACTTTCCTCTGGATTTCCATCACCTCAAACAATATGTCATTATTATTCAAGATATTCATTTTAGGTTTTCCAATGAGGCTTTAGTATAGAATACCAAATGGAAATCTTTCCAAGACCGTAGTCACACAGAAAGCTTACTTAAAGACACTTACAGACACCTCAACGCATCTTGACTTAACATTCACATTGCTAATAGACTGAGTTATTTCTCTTTGTTCGATTTCGACGATGGTTAACATTCTTTAGCAGATCATTAACTCTGTAACAAACATAAAGCGATCAGGTTTAACATGGGTTATACACCTTGTTTCGTTATGGTGATCTTATCGTTCATCATGGTTTTGCAGAGTTTTTAGGTGGTTCACAGATAATTCCAGTCTAAAAATCATTGCTTATCAGTGATCCAAATGTAGCCTTGTTTTTTTATCAAATCATTTATTACTGTTTAACCCTCAAAAGGTCCTTGAAAGTAGTAGAAGTACAGTACAGATCTGTCGAAAGTTTAACACAAATCTAACTAGTGATAGTTCATCTTGACTCTTCGTAACCTAAATCTCTACAGCTTTTCGACAGTTGCTTACTATCTGTGTTTTTTTTTTTTTGGGGGGGGGGGTGTTTGTCACTGGCTATCCATATATTAGAGTCCATATATCAGTTTCACCCACGACAGACAAGCTTCGACTTCTTTTCGTTAGCTCAGTGTTAAACTTTCGACTGGTTTGTACCGTAGTTTCCATATTGTTGCTATTTATTGTGTATTTTGTTATATCGTAATACACTGTTGCCATGTGCGACTTTTTTATTTTTATTTTTCATGAGATAGAAAATTCAAAATTGAGTATAGTGAAACTAATTTTTTTAATATTTTTGAATTTAAACAATTGAAAAATTGGCACATTGCATTGTTTAACATATAACTTGATATTTATTGTAAGATACTTTGAGTTTGTGTTAATGAATTAAAATGAATCGAGATTGCATTTACTGTCGGCAGTTACAAGTTGTTTTCTTTTATTGCTCTAAGGATGTATTTCATCAGTACACTTCACTTTCACGATTTTCAAGCATATCGTGAATAATAGTGCCTCAAAAATAAAGTGTTTACGAAAACAGGCGAGACGATAAATACAGATTAACTTTGGTATGGCACGCCAATTTCACAAAATTTCGAAAAACCTAGTTTCTCACCAGGAAACACAATAACCCGAACGATAAACCCCGTACCTCGCATTTTGTGAATTCGAAATTGGCGTTCCTAGAAAATGTGACTCTCGACGAAAAGCCATTCCTTGGCGAGAAACTATATGTTTCCCGTGCGAGATACATGGTTTCACGAATTTAATTAAGACGGGAAACACATTTTCTCGACAAGAAACCTATTTTCCCGCCAGGAAATCTGGTACCCGATCGTGGTTTGATACTCGCCTAACTTAACAAAGTAAATCTCGTTCGGGTTACTGTGTTTCCCGGCGAGAAACTATGTCTCTCGAATTTTAATACATTGGCGTGCAATACTTTGGGTATGACTGATGTTCACGTCTTTAGCATGTGCATGGGGTTCAAGAAAGATTTCAAAAATTCGAATATACAAAATTTATTCTTTTCTTACTCTAAGTATTTATAATAATCATGAAACACTGTATTATAATAACAAACCAGGAATCAGTTTCACAATAATCAATTTACTTAAATTTTCTTAAATGAAATCTCTTAAATTTCGGTAATTGTTATTCAGAAATTTAAGGTATCATTTTCAAGATCACTTCAAGCTTCTAACATTTGTATAAGTTTTGACAAAAATGTTTATTTATAATTCTAAAAGAGATTGCCAAAATTTGCTAAATTATTCCTACATTTGATAAATTCATATTTTTTAATAATAGTAATAATGATAATAATAATAATAAATAACAGATATTATAATAGATTATAATTAAAAAGAATTGATAAATATTTAAGTTTCCCTTTTTGTAAATGATGCTAAATGGGCATTTTTAGGTTGAAAACAATTGTTTAACTTAATCCTCTATCACAGCAACTATAATGCTGAACCAACATATGTAAGAATAGATGGAATACTGGAATAGAGGAAAAACACAGTGAAACTGGGAATATTAGATCATTACAAAAAGAAAACATTGAAGTACATGTAAAAAATTGCACTGTAGTCGATGAACCTAGTATAAAAGATTCCACCAGAAAAAATACAGACAGACATGTCGAAAGTAGAACACTGAACTAACAAAAAGGATATAAAGCTCGATTGCTTAAGATCGAAAACGTGTCGAGGGATAGATACAGCTCACAAAAAGCTGTGGAGATATACTAACAAGTGACCGAGATAAACTGTCAATACGGCATTGATTCCTTACCCCAGTGTTAAACTTTCGACAGGCCTGTACTGTAGTTTGTTTGTTGTTTTTTTCAAATTACGGATACTTAATACATGTCCACGTCCTTTGAAGATAATTAAGATAATACATGTATATTTCACATAGAAAAAATATATTTGTATTACATTGTAATATGAAAGTGAAATCCGTCCTACAAACACTTTGTAATAGCACCCATCATCTTGACAATCGCTTTATGTCGAAAAAATGGGTCAACAATTCTCCAAGTCTTGAGTCAAACCTGTCTATAAAGGTCACCCAAAGAAAGCAGTAAAAGTGGCCTTTATATGCAGTTTGTCCTTATATATAGGTTCAAAAATATGAATAAAGAGAAATTGTGATAAAATTTACTGGCCTTTATAAGCAGGTGGTCTTTATATAGAGGTGACCTTTAACACAGGTTTGACTGTAGAGGCAAGGAAATCAGCGATTTCAGCACATTAAATTTCGAAAACAAATAACAGGATGAAAAACAATGTTCATTGTACAGATGGAATTAACCAAACCAATACGTTGAAAATAGAGGCAAGAAAATCAGCGGTTTGAGCTAATTTCAGCACGTTGAATTTCGAAAAATACACAATTACAGCTGTACATAATTCGATGAAACTACAATGTCTACTATATACAGATGGAGTTGATCACACAAATAGGTGTAGGTTTACAAGAAGTACAAAAGTCAGTATAAAGTTAATGGTAGTGTGTTGTATTGTACTGGTTCCACTTGTTGCTAATATTTCTCCAATTTCACTTGATTGAATGATCTGTACACCTATTAAAAAGAAAAAAGCAAAAGTTATAAAACATTTTTTTTGAATAATTAATGTGTTGTGGTATATTTAAATCAAAATCGATTGTACATGTACAGGTACATTTTTAGACCGATTTCACTCTTTTGATATTTTCTCAAAACTTTGGTTAGCGAATTGACAAGCTTTAATCATCTGACCGACTTGGATTTCATATAAAGACATTGAATAAGTCAGTATAATCCGTGCATAAGCTAAACATTGACATAACTGTTACATTATTACCTTTTGTTCGCATATCAACCAAGGCCTGCCGTACTGTGTCCGGAGCCACTCCCCTAGCGGCGTCTTCTACCATGAATGTTTCATATCCTGTGGATTAACAAAAGTTATGTCCGGAAAATGTAAACTAATCATACCAATCCATGTCCAAACAGCTATCCCAAAGCAAGCAAAGTTAAAACTTTGAAACTTTGAAAATTAGGTTAGACACGTGAACTCCCACAACTGCACAAGGGAAGAGAGGCTGGATAGTCCGAAAGGTTAATCGTTTCCTGTTTAGCTAGCTACACCCGCCACGTGAGTAACTAAAATTGAGTGAAAGGAACGCGGAACTATGGTACGTCAAATATGTGCATGGTAATCTTGGATATGGAGACATTATACTTATATAAATATTGTGTTGACTTTTGAGGGTCTTGGTACGTCTAGGGTTGCAATATCATTGCGTCAACAATTTATTTGTAAACAGTTTTCTTCGTTGTAAACTTGATAAATAACCAACTGTAATCACTGGGTGTACGCCTGAAACTTCATATTCGAAGTATTATCATTCAACTATCTGTTTTATTAAATGTCCTCCAAAAGTACTAAAACTAAACCATTGGATAACGATTTATTAGTTCATATTCAGGGGTTTTAATAACCAATGGCTACAACAACATGCAGTGTGTTTATATATCTTTCTTTATTGCCAAGTACTACGATTATTTCGTTCCATTATGTCTATAATTTGCATAAAAAATTTACAACGGACATTATGTAACAATAAAAAACAAACATACTACTCCATGTCTGAATCACAATCTAGAAGCAAAGTAATAACTTTGGAAATGACAAGTTAGGTTATAGACTAGGCACATTTTCAGAAAAGACGTCGTTTTAAAGAGGAAGAGGCATTTTTTAGTAAAAGCAAACCATATATCATTCTTACCTAATTTGGTGTGTTGAGTCCGAAAATGGCGGATACCAAGCTGAAAAATTGCTCTAAGTAGGTCAAAATTTAAATACAAAATGGCCGCCAATATCAAAATGCATTTTTGCATGAAAGTTGATATAGAAGTTGTTTTGGTAGCAACAAACAGCTATTAATCAAAGATTGTGATATTTCAAGGCTTACTTGGGTTTAATGAACAGAAAATTTAAACAAAATACCTATGGGCCTTATTGCTCACCTGAAAACTTTTAAAAGATACTGAAATCTTAGGGGCAACAACACCTTCGTTTACTATTATGCACAAAATTTGCTACGAAGTTAGATCTTGGCATGTTGATTATTTTTGCAACTTGGTGTTGTTATCTATTTATAATAATCTTTGAAAAAATATGGTCAAAAACACAAACTCGCAAAAAATTATACTCCAGGGGTAACAACTCCTCTATGGATCATCGTATTCTTACAAACATTGCTACTTAGCTTGTCGTGTTCATTATTTTTTAATTTCTACTTTATATAACACCAATAGTTTTCTAGTTAATAGCCTCAAAACAAGCACAATTTGTGAAAAAAATCAAGTTTTTTCAGGGGCAATAACTCTGTAAAAGGGGTTTGATATTTATGAAATCAAAAGATCTGGCATGACGGTCAGCGTCTCAGGTGGCCTTGCGACAAAGGTCATTATGAAAAAAATGTATATATTTGACTCATGAAAGAAGTTCACATGTTTAATTTAAGCCAGTTTTAAAGGTTTTCGCTTTTATTTTTGTATTATAATTTGAACATAGGACCGTATGTTTCCGTTTAATTCAATGAATCAAGTATGGCACATAACATGCTGAAACACTGATATATGTAGTCTAGGGTGTGAATGAAAAAACTTACAAAATTGAAGCCTTTGTTTACACCAAATGCTTTAGAATTTTTCTTTTTTGCAGTCGAAGAGCAAAGTAAATGTAACTACACTAGCCTTCCTAATCTATTTAGGGGTGCTAAGTCATCACCGAGCCACTCTAAGCTGACTATTTGCTAAAAAGGTGAACTTGCACTACAAAATGTTGATGTGATGTTTGATATTCAACAATAGCAAAAGTAATACTACATTTTGTTTTATTAAAACTGGTAAGAAGAGGGCTGAAAGATATACCGTAAGCCTTCTGCTAAAGGAGATTAGCGCCGATGTCACATTTCAACCCTTCTATCCCCTAACTATTTAAATCCGTGTATCTGAAGACCAGTGTAATTTGTAAGTTAATTAGCAACAAGGTATTACTCTAAAATAAATAGGACTTGTGACTTGGCAAATGTAAAAATGGTGAAAGAGCAGGATCCAATATTTGCACAAAAACGGTTAGGCACCTAAGGCTATCCATACTGATACGATAGCAACACTAGGGAAATATGTCCCTTCATAAGGTGGGTGGCGGATTATGAACAGGAACAGGACAAGCAGAATATTAATGATGACCCCAGTCATAAAAGGTATGCCACTGATGCAACCCCAGAAATGGTCAATAGAGCTTTGTTTTCATTCCATTCAAGGTAGTCGAAATCACCATTGGTTGCTTATTTTTGAGAAATCCTTTTCTTTCAAAAAGAGAAAAAAATGTTTTTGCAAATCTGTAAAAACAAAAATACTCTAAACATTTTCACAGATTGTGAAAGTCATTTAACAAATCATTTTAAAAATGTGGAAACGTAGATAAAAACCATTGTATTGTTATGACTGACGGGTGAGTTACAGAAAATATAAGGGAAGTGAGTTGGCATTTCACAGAGAAAAGTACATTCTATTCTGACAATACGAAAGCTTTTGGGTCTGTTGGGCTTCTGGCAATTAATCAGAAGCACACACAAGATGCACTTTGTCGCGTTTTAATCTAAACATTTTAGTGGTAGATTCTGCTAGCTCCCATAAGAGCTTTGTTTCTGTGGAGGCAAAGTGGGACATTATTTCATCCCTGAGCCCAAATAACAGTCTAAACAATAGAATCACCTGGCTCATCTCCGCCAAAAAAAGACAGAGGAAGACTGTTCCATCACCACAGTTAACTTAGATACTGATGGTATTCTGATGGTACATGTAGATTATTTCCAAAAGGGACAAAAAATAAATGGCACATAATTTGTATTACTTTTGAGGCTGTTTCGGAAAAATATTCAACTCAAGTGTTGAGGAAAACTCAGTGAAGGTGTCTTGGTCCACTGACACAATTCTACCATTGCCTTGACTGCAATTAACGATTGTGGCTTTAAATTTTAAATTGAGTGGCCAACTTTTTGCTTAAGCTTGCACATCAGTCTTGCTATTTACAATACCCAGTTTTATATTTAGACGATGATGTTATATATTCATTGGAGGACTTTCTGAATTTTCAAGAATATGAATTATTTAAAAGTTGCATTGAGCTCCTTAAACATCGCTTGCAAAACTGTATAGAGACCAATACTATGTTGTAAAATAATGCAATATTACCGTCGAAATTCAAACCACTACATATGAGGTTCACAACTTATCAATCGATATATGTTTTTAAGTAATGGTTGTGATTCTACCTATTAAAGCAATATCATTCTTAAAAGTTTGACGCATGATGACACGCACGATAATTTGGTATTTTGACATTGACAACCACGGGTTCTACATACTATTTTGCTAGAACATGTGGCAAACTCTGTATAAAAGAGTGTTCTTGAATATGCTCTTTTTGCATTTCAAACACAAGTTTCGATTTTGACTGTTAATTCCACACCATGAGCAGTATTTCAGTATGATTTTGGTTATGAACTCAATTTATTAGTCATGTAGATTTATCAGTGCACTATGCAAAAGGCACACATAATGAACAAACACTTAACTATAGCCACCTTTTTATTTTTAGAAATTGTTTTAAATTTGGTTTAAACATTTATACTTCAGTTTAGCCTTTTTCATTTTAATGTTACAACCCCAAGTCTGCAAATTATGCTGAAATGTTACAAAGTACCATCTTTTGCTAAAACATGCAACTTAAATAACTGAGGAATTATATGCCAATAAATTTAAACAGTCGCCATTTTGTTTTCGGAATTATGGGTTCAAAAGCTCAAAATTTTACTTGGTATCCTTCATTTTTGAACTCGAAGTATGTCAAATTAAGCATGCTTCTAACTTTTACTAAAGTTTGAAACCCCAAGTAACATTTTTGCGATGGTACACTATAAGTCGCCATTTTGATTTTGGAATTATGGTTCAAAAACTCAATATTGAGCTTGGTATCTGCCATTTGTGAATTCGGGATCCTTCAATTGTGTTAAATAAATCATGTTACCAACTTTTACTAAAATTTGAAACCCCAACTGACATTTTTGCATTTGGTACACCATTAATTTTAGCCGCCATTTTTGGAATTATGGATTAAAAAATTCAAAACTGATCTTGGTATTCACCATTTTTGGAATCGGCATCGTCGAATTGTGTTAAATAAATCATGTTACAAACTTTTACCAAAATTTCTCAACCCAAGTAACATTTTTTGCATTGTAACCATTAATTTTAGCCGCCATTTTGTTTTTGGAATTATGGGTTCAAAAACTCAAAATTGAGCTTGGTATCCGCCATTTTTGAATTCAGCACCCTCGAATTATGCTAAATAAATCATGTTACCATTTTACTAAAATTTGTCAACCCAAGTACATTTTTTGCATTGGTACACCATTAATTTTAGCCGCCATTTTGTTTTTGGAATTATGGGTTCAAAAACTCAAAATTTAGCTTGGTATCCTCCATTTTGAATCGTCATCCTCGAATTATGTTAAATAAATCATATTACCATTTTACTACAATTTGCCCCAAGTAACATTTTTGCATGATACACTATATTTTTAGCCGCCATTTTGTTTTTGGAATTATGGGTTCAAAAACTCAAAATTCAGCTTGGTATCCGCCATTTTTGAATTCAACACCCTCAAATTATGTTAGAAAAGTATGTTACCAACTTTTACTAAAAAATGCCGCTTCAAGTCACATTTTCTGAATTTGTTCCTAGTCTATTAGGTACGTGAACTTCCACCAGGGAAGTGGAGCTGGGTGCTCCGGAAAAGTAAGCACCTCCTGATTAGCTAGCTACACCCGCCACGTGTATAATCTAAATTGTGTGAAAGAAACATGAACTATGGGACGTCATATATATCCAAGGCAATTCTGGACACAGAGACATTAAACTTATATACAATATTGTGATGACGGCCATGAAATTTTTTGAGAGCCTTGATAAGCCTAGGCTTGTAAAATCCCTGGGTCAGCAATTTATTTGCAAGTAGCCTGCTTCGTTGAACAAAGTCACCGTAGTAGGAACAAGCTCTGCCATAGCGTATTAATAAGAAAACAAATACACCATAAGCAGGAGAAACAGATATATTGCTTCATAGAAAAAAGGTTGACAATAGAACAATTGAAGTCATCACGTTTGTCATAAAGTTTCAAATGTAGTCTTTCGTGGGCGGCATAATTGAGATATAAGTCTAAATATGAAGCAGAACTTGAGGAATCAGTCGTGTTATGTATGTATGCTAACGCGCATTATTCAGTTTGCTTTGCACGGCAATGACAGTTATAAACGCTGTTTCTAGATAGTTCAATGGTTAAATAAAATCTTTAGTAAAAATCAAAACAAACATACCTTTCAATGTCCAAACCACAATCCCAAAGCAAAGTAAATACTTTGAAAATGGCGAAGTAAGTTAAACACGTGAACTTTCACCAGGGAAGTGAGCTCAGGTGCTCCGGGATAAGAACCTCCTATTAAGCTAGCTACACCCGGCATGTTGGGGAAAATACGTACCCAACTCTTTTGCGTCAACTGACGTATAGTGAACACAATAATCTGTTGCTAGTCCCATAACAAACACCGTATCAATGTTATTAGATTTTAATATTCCATCCAACTCTGTGTGTGAGAACTTTCCATTATCATAAAAAGCTGAATAGGAATCAACCTAAAATCAGAGGAAAAGGAGAGAGTTATTTTAAACACTACATGAGCACTTAAATACCCTAAAAATTATCTTTAACATTTCTAGATTTGTGGACTATTTTTTTCCATGAAAGACCATCAACAAAAAGGGTCCTTGGTTAAATAAACATTGAGAATTTACTTGTTAAATTTTAGGCACCAACAATCTGTATTGGTTTTGCAAAAATAATGATAAAGTGAAATTAAAGCAGTAGTTGTGAAGAGAAAAAAACCACAAAGCCATGTTTTCATAACATACTATATTTTTCTTTATTTGCATGCTGTTTTTTGCATTATGATTGTCTTATTTAAAATCTAATTTAATGGTTTTTGGAGTAAATAAGGGACTCTTACCGATAAAAACAGTACATGTACAATAGACAGGTAACCGGTATTTAGTGCCAAAATATGTTTTTGCAAAAAAGGGTTCATTGTCAAACTTTATTAAAGGCTAGTTTTACAAACTTTTTTTTTAATAAAACGAGGCCTTAGAATTACAAAATCTTGTATACAAGAACTTATTTTGAAAGATTATAACCACTTTTCTTACATTTACTATCCACTTAACGTTTAAGTATGGGTACCTCGAAGCTATATACAGTAAATAGTTCTGAATACTTAACGCCTCAATATACATATACACAGCTCATTCCACAAAGAAACGTTACTCACTGATTTTCCACAAAAGAAACGTTACTCACTAATTTCCACAAAGAAACGTTACTCACTAATTTCCATAAAGAAACGTTACTCAGCAATTTCCATAAAGAAACGTTACTCAGCAATTTCCACAAAGAAACGTTACTCACTAATTTCCATAAAGAAACGTCACTCCTAATTTTCATGAAGAAACGTCACCCCTAATTTCCACAAAGAAACGTCACCCCAAATTTCCATAAAGAAACGTTACCCCTAATTTCCACAAAATAACGTTCCTCCTAATTTTCACAAAGAAACGTCATCCCTTATTTTCCATAAAGAAACACCACCCCCTAATTCCATAAAGAAATGTCACTCACTAATTTCCATAAAGAAACGTCACTTCCTAATCTCCATAAAGAAACGTTACCCCCTAATTTTCATAAAGAAACGTCACCCCCTAAAACGATATTAGTTGGAACAAAAATACAAATACAACAAAATGCATTTCTTTTACAAGTGATTTATTGAGAATCATTGGCATAGCTTTGTATCAAAAGAAGCTAATTTGCAGCTGGTATATTGTAGAGACAGCTCTAACACAAAATGTCAAAATTAGTATCGCACACTGCACCTTCTCGTGTTACAGCTGTTATTTAAGCAAGAGGTGTTTCTACAAAATACTAACTATAAATAAGCTTGTGTTAATACCAAGCAATAATGACACAATAATGACACAGATTACTTGTAAATGAAATGCATTTTTCTTGTATTTGTATTTTAGTTCCTACTATTTTTGTACTAGGGGTGACGTTTCTTTATGGAAATTATGGGTTGAAGATTCTTTGTGGAGTAAGCTGTATATTTAAAGTTTTAGTAAACGCTGAGATAGCTTTGGGTTACGTATTGGTAGGTTATATACTGTATTGATTAGTTTGACTACTAGGCTTAAACAAGCTCGATATTTTACATGTATTTTAAATTATTCTGACAAGGTTTCTATATAGTTCCCTTATCTAAATGTCGTGTCTGAAATCTAGTGTGACATACGACAAAGAGTCTATTGTGTCCACACAAACATACCCGTCCATTATCAAATCCCAATCCCAAAAGCAAAACAAAAACTTTAAAACTGGTAAATTAAGTTTAGCACGTGAACTTCCACCAGGGAAGTGAGACTGGACACTCTGGAATGGTAAGCATCTGTTCAGCAAGCTACATCCACCACGTGCGCGATCAAAATTGAGAACATGGAACTATGGAACATCAATATATCCAGGAATATTTTGACTGTAGAGACAACATTCTTATCAAAAATATTGTGTTGAAGGTCATAAACATATTTGAGAACCTTTATAAGCTGAGTTGAGTTGAGTAATGGTGTTTAACGTTCCAGTCAAGAATATATTTCACTTATATCGAGACGTCGCCAGCTATAGACGAAAGTGCAGAAATTTTTACTGCGCGTTGCGCTGATGGAATCATACAGCAGGATTCTTTAGCATTCCAAGCCCACAGTGACACGGGGTCTCGTTTATTTTAAATTTCTATCCGAAAAAACCGTGACTTTCATTTCGTAATGCCGAGTGCTTGGCGAAAGAAGAGTCACTACCCACTTTCAAATCTTGGGTCAGACCCGGCTGCGGATCGGATCCACGACCGCCCACTTACGGACCGAACACTCTACCAACTGAGTTACCGCAGTGTTCACCTGGATAAGAATATGCCTATACATTAACCATCACATCCCAGTTATATAAAGTACTGCTTGGGTACAGTAATATCATTATCCATACCTTGCAGTTGTAACCTTTTTTGATGATTATATCACTGGGTAATCTTGTTAGCTTGGAACTTATATGTGCCGATGTGCTGTTAATGACACAATGATCAGGCCATAACCTCTGTGTTATGTTATATTGTACATTAGAACAGTTGTGTGAACTATCACATAGTAATCCTACAATGGAAAAATACTGTAAAAATTATATATATATATATATATATATATATATATATATATTATATATATTCAACATTGTTCTTGGCAACGAGAGAAATACTCGGTGGTAGAGATGTCTTAAGAAACACCTGTTCACTGACCACGGTGTTTGATTCATATTTTAGCACGTTCTACTGCAAGATAGTTTGTTGGTTCGGTGGTTTTCCCCGATACTCTGGTTTCCTCCACTATCACAGGTATTACCAGATGCCTTGGCATGAATGAAAGTTTTTATCAGACAAGAAAAAGTTGCCATTAACCGCATTATAACAGTAGCAACTAAAACTGCCTCAAATATCCCCGCCCCCAATATCTACAAGGTATTTTAATGTTTTTCCGCAACCTTGACCTTTCCTTTATGACTTTGGTTCAAGGTCATGACACATTTTTGGACCATAAAGATTATTCATTTATATGAAGTTTTATTACAGTCGCCCAAAGCAGATATGAGATATGACCCGAACACGATTTTACATGGACAGACAGACAGACAGACGGGCAGACAGAAAGACAGACATGGTGATTCCTATATAATCCCATCAACCTAGTTTGCGTTAAAAGGGGTATAAAAAGCCTGTGACAATTATCAAAAGTGCTAAGAAAGACAAATTTTTATGTTTTCGATAACGCACTGATTACGTTCTCATTGCAGTAAGTAGTTTGAACTTTAAAATAGAAAAAATGTACCTCAAACATGCACTTGATAATAACGATATACAACCGGCAATAAGCAAACAAGACGAGGCGAAATAAAGCTTCTTATTAGGGAAACAGCCTACCCTAAAACGGCTGTACGTCTCGATATAAGTGAAATATTCTTGACTGGGACGTTAAACACCATTACTCAACTCAACTCTAAAACGGATGTAATGGCACTGGGATACGAATTCCAACTCCTCTAACCCTCAAATGAGGCAGATCTTGGTGTAAAATAGTTCAGCAATTCGCTTGTTAAAGGTCGATGGTTTTCTGTTACTCTGCCTGTACTCACCAGATAGTAAATGTTAAACGATTGAGAAACAAAATTCAAGAAAATTCAAGAAAAAATATATAAAAGAATAATAAATTACCAAAATAAAGCAAAAATCGTATATATTAACCTTGGTCATCGTATAATAACTGTATGTATTCAAAGGGATTCTTCCCAGTGTGTTGAGATGCAAAAGACACGTGATCAATACAATGCCAATCTTGAGACAAAACAACCAATGAAAATTTGTCTTTGTGTTTACTGCGGATGTCGTTGATAACCGGAATCACCTTGTCACCGTCAGTTACACCTAAACTTCCGTTTGGCAGAAAACAATTCTGAACATCAATTATCACCAATGCTGCATTTTTGCATTGTGTTTCTGTTATGAAGCCAACCAGAAGGAAGACATAATACCTAAAATAGAGCAAACAATATGATTCATTAGTACCTTTTCACGAAGGTATTTTGTTTGGTTAAGACACAACTTGTATGAGTCGCGATCTCCGTAGTTGGTTCGACTCTTAACATACAAAACGGAAATCGACATTTAAATGAACTTCTAATTAATTCATAATAAGGCATATTTTTAAAAACTTCGCCAATATATCCTGCATTAGTGGTCTCTCTGTAATGTTATATTGTCGTGTTTTACCTTACGCAGCCCGTTTGTTATATAATTAATTGTTCCTAGCTGTCTTTGGCTGTAGTAGTAAATGATTAACAGCTACACATTACTTTCTTCATATAGAGATTGTTGAAATTGTGACCCATCGCAAACAGCTGAAAAAACTTAAATTTTTCCAGCAATATAGCGTTCTATATATAAAAAAAAACTAGAATAAAGCAACGGTGGAGTAGTACAACACACAGGCACAACATTTTAATTAACACTTTACTGTAAAAAAAAAAAAAAATAAATAAATAATAAAATAGTGTTTTAACTAAACGTTAATTCATTGTTCATATTTTGAACCTTATAGTTTAATCTTTTTGAACCTTATAGTTTAATCTCGATTCATTGCAAGCACGTTTTCGGTCATAAAGATATATTGCAATAAATCAAAGATGATATATAGAAAAGCAGAAGATGGTGAATTTTTGGGACTTTAAACTAGTGTAGCAAAGTGTTCTAGTGCTTTTTAACAAGGTTTTATTATATTTGAGAGAGAGAGAGAGAGAGAGAGAGAGAGAGAGGGGGGGAGAGAGAGAGGTGATAATAAAATAAAGTCACCAATGTACTAAAATCTTTTGCAAAAATATCTCTTTCTTTCTGAAAAAAAAATAATTCGTTTACAATAAGATGACAAAACGTAATTGTATACATAAAGATAACGAACAATATTCATACACTACTAGTATCCTTACCTGTAAGACACCATGTTGTTTTCCTCTTCTTATAGTGTTAATGTTTGTGTAAGTTTACAATAAGTAAACATACCAAGAATTTATGGTAAAGATAAATATCTCAATATAAGTACACCGTTAGTAAATCAATGAACACATCTATAGGTCATGTCAAAATGACCATATAATTACTATATAGCATAAACTTGTCAATAACACATTGGAAAGTTGAAATCTTTGTGTAGATGACAAAGAACTGCAAGAACAAAATGCTCAAAATGTTACAATATATTCCATTAGGAAATAACATTATGTTTGGAAGTGAAGAATTCACAGTTTTGGCCGAGTAAGATGGATTTGGTGAAACAGTTGCTGACAAGAAAATTGAAAAATTAATATTTAAGGAATAGAAAACTAATTATGATTTATAAGGAGTTACAGTACAGACTTGTCGCAAGTTTAACACAAAAAAAAGGAGACGAAGACCGGTTGTCCAGTTACCAAGCGATCGATAGCTAAAACCGAAAATATGTGCTGCTGTTAAAAATCTATCTTGATATAGATAACACAGAACAAAATATGCTGCGATTCGGCACTACTAGCAATTCGTCAGCTTAGTGATAACTTATAATGGCAGGTCTGTACTGTAATTTATAGAGAGACAAACTTATTTGATATCTAAAATTCCTAAGAGTTCTTTAAACTGTTACATTTATCTTCTTTATTCTGCAATTTCATTAAAATACATATCGCTTCCAGGCGATATCGAGCGGTGATTAATAGTAATAGGGGCTAAAAACTCCAAAGATTGCTGAAGTTCATCATTACGTCTGTGTAAAATGAGTGAAACCTGTCTATAAAACCCTTCCAAGGGAGCTGGTAAAATGGTCTCTTTGGGCAAATATCCCTTTCATATAGGTTCAAATGTCATGAATACAGAGCATTTGGGATAGAATTTTACTGGTGGCTCTTATACCAGTACAGAGGTGTCTCTTATGCAGGTTCGACTATACTTGCATTGTCTCATTTCAGTCTTACCCTTCCGGAGCACCTGACCTCACAACCTTTGTGGTAATTAATATGTTTAACTTAATTTTTTAGTTTTCAAAGTTTTAATCTGATTTTGCTATTTAGATGGTAGTTTGGACATATACCGATATATTTTTTCAAATAATGTTTTATTTTCACGTCCTTTTGTATACAAAACATGTACGTGTACCATGATGAGATGTATTTCGTTTGGTCCTAACCAGTATTACCATACTGCTTCTTCTTGGTGTGTTTGTGTCTTAACAACAATATTATTATATGAGTGTTCAGATGTACAGTTATTCTAATAGTCGCATACAATATGATGAAGGTTTGGAGGAGTTTGGTCGTTTATCATACTGCTTCTTCTTGATGTGTTTGTGTCTTAACAACAATATTATTATATGAGTGTTCAGAAAAGCCTAAAGACGTGTACAGTTATTCTAATAGTCGCATACAATATGATGAAGGCTTGGAGGAGTTTGGTCGTTTGCTGTGAAATAAACATCTACGTATTGAAAATCAAATGCTGGTAATCAAGAAAAGCATTTCCAATAAAACCCAACATTGTTGGCCAATCAAATTGATAACTCATTTTTATTTTTGCAAAGGTCAAATATTTAATTTTAATTTCAATCTTTCAAAAAAAGTTTCAATTTTAAAACAATGAACCAAAATATTTTATGTATACGTAATCTATCAACCATTAAAACATATCTATTTTACTATTATTTGTTTTTCGAAAGATGAATGATTTTGCAAATAAGAACACGTGCTATGTTTCAAAGAAGGCAGCTAAGAAACATTAAATGAGAGCGAACCTATCCACCTTCATAGAGTTGTAGAGTGGACCGTCCTCGATTCCCTTCAGCTTTATCAGTAAGTTTGCAAGACAAGATACTTTTAATTTAACATTTTTGTCCCCCGCCGCAACGCGGAGCGGGGACATAGAAATGCCGGGCGTCCGTCCGTCCGTGTGTCCGTGCGTCCGTCCGTCACTTTTTTGTAAGCGCTCTCATGCCTACAAATTTTGATGGATTTACTTGAAATTTAAACCAAATGTTTATACCACTAATACCTTGGTCAAGTTCGAAAATCAGCATTGGTCGATACTTTTTGTTGGAGTAATGGGACTTTGACTACAATAATGACTCCGTTTTATCCAAAAATTGACCTTGTAAGCGCTCTCATGCCTACAAATTTTGACGGATTTTCATGAAATTTATACCAAATGTTGATACTACTAATACCTTGGTTCAGTTCGAAAATCAGCATTGGTTTATACTTTTTGGAGTTATGGGACTTTGACCACAATAATGACTCCGTTTTATCCAAAAATTGACCTTGTAAGCGCTCTCATGCCTACAAATTTTGACAGATTTACATGAAATTTATAACAAATGTTTATACCACTAATACCTTGGTCCAGTTAAAAAATCAGCATTGGTCGATACTTTTTGTTGGAGTTATGGGACTTTGACCACAATAATGACTCCGTTTTATCCAAAAATTGACCTTGTAAGCGTTCTTATGCCTACAAATTTTGACAGATTTTCATGAAATTTATACTAAATGTTTATACCACTAATATCTTGGTCAAGTTTAAAAAACAGCCTTGGTCGATACTTTTTGTTGGAGTTATGGGACTTTGACCACAATAATGACTCCCCACACTTTTAATTCTGGAACAGCCCTGAATGTTCGAAAATATTGCAATTTCATATACAGTATACTAGTATACTGCTTGACCGGCGGGGGACCCAGGAATTCTATTCTTGTGTAAGAAGTATACTTCAGGATACTCAGCTAAAGAACATTGTTTGAAAAAAGGTCCGACCGATAGGAGGGAACAGTAATAATAAACCATCCACCTCTGTAGAGCTCGTCATTGTTTTGTTGGGCTTTATTGGCCAGATTGCAAGAATGATACTTAAATAGAAGATCGTGTAGATTATAGTTTGAGTTAAAATGTAAAACCCGGGTTCAGTAGTGGTAATCCGACTAATCAGTTCACTAAACCCTCATTTTTATATTACAATGGTGTGTGTGTGTGTGTGTGTGTGTGTGTGTGTGTGTGTGTGTGTGTGTTATGAGTTTATGAATAATAATGCAGTCTAGTCGTTGGCTTAAAAGTACCTTGTTACACAGATTTAGTTTCAATTTTTTTTAACATTTATGAAACTACCTGGTTAAATAGACGTAATAACAAGACATTTACGAGAAACACCAACGTTAGTGAACTATTATAATGCATGGCAATGTGTTTTTCTCACGCTATAAATGCAAAAATATCCGTGTAACAACGCAATAGATCTGAATATTTTGCACCGGTCTTTGATGCATTTGGCATAAATAATGACACGTGATATTGAATTACTCTTTATATATTTTAATGCGGTAACTGAATACTTTTTTCCAAAAAAATATAACATGATTTTTAAAAATGCATAAATTAAACTGCATAACGCATCTCCAGTGAATTAATATACAATCATGGGCTCTTGATAAGGTGATACATGTTTCAATGTTTCCAAAGGACTGTGTCACTACATGTTTCCATAGAACTATGTCACAATATGTTTCCATAGAACTGTGCGACTACATGTTTCCATAGACCTATGTCACTACATGTTTTCATAGAACTATGCCACTACATGTTTCCATAGAACTATGTCACTAAATATTTCCACAGAACTTTGTCACTAATTCTTTCGATAGAACTATGTCACTACATGTTTGTATAGAAGTATGTCACTGCATGTTTGTATAGAAGTATGTCACTACATGTTTGTATAGAAGTATATCACTACATGTTTGTATAGAAGTATATCACTACATGTTTGTATAGAAGTATGTCACAATATGTTTCCATAGAACGATGTCACTAAATGTTTCCATAGAACTATGTCACTACATGTTTGTATAGAAGTATATCACTACATGTTTCCATAGAACTTTGTCACTAAATGTTTCCATAGAACTATGTCACTACATGTTTGTATAGAAGTATATCACTACATGTTTCCATAGAACTTTGTCACTAAATGTTTCCATAGAACTATGTCACTACATGTTTGTATAGAAGTATATCACTACATGTTTGTATAGAACTATGTCACTACATGTTTGTATAGAAGTATATCACTACATGTTTCCATAGAACATAGAACTTTGTCACTAAATGTTTCCATAGAACTATGTCACTACATGTTTCCATAGAACTATGTCACTACATGTTTGTATAGAAGTATGTCACTACATGTTTGTATAGAAGTATATCACTACATGTTTGTATAGAAGTATGTCACAATATGTTTCCATAGAACGATGTCACTAAATGTTTCCATAGAACTATGTCACATCATGTTTCCATAGAACTATGTCACTACATGTTTGTATAGAACTATGTCACTACATGTTTGTATAGAACTATGTCATTACATGTTGCCATAGAACTATGTCACTACATGTTTGTATAGAACTATGTCACTACATGTTGCCATAGAACTATGTCATTACATGTTGCCAAAGAACTATGTCACTACATGTTTGTATAGAACTATGTCATTACATGTTTGTATAGAACTATGTCACTACATGTTTGTATAGAACTATGTCATTACATGTTGCCATAGAACTATGTCACTACATGTTTGTATAGAACTATGTCACTACATGTTGCCATAGAACTATGTCATTACATGTTGCCATAGAACTATGTCACTACATGTTTGTATAGAACTATGTCATTACATGTTGCCATAGAACTATGTCACTACATGTTTGTATAGAACTATGTCACTACATCATGTTTGTATAGAACTATGTCACCACATGTTTGTATAAAACTGTGTCACTTCATGTTTCCATAGAACTATGTCACTACATGTTTGTATAGAAGTATGTCATTACATGTTGCCATAGAACTATGTCACTACATGTTTGTATAGAAGTATGTCACTACATGTTTCCATAGAACTATGTCACTACATGTTTGTATAGAAGTATGTCACTACATGTTTCCATAGAACTATGTTACTACATGTTTGTGTAAAAGTATGTCACTACATGTTTGTATAGAAGTATATCACTACATGTTTGTATAGAAGTATATCACTACATGTTTGTATAGAAGTATATCACTACATGTTTGTATAGAAGTATGTCACAATATGTTTCCATAGAACGATGTCACTAAATGTTTCCATAGAACTATGTCACTACATGTTTGTATAGAAGTATATCACTACATGTTTCCATAGAACTTTGTCACTAAATGTTTCCATAGAACTATGTCACTACATGTTTGTATAGAAGTATATCACTACATGTTTCCATAGAACTTTGTCACTAAATGTTTCCATAGAACTATGTCACTACATGTTTGTATAGAAGTATATCACTACATGTTTGTATAGAACTATGTCACTACATGTTTGTATAGAAGTATATCACTACATGTTTCCATAGAACATAGAACTTTGTCACTAAATGTTTCCATAGAACTATGTCACTACATGTTTCCATAGAACTATGTCACTACATGTTTGTATAGAAGTATGTCACTACATGTTTGTATAGAAGTATATCACTACATGTTTGTATAGAAGTATGTCACAATATGTTTCCATAGAACGATGTCACTAAATGTTTCCATAGAACTATGTCACATCATGTTTCCATAGAACTATGTCACTACATGTTTGTATAGAACTATGTCACTACATGTTTGTATAGAACTATGTCATTACATGTTGCCATAGAACTATGTCACTACATGTTTGTATAGAACTATGTCACTACATGTTGCCATAGAACTATGTCATTACATGTTGCCATAGAACTATGTCACTACATGTTTGTATAGAACTATGTCATTACATGTTGCCATAGAACTATGTCACTACATGTTTGTATAGAACTATGTCACTACATCATGTTTGTATAGAACTATGTCACCACATGTTTGTATAAAACTGTGTCACTTCATGTTTCCATAGAACTATGTCACTACATGTTTGTATAGAAGTATGTCATTACATGTTGCCATAGAACTATGTCACTACATGTTTGTATAGAAGTATGTCACTACATGTTTCCATAGAACTATGTCACTACATGTTTGTATAGAAGTATGTCACTACATGTTTCCATAGAACTATGTTACTACATGTTTGTGTAAAAGTATGTCACTACATGTTTGTATAGAAGTATATCACTACATGTTTGTATAGAAGTATATCACTACATGTTTGTATAGAAGTATATCACTACATGTTTGTATAGAACTATGTCACTACATGTTTGTATAGAACTGTTTCACTACATGTTTCCATAGAACTATGTCCCTACATGTTTCCATAGAACTATGTCACTACATGTTTCCATAGAACTATGTCACTACATGTTTCTATAGAACTATGTTACTACGTCTTTCCATAGAACTGTCACTACATGTTTTATTCGAAAAAAAGTTTCTGGAATTTTGAAACACAATTCATATACAATGTGCTTCTTTTGAAGTTTATAAAATAATACTAGTCAAAAGTAGCCATGGACACATGTATACAAGATATGCATTTATTGCTCACATATCAGAACGAAGAAGGCATTATCGGACTTTATAAACTTGTTTTTAATTGAACAACGTCACCAAATATCTTTCAACTACTTTGTGTTATATCACAAACTAATTCCCAGGTTATCATTTCGACACATATTCCAAGTCAACCTTATCATAACCTGATAGCTGATAAATAATAAATACCAGTCTCAGTAGTAACAAACCTGTACATGTATTTGTTTACAGTACAGACCTGTCAAAAGTTTAACACTAAGCTAACGAAAAGGAGTCGGAGCTCGTCTACCAAGTGACAGAGATACAGTACAAACCTGTCGAAAGTTTAACACTAAGCTAACGAAAAGAAGTCGATGTTAGGTTGTCGGGTCTAAATATGAATAGTAAGTGGACGAAAAGTTGGCTGTCAAGAGATTTATAGCAACTGTCGAGATGAGATAATGATGGGTCAGGATAAGCGGCGGAGTTGGTACTCGATAGCTGCCTGCTTGGTTCAAACACGACACAGACCTCCTAGATGTTATGAAACTGACCTGTCTACACAGAGACAAAAATGTCAAAATAGTCTAAACAACGTATGTACTGCACTGTGACACAAATGTATTTAGAGTACATGTAAATACGTAATATTGAGCGATATAAAACAAATAACCATAGTAAAGACCTGTCGAAAGTTTAAGGATTAAGATTACAATAAAAAAGTCTTAAGTCCGGCTGCCGAGATATGGATTGCTGGTGACTGGAAAAAATAACTGCTGAGAAATATATTACAGTTGCTAGAATTTTGGTATTGGGGGATTTAATTCAGGTATTTATGGGATAACAACAGTTATCTATGGGATGGCTACCACCTATTTTTAGGATATCAGACAGCTATCCAATAAATAGCTGATAATTCCTGGAGATATCGAGAGTTACAATCAGGTATCTATAGGATAGCAGCTAGATACCCCATAGATAGCTGAGCTATCCTAGGGTTTGCTGATTTTTGCATCAATTGGCTTCCCAGATTAATAGAATCTATCACAACTTGTGCTTCAAGGTAGGAAAATCTCAAATCGAGTTCTAATATATTTGAGGGTTGAGATTTCCTTATCTGGCACTACAAGTAGTGATCGATTCTATTTCTTGCATCAGAAATTATAATTTTTACTTTAAAATAAATTAATATATAGATATACCTTTTATTATGTTGATAAAATTTTGCGGGAAAACAGCATGTAGGCTATCTTACACAGGGGAACAAGATAGAGCTATCTTGCACCCCTCTTTTAGGAATTTTTTTATCTGGGGTAAAAGAAATAAGTAACCAGCGATAAAAACGAGATGTCGTTTGGTCACTAGTTCGTTAGTTTATGGTGTAAAACTTTCGACAGGTCTGTACTGTACTAACGGGATAGTTTTGTTAGGTAATGCAGTCGTCAGTCTACAACAACGCTATTGTTACAATATAATTGTTTTAGCTTTCTGAATGATTTATTCAAATATTTTTATTAATATGACACAATTATTTGTCAAAAATGTAAGGTAAAAAGGTGTTTGATGCCACAGTCAAAATTATTTCACTTACTAGTATATCGAGGCGACCACTTGTTCTGAAATCGTAACATACTACGATAAAATTCCGCAATCTACCTTTTAAATGTAGCAAACAGATGGTCATCTGTCACTAAGTGTCACTACTATATCAGTGTGGATTCATTTTAAAGGATCTTAAAAGCATTCCCTATGCAAATATTGAATCATTACTCTTTCCCTGTGCAAAAGTCACTTGTCTTGTTTACTTAAGAGTGCTACTTCTTCGATATAACTAACCAAAGACACCAGTCTTCGGGAACACGCCTTTAAATAGTTCGAAAATGGTAGGACTTTTTTTCAAAAACTTGATATCAATGCTACCCCTTCTAAACAAGAATCAGCCTTCGTTGGATTTGCCGGAATGGACTTGGAAACTAGTCCATTAAAGGTTCTGTGACTCGTACGACAATAGAAACCACTTGACCGCCAAGACAATTAAAATGCAATAAATAGAGGCAAAGAAGGTAATCACAATAAATTGAACTATAAAGAGTGGCCACAAAGGTAATTAAATTGAATGAACTAAAGCGTGGCAACGAAGGTCATTAAAATCTAATTAACCGTCATGTGCTACTATTGAATGTATTATTTCGTAAAAATTCAAAAGTAGCACATGACAGAACTATAAAGAGTGACCACGAAGCCCATTAAAATGTAACGAACTATAAAGAATGGTCACCTAGGCAAAGTAGCACATGACAGAACTATAAAGAGTGACCACGAAGCCCATTAAAATGTAATGAACTATAAAGAATGGTCACCTAGGCAAAGTAGCACATGACAGAACTATAAAGAGTGACCACGAAGCCCATTAAGATGTAATGAACTATAAAGAATGGCCACCTAGGCAATTAAAATACAAGAGTGGCAACAAAGGTCATTAAAATGTAATTAACTATAAATGGAGGCCACGAAGCCCATTAAAATGTAATGGACTTTAAAAAGTGGCAACGAAGCCCATTAAAATGTAATCAACTTTAAACAGTGACAACGAAGGTTATTCAGATGGAATGGACAATAAATAGTGGCAATAAATGTCATTAAAATGTTATTAACTGTGAAGAGTGGCCACGATTTTCATTAAAAATGTAATTAACTATACAGCGTGGCCACAGAGGCCATTAAAACGTAACTAACTATAAATTATTGACTTACCTGTGCATCATTCTGTGTCTGTGTTCAATATTTGCCAATCGTAGTTCAATTTGTATAACGTTTGTTTTGTTTGCTTCCAACAATACTTGGTGAGGTTAAAATTTAAAGTTTATGTAAACGAAAAGATTTAAAATAGAGCCGTTTACACCCGTCTGATAGATGAGCAGGCGGAGGGATATGTTATCTATTCAAAGACAGACTGCTCTATATAAAAATATAATATAAATGCAGATATTTATGCGATCCATTATTCAACAGATTGAAATTTGAGAATTCAATTATTTATTTTTTTTTAATTTAATTGCTGTGCAAATACTCATTCAGTTCAAAAGTGCATGTATCGTATTTTTTCAAGTTTAATCAAATTTTATTTGTATTTTCTTTAAAAAGCAAACAGTAAAAGCTTTTTTCGAAAGCGTTACATAACATGAACAATAGTAAAAGATTTACAGATAGCGGGTTAAAAATATACATTGTAAAAATAATTCAATTTGTTTTGGTTTATTAAGGTATAAGCAATATTTTGGGAGTGGCAATTCTCATAAAATTGCAGACGAAATTCTCGTTAAATTGCGAAGCAATTTCTGATAAGAATTAATATCCATAATATTATTTACACACAATAAACCACAGCAAATTGATTTTTTGTTATATTTACAATGTTAATTTTTGACATTTATGCTTGGAATTTACAAAAGACCAACAAATCATTTTACTTGCATTTTGCGATACCGCGGTGAAAACAATTTTCGCGATACCCTCCCGTGAAACCCCAAAATTAAAGAAGGTTTTTCTTAAAAAGTTATGGCAATTGATTCAAAAGATCGTTCAATACATGCCGATGGACTTGACCTTATTTGTGAATTTTTGTTTTTGCGCACTTTTTCAAAATTTTTAAACAAATATTGTTGAAATAAAGTGCTCCTAAATAAAAGGTGTTTAACATGATTAAAATTCTTGAAATACTGGTTGAATTATTTTTATTATAGTACCGCACATCAATACAGATTTTAACTTTTATACATACTAACATAAAAAAATCATATAGACTAGGCACATTTTCAGAAAAGACGTCGTTTTAAAGAGGAAGAGGCATTTTTTAGTAAAAGCAAACCATATATCATTCTTACCTAATTTGGGTGTGTTGAGTCCGAAAATGGCGGATACCAAGCTGAAAAATTGCTCTAAGTAGGTCAAAATTTAAATACAAAATGGCCGCCAATATCAAAATGCATTTTTGCATGAAAGTTGATATAGAAGTTGTTTTGGTAGCAACAAACAGCTATTAATCAAAGATTGTGATATTTCAAGGCTTACTTGGGTGTTAATGAACAGAAAATTTAAACAAAATACCTATGGGCCTTATTGCTCACCTGAAAACTTTTAAAAGATACTGAAATCTTAGGGGCAACAACACCTTCGTTTACTATTATGCACAAAATTTGCTACGAAGTTAGATCTTGGCATGTTGATTATTTTTGCAACTTGGTGTTGTTATCTATTTATAATAATCTTTGAAAAAATATGGTCAAAAACACAAACTCGCAAAAAATTATACTCCAGGGGTAACAACTCCTCTATGGATCATCGTATTCTTACAAACATTGCTACTTAGCTTGTCGTGTTCATTATTTTTTAATTTCTACTTTATATAACACCAATAGTTTTCTAGTTAATAGCCTCAAAATCAAGTTTTTTCAGGGGCAATAACTCTGTAAAAGGGGTTTGATATTTATGAAATCAAAAGATCTGGCATGACGGTCAGCGTCTCAGGTGGCCTGGCGACAAAGGTCATTATGAAAAAATGTATATATTTGACTCATGAAAGAAGTTCACATGTTTAATTTAAGCCAGTTTTAAAGGTTTTCGCTTTTATTTTTGTATTATAATTTGAACATAGGACCGTATGTTTCCGTTTAATTCAATGAATCAAGTATGGCACATAACATGCTGAAACACTGATATATGTAGTCTAGGGTGTGAATGAAAAAACTTACAAAATTGAAGCCTTTGTTTACACCAAATGCTTTAGAATTTTTCTTTTTTGCAGTCGAAGAGCAAAGTAATGTAACTACACTAGCCTTCCTAATCTATTTAGGGGTGCTAAGTCATCACCGAGCAACTCTAAGCTGACTATTTGCTAAAAAGGTGAACTTGCACTACAAAATGTTGATGTGAAGTTTGATATTCAACTATAGCAAAAGTAATACTACATTTTGTTTTATTAAAACTGGTAAGAAGAGGGCTGAAAGATATACCGTAAGCCTTCTGCTAAAGGAGATTAGCGCCGATGTCACATTTCAACCCTTCTATCCCCTAACTATTTAAATCCGTGTATCTGAAGACCAGTGTAATTTGTAAGTTAATTAGCAACAAGGTATTACTCTAAAATAAATAGGACTTGTGACTTGGCAAATGTAAAAATGGTGAAAGAGCAGGATCCAATATTTGCACAAAAACGGTTAGGCACCTAAGGCTATCCATACTGATACGATAGCAACACTAGGGAAATATGTCCCTTCATAAGGTGGGTGGCGGATTATGAACAGGAACAGGACAAGCAGAATATTAATGATGACCCCAGTCATAAAAGGTATGCCACTGATGCAACCCCAGAAATGGTCAATAGAGCTTTGTTTCATTCCATTCAAGGTAGTCGAAATCACCATTGGTTGCTTATTTTTGAGAAATCCTTTTCTTTCAAAAAGAGAAAAAAATGTTTTTGCAAATCTGTAAAAACAAAAATACTCTAAACATTTTCACAAATTGTGAAAGTCATTTAACAAATCATTTTAAAATTGTGGAAACGTAGATAAAAACCATTGTATTGTTATGACTGACGGGTGAGTTACAGAAAATATAAGGGCAGTGAGTTGGCATTTCACAGAGAAAAGTACATTCTATTCTGACAATACGAAAGCTTTTGGGTCTGTTGGGCTTCTGGCAATTAATCAGAAGCACACACAAGATGCACTTTGTCGCGTTTTAATCTAAACATTTTAGTGGTAGATTCTGCTAGCTCCCATAAGAGCTTTGTTTCTGTGGAGGCAAAGTGGGACATTATTTCATCCCTGAGCCCAAATAACAGTCTAAACAATAGAATCACCTGGCTCATCTCCGCCAAAAAAAGGCAGAGGAAGACTGTTCCATCACCACAGTTAACTTAGATACTGATGGTATTCTGATGGTACATGTAGATTATTTCCAAAAGGGACAAAAATAAATGGCACATAATTTGTATTACTTTTGAGGCTGTTTCGGAAAAATATTCAACTCAAGTGTTGAGGAAAACTCAGTGAAGGTGTCTTGGTCCACTGACACAATTCTACCATTGCCTTGACTGCAATTAACGATTGTGGCTTTAAATTTTAAATTGAGTGGCCAACTTTTTGCTTAAGCTTGCACATCAGTCTTGCTATTTACAATACCAGTTTTATATTTAGACGATGATGTTATATATTCATTGGAGGACTTTCTGAATTTTCAAGAATATGAATTATTTAAAAGTTGCATTGAGCTCCTTAAACATCGCTAGCAAAACTGTATAGAGACCAATACTATGTTGTAAAATAATGCAATATTACCGTCGAAATTCAAACCACTACATATGAGGTTCACAACTTATCAATCGATATATGTTTTTAAGTAATGGTTGTGATTCTACCTATTAAAGCAATATCATTCTTAAAAGTTTGACGCATGATGACACGCACGATAATTTGGTATTTTGACATTGACAACCACGGGTTCTACATACTATTTTGCTAGAACATGTGGCAAACTCTGTATAAAAGAGTGTTCTTGAATATGCTCTTTTTGCATTTCAAACACAAGTTTCGATTTTGACTGTTAATTCCACACCATGAGCAGTATTTCAGTATGATTTTGGTTATGAACTCAATTTATTAGTCATGTAGATTTATCAGTGCACTATGCAAAAGGCACACATAATGAACAAACACTTAACTATAGCCACCTTTTTATTTTTAGAAATTGTTTTAAATTTGGTTTAAACATTTATACTTCAGTTTAGCCTTTTTCATTTTAATGTTACAACCCCAAGTCTGCAAATTATGCTGAAATGTTACAAAGTACCATCTTTTGCTAAAACATGCAACTTAAATAACTGAGGAATTATATGCCAATAAATTTAAACAGTCGCCATTTTGTTTTCGGAATTATGGGTTCAAAAGCTCAAAATTTTACTTGGTATCCTTCATTTTTGAACTCGAAGTATGTCAAATTAAGCATGCTTCTAACTTTTACTAAAGTTTGAAACCCCAAGTAACATTTTTGCGATGGTACACTATAAGTCGCCATTTTGATTTTGGAATTATGGTTCAAAAACTCAATATTGAGCTTGGTATCTGCCATTTGTGAATTCGGGATCCTTCAATTGTGTTAAATAAATCATGTTACCAACTTTTACTAAAATTTGAAACCCCAACTGACATTTTTGCATTTGGTACACCATTAATTTTAGCCGCCATTTTTGGAATTATGGATTAAAAAATTCAAAACTGATCTTGGTATTCACCATTTTTGGAATCGGCATCGTCGAATTGTGTTAAATAAATCATGTTACAAACTTTTACCAAAATTTCTCAACCCAAGTAACATTTTTTGCATTGTAACCATTAATTTTAGCCGCCATTTTGTTTTTGGAATTATGGGTTCAAAAACTCAAAATTGAGCTTGGTATCCGCCATTTTTGAATTCAGCACCCTCGAATTATGCTAAATAAATCATGTTACCAACTTTTACTAAAATTTGTCAACCCAAGTTACATTTTTTTGCATTGGTACACCATTAATTTTAGCCGCCATTTTGTTTTTGGAATTATGGGTTCAAAAACTCAAAATTTAGCTTGGTATCCTCCATTTTTGAATTCGTCATCCTCGAATTATGTTAAATAAATCATGTTACCATTTTTTACCACAATTTGTCAACCCAAGTAACATTTTTTGCATTGGTACACCATTATTTTTAGCCGCCATTTTGTTTTTAGAATTATGGGTTCAAAAACTCAAAATTCAGCTTGGTATCTGCCATTTATGAAATCAGCACCCTCCAATTATGTTAAATAAATCATATTACCAACTTTTACTACAATTTGCCACCCCAAGTAACATTTTTGCAGTGATACACTATAAATTTAAGTCGCCATTTTGTTTTTGGAATTATGGGTTCAAAAACTCAAAATTCAGCTTGGTATCCGCCATTTTTGAATTCAGCACCCTCAAATTATGTTAGAAAAGTATGTTACCAACTTTTACTAAAAAATGCCGCTTCAAGTCACATTTTCTGAATTTGTTCCTAGTCTAATACCTGTTCGATGGCTCATCGATAACCTGTGAGATCGAACCCCTGCGATAGATCAGTTGTTACAGTTTTTGGTCCGTAAGTGGGAGGTCCAGGGTTCGAACCCTTACTGGGTCTGACCAAGACTTGAAAGTGTGCAGTGGCTGTTCTTTCGCAGAGCAATCGGTAGTACTAGTACGAAATGTAAGTCACGGTTCTTTCTGATTGGAGCTTAAAATAAAGGAGGTCCAGTATCACAGCAAGCATGGTACGATAAAGAATCATGCTGTATAATGCCATAACTGCAACGCATAGACAAAATTTCTGCATCTTCGCCTATAGCACGAGCATCTTAATATAAGTGAAATATTGCCTTGACTTGGAATTAAACACCATTACGCAACTCAACTCAACTCATACATACGACAATTTGAGAAACTGACGCTTGAGCGGACAAAGTATCTGGTTCACCGGATATCAAGATAATGTGAATGTGGGAGTGTTATGCTTGTCCACGGCGTACTTACTCGGTAAGATAGTATATTAAAGTCGCCCTGCAGAGTAAAAGCTAGTACAGGACAGACCAAAACATATTCGCGCATCTAATGCATACTTAGATTCGGATTAATCCTTGAGGATGAATAAATTTGCTCTTGTTGTGAATAGTTGAAAAGATGCTGATGCGAATGAAAACTAGAACCGTCTCTTGAGAGCCAAATACCCCTGCCCCAACATCTAGAAAGGGTTTAATGTTTTCCCGCGAGCTTGACATTTTTTATTTGACCTTGGTTCAAAGTCATGACACACCTTTGGACCATGAAGATTGTTTGTATGAAGTTTAATGACATTCGTCTAAAGTAATTATGAGATATGTATCGGACACCATTTTACACGATCAGACGTGGTGATTCCTATATATACCCCTCTCAAACTAGTTTGCTGGGGGTATAATAACATTACAACAACTACAACAACTTAAAAATTAAATGTTTCATAATAAATTGTAATAATGTCCAGCAAAAAATTGACTCACGAGACACTATCATCAAAATGTACCAATTAAGAAATAAGGTTAAAAAATATGTCATTAGTAATACAATGTAACAGGAAAAAAATGCACATTTTAGTAAAACCTAATGCAATAAATAATACCATTATATTACTATAGATTGTGCAATATCATCTCTTCTCAGTTTATTGTTCTTATTCTGACAGATTTAATATTGGAGAAAATAGAAAGTTTCTACATCTATTTGGGGGTTCGGATTAAATCTTGTCAGTTAAATACAACCGAAAGGAAAAACATATTCATCCTGTTATATCAGATATTGTACATAGTTGCTCTCTCTCTCTCTCTCTCTCTCTCTCTCTCTCTCTCTCTCTCTCTCTCTCTCTCTCGTTTGTCATCGTTATTTATTATTTTAAATTTGAGAATTTGAAAGAATTCTGACTTTTTTTAAACGAGACAGATAATATTCTATAACATAATAATGGGTTTTCGTCGGGTTACTTGCTCTTCTATCCGTGAAGATAAAAAGTGTCTACTATGTGAAACGACCGTCCTACAATGCCACTTCCGGTGCAATAGGTCAAGTGTAAACAAATCGTTACACCAGTTTAAGTGCTGGGAATATTCAAAGATCTGCCTTTGTTATGACAAAAATCAGGGTTTATTTGTACGATGCCCATCTTTGATCAACTTTGTCGCTAGTTTTGTCACAAAGCGTACGGGAATCTGAGTGAAAGGCTGTTTCCCTGAAGTGTAATTATGTGTATCCATATTAAACATACCAATCAATGTCCTAATCACAATCCTAAGGCAAAGTAAAAACTTAAAATAGCAAATCTAGTAAATCACGCGAACTTTCACCAGGTACTTGAGGTCTGGTGATCCGGAATGGTAAGCACTTAATGTTTAGCTAGCTACATCTACCATGTATGAAATTAAGATTCAGAATAAAAGAAACATGGAACTATGGAACGTCAAATATGTTCAGGGCAAGTCAATGTATAAACCATGTAGCTAGATTACGTCAGGTTTTAATGCATATTTTACTGAAATAAAAGACTGTAGTTTGGGGTTTATTTTTTAATTAGAAATATTATTAACACGTTTAGCTTTCTTTGCCAAGTCATAGTCATTGATTAAATGACGTTACAATGTGACAGCTGTAAGACACTACCTGTTAAGATTTAAATTTTATTTTTTTTGCACCCTAGAAAACGATTATGTTTTACGTTTCTCGAATTTAATTTATGTATTAAACATGTGCGCTGTTTTTTTCTAGTTTTATCTTACCTGATTTTGGTAAAATACATTTTGGTCCTTTGGGTTTCTTTTCAACATCTTGGAAAAAAGTTTTGGTTTCATTATTTTGGTCTAAGCACTACTAATGAGGAATTGTATTCCGGGGCGGCCGTCGAGTGCTGTAACATTAAAACTGGTATAATATGCAATTTAATTGTTTTGTTTTATTAGTTAACTGATTTGTGTTTTTGATTGTATTGGCTTTTGTTCAATTCATTTGTTTGAGCCACAAACGACTGTCTTATACTATATGTCATAATAAACCCTAACCTAACCTATCCTCTTTGCTCCTAGTGGAGCATAAGGCGAGGCACAGATCTTCACTTCGTCCTATTTAAGGCATCGCGTTCTGCCGTTCTCCAACTTGGACAGCCCATATCGTTTCTTTCCTTCTCTGTTGTTCTTTTCAATGGTCTCTCTTGGTCTTCCTCTATTTCTTTTTCTTTCTGGAGCCCAGATCAATGCATTTTTCATTTTCATTGTTTCCTTTCCTTAATATATGCCCCGTATAAGACCTAAAAGAAAGGACACAAACAACATCAGTAGAAAACACAATAAAATCAAGGCGATGATATGTCATGATATTAGGAAATTTTTCTCTTGCATGACTGGTGTAATATCCGTGATAGTTTTACATAAGCTGAAAGGTGCAGTGTTACACAAAAGGTTGAAGGATCATTAAAATTATTTTGTAACCATTTTACATTGTTAAAAAGAGTATTGAAAGAGTATACAGAAAAAGAAATGATCACCTTTAGAGGACAAAGTCTTGCAGCCGTACCGAGTACAGACAGTTACGACAAGTTTAAATATGACTGCTGAATCAGTAAAAGATTGATTCTAAACACTAGTGTTTATAGCAAAAAGTAGATCATTTTTCTTCCTTCGTCTTCGTATCGTTTTCAGTGTATATTTTCGCCTTTCTATTTTCATATCGTGCAGGATATCATTCAAAGAAATCAATATCAAGATCTTGACACCTGTACTAACAAAAAACGAAAAAAGTCATAGACACGACATGATGACACAGATAAAACGAGTTCACATTTCTAATGTATGACTTCATGCATTAAATGGATTTTACTGTCGCAGCTTTATGTGTACAATGTCTCAGTGAATTAAGGTGGTTATATAGAAAGGTTTACAAAAAACAACAGATATACCAATCCATGTCTAAACATCAATTCCAAAACAAAGTGAAACCAGTGAACTTCGATCAGGGTAGAAGTAAGATCAGGTGCAGTTGTGTAATGAATCGCACATGTCAATTATTGAACCATTTCCCTTTAAGTAAAGTTATTCTTTGGTGTTTTCAACGGGATTTAAAAAAAAGGTTCACGTGTCTAACCTTACTTCTCAGTTCCAAAGTTTTTACTTTGCTTCTGGATTGTGATTCGGACATGGATTAGTATGTTTGTTTTTGATTTGTTTATTGATGTACCGGAACTTACGGTTCAAATCGCAATCAACAGCACAAGGGCTTAAATACGGATTTAAATCTACATACTTTAATATTTTTATGATATTTAGTGTAAAAGAAACCCACATAAAAGACTAGTTCTCATTAAAATGATCAAGATTTTGATAATCATTCTCGGTTTCGGCATTACACGTGATGTAAAAAATGGGAAAGTAAAAAAATTATCCAAAGACCCCCCCCCCCCACACACACACACCCTTTTAGATCAAATGATTCAATCCATAAAATATGTTTACAGTAAGAACTATTCTTAATATCTTATTGACCAAAAGTAATGAGAAGACTTGTTACATTTAAATTATCAAACAAGCTTAATATATTCAATATTACAAACACACTTGTGTCAGATCCTTTAAACATTTTTTTAGATTCTTTAGTAAACTAAGTTATGTGGAATCCTTCAACGTATTGTCTTAGTTGGATTTGATAAAGTTAATTTTGGTCCTTTTTTCCTCATTTAATTGTCTTGAATGGATTTGATAAAGTTAATTTCGGTCCTTCTTTTTCCTTCATTTCATTGTCTTGGGTGGATTTGATAAAGTTAATTTCGGTCCTTCTTTTTCCTTCATTTCATTGTCTTGGGTGGATTTGATAAAAGTTAATTTTGGTCCTATTTCCCCTCATTTTAACATCTTAAAAATAGTTTGGTTTCCTCAATGTTTGCCCGAGTACTACAGATTAGGAATTTTATTGCAAATCTGCCATCCAGTGATGCAAAATAAAACCAGGTTGAGTCATAATTAAATTTACCTCGTTGTACTTATTTCCCATCTACTGTCACATTTAACAGATACTAATGTATGTATCAACCGTTTTCGATTTTTCATGTCTACAAAGCATTTATATAGTATTATAAAAAAGTCTCATTAATTGATGAAACCTTATTTTATTGAATATTTATTTTCTTCTGTTCTTATGTTACGTCCTTCAGCGACAGAATTAATTTTGTTTTTATCGAGGCCTTGAAAGTTTTGCAATCCTCACGGATATACATAACAAATATGATATTGTCAAGTAATAAATCTTCCTACATTTCTTTCAATTTTCGTTCGTAAGAAATTCTACCTTTAATGTCTTATTGGGGACCTTGGTTTAGATAGTATATCTAAAAATTCTTCATGTACTAGAACTAGTTATATTCGAGTTTTATCCCGTACGTCCGTTCGAAATTCTTGTCCCCACAAATTCTCTAAAACTTTAAAGCACTATTTCATAAACCTTTGTGAAAAGCGTCAACATTGTTAGGAGATATTTAGTGCAAATCACAAAAAGAGCCGCTGGCGGGGGATCCTAATTCACTGAATTTACAAGTTTTACGAAGAATGAAGTTCTCTTCACCCATAAGAGAGTTTTTCATTATTTTGGTATGACTCTGAGAGATAAACTTGGCCTTCTTTACTGAAATACGATTCCTTAACTTTACAGATATTCTTAAAGGATGGCCATATTCTATGTTCTTCTTAATTTATAAAATAAGTTCTAACAAAATTGTGATAGTCGTCAAAATTGTCTTCGGTTCCTATTCAAATAATGGCTACTCTGGCGTCAATCAAATGAACTTTCTAAACGATGCCTTGAACATCTTGTTTCTTATATTAAGACTCACGAAAACAGTATAAAATTTTTTGATATTTCAATACTATTTAAAGAGAATCTATAACGAGTTCCAGACCGAAATAAGGAATTCCAGTCGAGTGGTCAGATATTTTCATCTCAAACGAGGCTCGGCCGAATTTGAGATGAAAACATCTGACCACGAGATTGGAATTCCCTTATTTGTTCTGGAACGAGTAATTGATTATTTTATCGCATATAGATTCGAATTGAAGCCTAAAGACATTGAAATTTACTACTACAAAACAAAGATTTTGCTTGCAGATGAATACATGTTTGACGTAATGTTGTAACGTCATCTCAGAGCAGAAATGTGGACCTACGCGATAACAAATAACAAAAAATACATTTTCTTTTTTGAATACTTATTGGTCAAAACTATATTTTTATAACAAATAATAATAAAATGGAATTAAGAATTATAGAAATCAGTTATTAGGGAGATACCTATAATATGTTATGATATCCCTTGTATCATGAATTACGTCCCTTGCTATTATAGAAAAAGTAGTCCCCGTTGTACCGAGATACCCTACACGCGCTCACGCGAGGTGCGATATGGAAAAAATATCTTACCACCCATCCCGTAAGATTAATCTGTCACATAGGCGAGAAAATAACAGTAAACTAATGTTGTAAAATTAAAACATAACAGGTTTAAAATAATAACAATAATAATCATAATAATTACACTTGCCTGATAGCGTCACCCTGTTCCACCTTTTCCATGCACTCTAAATTGTCACATTTAACAGAAACTAATGTATCAACAGTTTTTGATTTACATTGATATCCTAACGCTCAACACCCATTTAATGAAAAAAAACACCGTTTTTATGTCTACAAAGCATTTATATGGTAACATAAATTACATAAAAAGCCTCAGTAATTGATGAAACCTGATTTTCTTCTATTCTTATGTTACGTTCAACAGCGTCAGAATTAATTTTCTTTTTATCGAGGCCTTGATAGTTTTGCAATCCTCACAGATATACATAAGAAATATGATATTGTCAATCTAATAAATTTTCTACAACGTTTATTTTGTTTATAAGAAATGTGAACCTAAATGTTTTATTAGAGAGCTTGGTTTAGATAGAAAATCGGATATCCATCATATACTAGAACTAGTGTTGCCAAGGATGAATGTTTTGGTTTTAATTTAAAAGAGTATAAAATTGACCTTTCTTACTGGAATACGATTTCTTAACTTTACAGATATCCATAAAATGAAAGCGATATACTATGTTCCTCTTAATTAAAGAAATAAATTCTAACGAATTTCAATAGTCGTCAAAAATGGTCTTTGTTTGGTTCCTATTCAGACAAATTTGGTTTCTAAAGTAGTCAAACAGCATTTGAACATCTTATTTCTAATACTTCAATTTGTAAAAATGTAAAAACGTTTGATTTTTCAACACTGTATAATTACATCATTATCTCTCATTCTAAATCGAGAAAACGTCTTAACAACCACTTGCTATTCTCTTTACAAAAACGGTGAGCAAGATTGAAATGTCCAGTGCTAAACAGAGTTTCTGCTTATTTTATTAATCATCTCACAAACTGGAAACAAAAATATACTGAAGATACAATAAACAAACGGTTTATAAAAATCGTCGGTGAATGATATGTTGTTTCCATCGTGTATGATTGTGGTATTGGTACTGTAGAAGACTACTATCATTTATCATGTACATGGTAATATTTGTTTTATGATACTAAGAACTATACTTGTATGAAAATACACACACACACACACACACACACACACACACCAATGAAAAGTAATATGTATGATTAAATTGTGCACATATATGTAAAATGCCTTATATATGTAAAATTGGTATTTTATTATCCGACAAGTAAACCTAGAGGCCCCAATCCTGGTCCTTTGTCATCCCTTAAATAATCTCTGGAATAATTCAAAAAACATTTTACAAAATAATTTTTGTAAAGTTTTTTTTAGACAGCAAATCTGTTAACAAACCGAATATCAATGGGCACAAACTGTACATTGTTCTTGCTGAGTTATTTCTTTATTTAAATGAAGCAAAATGTAAGCATAACCTCATGAAAAGAATACCGCCACCAAATCATTCAATGCCATATACAGATATATAGATGATGTTTTATCTATTAAAAATCATAAATTACTGACCCGCTCTTTTTGTGAAAGTGAATTTCACATTTTTTTCTATACAAAATCAAATAAATACAAATAAAAATTGATAATATTCACTTGCTTGTACCTAGTCGTATGTATGCGCATCTGTTTTTAGCGTAGAACAATTCTGCACAGGGCAAATCGTTGGCATTATGGGGATTTAACATGGTGAAAAACCAGTCAAATGGCGGGCCTTGTTATGCATATGACGTAAAACGTCACCAAGGACATCGCTGGCAAACATCGCCATACGGCCAACAGAAATTCGTTATGACAATCACGGATGCCCATACAGATTCCCTGTTACGACAAGGTACAAATAGGTGAATAGTATTGATTTTTATTTAGTTGTATTTGATTTTCTATGGAAAAAGGCGTAACACACTGTCACAAACAGACCGACTGTGACAGTTGTAGATTATGTGAATGTTATCTATTCTAGTGAGTTTGAAATTGAAGAGACGACAAATTCTTCAAGTTCTATTTCATATTAAGACTTAAACCTTAATGATAACATCACGAAAGGCTACATTAGATTTTTTTATGTAAACTTTCCATTTCTATGCAGTAAAATACTTCTACTTATGATGTTTTGCGTCAGTTGATAATTACATATTATACCAGTTTTAACCTATATTAGAGCTTGATCTTACTAACAAATAAATATGTTGACTCAGGGATATTGCAAGCTTAAGGTTGACGTAACGTGTGTAGCTAGCTTAAAGTAGGATGCTTACCTTTTTGAATCACAGTCCTCAATTCCTGGTAGAAGTTCATGTGTATGGAATAATTTGCCAATTTTTCAAAAGTTTATACTTTGCTTTTTGGATCAAGATTTGAAGATTGATCGCTAAGGTTATGTTTGATTATGCTATTTGAGGTATCTGTCAACAAAGTTTTAACATATATTTTGACATAATAATACTAGTTAAGCCACCTTGTTTTTATTTGGTATTTATAAAGAAACTCAGTTTAAATGAAAGACGCAGATGTAACAAATCCTAAAATTACGTTAACACTTCTAATTTCATGCGATTTAATTATCAATATTACAGATCAATAACAGACTTGGATTAAACAACACGTAAGTCTACGCGGACAGAAATCTAACATCAATATGTTGACAAATTATTGTAAAAATTATATAGATCTTCGTCGTGCTGTTTGTTGAAGGGTTTCGTATCCAAGTAGTATTCGATACTATACAGGTACATTTACATCAGTCGACAAATACTATATCAGTCGACAAATACTATTTATTACAATTTTTATTGTTAAAATATAAATCTATATGTTAAAAATAGCTTTGAACCCAGCTTAACTCTTAAGATGACGGTTGGAGAGAGAGAGAGAGAGAGAGAGAGAGAGAGAGAAAGAGAGAGAGTAATAAGGACGACAGCATTTGTATATATTTTAAATAAAAACAAACATACCCATACATGTCCAAATCACATCCCAAAGAGAAAGAAAAAAATGGATACTTGAAAACCGAGTTAAATGCGTAACTTCACCCAGGGAAGTTAGGTCAGGTACTCCAGAAGGCTAAGCTTCTCCTGATAAGCTAGCTACATTCACACTTGTAAAATCAAATTTGGAATGAAGAGAGTCTAAATATTTTAGTTCTGTAAGTCAATGGGAATTCTTATTAACATTAAGAGCTGCGTATGGCAAAACACAAGGATTCATGGAAATTTGCATTAAGGATAAGGTTCACAATTTGGTTACCATATATACTATATACTTAAACTCTTTCGATTTTTAACCCAAGTGCTTGTAAATAAATTGTTGACTCAGGGATATTGCAAGCCTAGGCTTATCAAGGTCCTCAAAACGTTTTATGGCCGTCATCACAGTATTGTTGATAAGTTTGATGTTTCTGTGTCCAGGATTGCCCTGGATATATATATATATTTATGACATCCCATATTTCCATGTTTCTTTCACACAATTTTGAATAAACACGTGGCGGGTGTAGCTAGCTAAACAGGAGGTGCTTACCTTTCCAAAGCACCTGTTGGAAGTTTACGTGTCTAACCTGACTTGTCAGTTCCAAATTTCATACTTGGCTTCTGGATTGTGATCCCGACATGGATAAGTATGTTTGTTTTTGATTTTATGTTTGTTGTTTTTATTTATTTGTGATATATTTGATCTCTAATAAAACATTCAAATAAACAGCATTGATTAGAGTTTATCATTACAACCAAACACAAACATACCAACCAATGTCAAAATCATAGTGCCAAAAGCAAAGTAAAAACTCACAGATAAAGTTAAGTGAACTTCCACATGGGAATTGAGGTATGGAGGGCAGGTGCTCCGAAAGAATAAGTACCTCCTGTCTAGCTAGCTGCACCCGCCATGTGTAAAATCGGAATTTAGAACGAGATTACTTAAGATATGTCATTTTAACATCACCATCGATCCAAGGGTTATTTATTATGTTATTGCCTCTTCCAACATAATTGTTACTTCTGTTATTGATCAAGCGTCAAAGATGGGAATTAATATATACCAGATAAAGTCACTAAGATATGTGGAAATAAATGCACACTATAGAAACAAGAAAACTACAAAACTACGGCAAATATATTCATCGGTGAAATTGCTCATATATGCAAATAAATTGTTTATTTATACGTCTTTAATTCAAGGTTCTATCAACTCTAAAATATCTACGATTCTCTTACAAGTAATTAAGATAGTCGGGATGAAAACCAATGATATTTAATACAACGTACATTGAAAAATCAGATAGACAACATCCATCTTCCTTTTGATCAACGAATATAGGTGTTCCCCAAGGTTTTTTTGTTATCCTTGTTGAATATCAATAGTATTGTAGATAATTTGAATTCCGGTGTTCGACTGTTTGCTAATTACACATTTTGTCAATGTCCCGTTTTTTTAAGAGAAAAGCATACAAATCAAAGCAAGTATACCAGTTCATGTTCAAATCATAAACCAAAAAACACAGTAAAAACTTCGAAACTTGCGAATTAAAGTAAACATGCAAACTGTCACCAGCAAAGTGAGTCTGGTTCACCCAGAACCTCATGTTTAGTAAGCTACGAATCAAAATTGAGAATTACTTAAAAGAACGAGGAACTATGGGACATCTAATATATCTAAGGTAGTGTTTAAAACAAAGACATTATAAAAATTTGAAATGCGATCCAAATTTTTTCATGCCACATCACCAGTTAAATGAACCACTTGTAATCATTTTTTTTACAATATCAAACAAAAAATAAATTAACCAATTGCCAAGGTATCATGATTTCTTTAAACATATGAATTGTTCATAGCTTATGTCTTATACCAACTATAAATACTCTTATTATGTCTTAAATACTCGGAAAATAAATTAAAAAAAGAAAAAGATTTTTAAAATGCGTCATCATTACCAATAGCAACATTTAATTATTTAATTCTGTATAACAAATAACATATGTTCGTGTTACTTTGGATTCATACACTGTCACAAGGGCTATTATATCATATGATTGGCTTTTAACTGTGACAGTATTCTTGGTTTCTAATTTTTCTTCCATAATAAAACAATCGATACACAGAATAATAGATATACATACTTCTAAGTATCTAGCTGTTAACGGGTTTTTAAGTCCATACAAACAGCGGGTAGATTGTCTCTTGCCAATATTATGTTTTTGTTATAAAATCAAATCATTAGAGTTGTCAAAAAATTCGATCACAGTAAGTGTAGCGTCAAGACATGACATTAGAAAAGAAAGTCATCACAATTAAATATGATAGCGAGATGTGTTAAATATTATCTGTGACTGATTTCTATGGAATGGGATTCAGAATGGATGAAGTACAGACACAATTTAAAGACATTTTGCCATATTCAGGATATATGACAATTGGAACAATTTTGTCAATTGCAACCATTTTAGGATCTTTTCAAAATTTTGCTTCTATATTCATATTTTATAAACGACAAATATTACAGAGTCCGACAAATTATTTTGTAATCAATCTAGCCGTTTTAGATTTTATAATGTCTATATTTGGAATACCGATGGCTGCAGTGGCATCTTTCAAAACTCGATGGATTTTTGGTAAAAAAGGGTGTATATATTACGGATTTTTAATGACATTTATAGGACTCAATACTATCACTATATTGGCGGTTATTGCATTTAATCGCTATACGGTTATAGTTAAACCAAAATACAGGCTACAAAGGAGGAGTGCCGTTATTTTGATTTTGGTGTCGTGTGTTTCAAGTTTTATCATGGCAACCCTCCCGTTAGTTGGTTGGAGCTCATACACGTTAGAAGGTGCTGGGACATCGTGTTCCATAAACTGGAGGAGCAATGGCCCAAAGGACGTGTCTATTAGTGTGGTTTTGATTATACTATATTATTTAGTTCCTATTGTGATTATTCTGTTTTCCTATATCAGTATCTATAAGAAGGTAAGAGTGATATCATCATCATATTGAAGCATATAGAATTCATGTAATATTTTACACTTGGCAAGTGTAGCCTGATAAACAGAAGGTACTGACACTTCTTGAGCACCCGATCTCAATTCTTCCTTGATTGATGTTTCAAACTTAATTTGCCAGTTTTCAAAGTTTTAGTTTAGTTTTGAGATTATCATTAAGACATGGCAAACTATGTTTGTGTTGGATATTATAATATTTTTGTGCTGGAGTTCTTGTTGGTTACCTAAAATTGTTGACGTCACTCTTTTCTAATGGCAACGAAATGATGAAATTTTAGTGTATTTCTCGTGTTTGTACATGCGCTACACGAATCTACACAAGCACACTTTTGATGAAATTTCAGAGAGGTTTTTTTTTAGGTTTTTTGACAAGTATTGTTTTGTCTATTATAAGTTTATTGATGAAAGATAAATTTACTGAGGAGTTAGGTCATATATTTTTAACTCCCAAAAGACACAATTAACTTTATATAAGAAGAATTTCCTACCTATGACACTACAACAAAAGCACCATATGAGGTTTGTTTTGAATATTATATATAAGAGTTAATCCAAAAATTCCCTAAAAACTTATACTACCTCATGCAAAGTGTTTCCTTAGCTAAATTTGGTAATATAATTTGGTCTTTTTGGGCATCTTTTCAACATCTTGAAAGCAATTTTTGTTTTATAATTTTGGTCCAACCACTACTGATGAAGATTTGTATTCCGAAACGGCCGTCTAGTGCTGTATAATTAAAACTGGTATACTTTTGCAGGGTTTTAATCAACCCAACTATTATACTACCGGTGTTTACTTGAGTTTTCAAACAATCTTTTCGAATAAGCTAGGTTGTGTACTAAGTAATTGTTATATAATCATAGATAATTTGACTGAGTTCAGCCATATGTATTGCAGAAAAATGGCTTCCGTTGATTGGAGCCACCATTGATATTACCCAGAAGTCTTTTGTGGAAAAATGGCCATGAGAGTTGTTTGCTTTATATTAAAACATGTCATGGGAGTTCTGATAGTTTATTTTAATTTCAGGTTAAAACAGATATGCGTAACCCAAGTGAGGTCAGTGGGAGGAACACGCATGCTGAATATGATGTAGCCAAGGTTATGTTTGCTATTATATGTAAGTGTAAATATTTATAATACCAGCGTGTTTTTGAGCGGTATTATAAGGAAGGTTCAATAGTTTTCTGTCAATATCGCTAACAGAAAAAAATTAATATGCTAAGGGCTTATCTTTTGTCCTGAGTAACCAACACTTTCTTTGGCGATTTCAGAAAGGGTTTTCCAAATCATTCAACTCCCAGAAAAACTTGAGAGTACAATGTGTGATCAAACATTTTATTACCAAAAGAAATGAATAAGGATTAAAGTATTTGGATTTTCACAACTTTGGTCAGAGCACTATTAATGACGGTTTTTATTCCGAAACGGCCTTCTAGTGTGCTGCTAAATAAAAACGATTTAGTAACAATTTGAATCTTTGTCTTAAACATAAACAAACATACTAATCCATGTCCGAATCACAATCCAGATGCAAATTAAAACTTTGGAACTGACAAGTTAGGTTAGACACGTAAACTTCCACCAGGGAAGTGAGGCCAGGTGCTCCGGAAGGGTAAGCACCTCCTGTTTAGTTAAAGTAAGAAATGTGTTCCTTTTAATTTTGTGCTTATGCGGTAAACATGTTACTCTGGATGTGATTTTAATGACTTGACACAATAAGTACTATGTTTGGTTAGTAGTTGTTGGAATCAACAAACTAAAAGTAGTGGTAATGACACGTGTATCTTTATAAATGACACTTAATTAAAATGTCAAAATTGCCTTTCTATTATTTAATAAGTAGTCAATGAAAATATCAATAATATGAAATTAAGATTGCATGTGACGTCAGAAAGTGTTAACCAACTATGTCATTTTATATCTCCCACACTGAAATCCTTTAATTGCTCTTGTTGATTGTTTGTTCGCTGTTTATATTTAATATGTACACTAGCGGTCAATAAAATATTATAGGCAAACAACATTGACCTGTCCACTTGACCTCTAATTAAGAAAATCTAAATAGAAGTATTCACCCAATACATGTTAGAATTCGCGAGGCTATTACAATCACAGTACATGTGCTTACTCTTTGATTATTTTTTCTCATAATGTAAATGAAACACTTGTGTTCTCTATAGATAAATGGACTGGTTCACAATAAATATTCAAATTAAACGTCAAGCGGACAGGTCAATGTTTTTCCTATACCCTCCGTATATTATTATATATCACTGAATGTGTATCCAGTCTATATGTAAATAAGAACCTTTCTACTTTGAAAAAAAATCTCACTAACCTATAAACATGCACATAACCTTTCTAAAACCAGCCAAACTACTGGTCCCGCCGTTGCTCGTTAAATTTAGGTTTTATCAATTTTTATTTATTATGTTCGTTATTTTTGGCACATTGTTGGTTACTTCCCTGGTGAAAGTTCACGTGTTTAACTTAATATGCCATTTTCAAAATGTTAAATTTGCTTTGGAATTGTTATTACATTACCAAAATTGTGAAACCAATATGTTGAAAGGATACCCAAAGGAACAAAATATATTTTATCAATTTTAGCTAAGGAAATAATTTGCATGAGGAGTATAGGAATTAAAAATTTTAACTATCAGTAAATTTAGACAAAAGTATATTGCTGACAATAATACACAATTATTGCCTACTGATTCGGACATTGACCAGTATGTTTGATTTTGATTGATAACTCACTGTCTGTCTGTTTCCATGTATCTGTGATTTATTTGCCTATATTGACTTTTACTTTATTTGACTTTATTTTCCCAGGTGCATTTATATTGTCCTGGTTTCCATATACTATTGTCTCAGCTTGGGCAGCGTTCGGTAATCCAGCAGATATACCAGCCAGTGCTACTGTGATTCCTCTAATAATGGCAAAACTGTCGGTCATATGGAACCCTATTATATACATCATCAAAAACAGAAACTTTAGGGCGGCTATAATTGTTCACTTTCCTTGTTTTGCAAGGTGCTTGTTTATCGAAGAAATTCGTGTCGCAACCCATGCCGTGGACGCTAATTCTCCACCCAACAGACAAACTTTAAGACCTAATTTTCAAGAAGAAATATTTTTAAAACCTAATGGTGGTCCAAGTTATGTCCAGACGTCTGTGATAGAATCAGAAACACAAGAAATAGAGATGGAACGGTCCGAGGAAACATCTATCCCATCCGGAGACATGGATAACAAAACAACGTCTGAGGTAAAGCTTGATATGTGTATCGGCAATGTTTGGGTCGGATAAGAGGAGAAAGATGTACACATTTTGAATGTAGCACTTGATATCCGCAAACATTTTACAGACAAAAATATGCATGTGATTACTATAGTGTGAAGGATCCCAATTGAGATCATTATTTTACTTTTTTTTTGTTAAAGTGAAATTATTTCAGGATTTTGTGACGAAAGCATTTTTCTTAAAATGGCAGGCAAACGTTCTAAAGCTAAATAAACTTGTCACAATAACAGCAAAAAGTAATATGTGTAATTAAATAAGTAAAGAAGAAGATATAGATAAAACACAATTTAAAGATAAATTACAAGTCAGACTAAGGTGTACAGTTCCGTTCAAAAAGTAACGTCACCCCTAAATTTCCAAAAAGAAACGTCATCCCCTTGTTAAGAATTATTTGTTTTATTATTTTACTATAGTATGTGTTACAAATTAAGATAAACCTTTTAATAAGACACTAAATTACGTATACACAACGTTTTATTCACTTGTTGACAAAAATATTATGATGTGAAAAGATTTTTAAAATCGAGCTTTTAAATATCAATTAAAATCCATAAAAATAAACAATTTTCTTCAAACAGTTAAACACTTAAAATCAAATATATTTCTCAATTCAAAGATAAATTTATTAGAAATATTTGATCTATATAGCAAATTTTATAAAAATGTTGGGTTGAAATGATTTTGAAATAATACTGGCAACTGCAAAAGCCCGTCCTAGGCAGACTTATAAGAAGAATTTGAAAATTATATGGTAAAATTGGAATAAGGTCAGAGAGATTATAATTTTTTCACTTTATAAGCATGATTAATGAATTTGCTCCATGTGTATTTTATGTTGTGTATTTTTGGTTCATTTTCCTTTCCTATTTTTGGTTTTATTCGTCAAAGTTGTCACTAAATGATATAAACTCAAAATATACCCGTTTAGAATGGCCTAGTAATTATCCGGACATGAATCCAATCCCATAGATTATCTGCGGAATAATTTAAGGAAGGAAATAGCTTAGGATAATCCTAGATTAAAGTCTACTCTTTGGAACTCCATGCAAAGGTACTGGTATAAGATAACAAAACCCAAGTGCAAAGAACTGTTTGAGAGTATACCAAGACCAATAATGGCCGTCATCAAACCAAGAGAACTAAATAATAACTCTTGGTTATGTATTTTTGAATTTATAAATTTGCAGCAGTTTTTTCATAAAATAAGTCATGATAACTCTTTAGTTCTTCATAAATACAGAAACAAGGGGTGGCGTCTCTTTTTGGAAATTAAGGGTGACGTTACTTTTTAACGGACCTGTAAAAACATAACTTATATTGCAACCTAATGATTGGAAAAGAGAAGGTAGGATAAATTACAATAATGCCTGACTATAAAACAAAATACATACATGTTTATCATTGCAACTTACTGACTAAAAAGGTTAGGTATGGTAAGGTGCCATAATGTCTGACCTAATGTCTGAACTCTATACTCACAAATCCCGTTTACCCGGAAAAAATCCGTATTTATATAAATTGAGTGTGTTTTGTCTTATTTACATTCAAAGTAACAATAAAGTTTAATGATGCCAACTTAACGCCATATACAAGTATTGTCCAGACTGCAACTTAAGTCTTCTTGGTGAAATATCTATTGCAACTTTTTATCCACTATACAGTAAACAAACTTTTATTCGCGGAATTAACTTTCGCGATTTTTTGCCAACTCTAGTCTTCCTGATAGAATATTTAGCAACTTTTTATCTATGATATTAGTATATGACAAAGTATTGTCAGACAAACATTGTTAATCATTGGAATTGTCTGCTTCGTAAAGTTCAAAGTTCTTCAAAATACTGAATTATGCTTAATTGTCTAAATATTGCCTTAGTAATTTAGTAAAATATTTAGTAAAATTAATTTTTTCTCATTTCAACATCTCAAAAATTTCCAAAACTTTCGTCTAAGAATTTCGGATGAGAATTTTTTTTATTCTTAAAAGGTCGCCTATTGCTTATCAGGTTCAGTAATTATATGACTGAATTAATTTATAGTAGAAATTTTAATTCTAATTTTTGGGGGGGGGGGGGGGCGGGGGGGGGGGGAGGGGCGGGCTTCAGAAGCACCTAACCATACCCACACTTCGATTGTCAAGATATAAAGGTAAAAAGATACACAGATGTATAATTTATTGAATCATTGATCTATGATTTAGGCATTTTAAAAAACCCCAACCCTGTGTTTTAAAAAGTGCATGATTCAGAGCAATCTGTTAATGTTTTAGAGGATAAAAAAGTATGACAATAAAGTTACTATAAACTTAAACAAACGATTATAATTTTGCATATTTCTTTGGTGTATGTTGTTCATCTGATTGTAATGATATAAGAAATCATATAAAAATACACCCAAATATTTACGGGTATTTCAAAATTATACTTGCAGTTATATTTTTTCTATAAGGTGCGATCAGTCAGTCAATAACTTTACCGTCTGATCATTACGTGATGTATGCATCTTCTCTAATTAACCTGTACAAATTATGATATTTGGTAAAAGGATTGGTCTGGATCTTCATTTATGTTATCTAACAAAAGAGTATATAAGGTTGCCACAGGCTTCACTCGACACGCACACATATACTTGGACACACAATCTAAACAAAGCACCAGGTACCAAGCATCTGCTCCGGAGAATACGACATCCTGACAACTGCAAGGGCTCAGTTACATTTAAAGAACAGAATAAAAGTACAAACGAAAACCAAAGCTGCTGTAGTTAGTGTTATTACGTCATAGCCTTCCAAAGCTTCATCATACGATTTTAGCGTTATTATAAAAGAATCAGTTATTTAAAATAAACAATTCCGTATACACTTCCTCCACTTTGACAGTTTATGTCGAAGTGGCGTTACTCTTAAGTAAATGATGCAAGTGACATTTGAAATTGATGAGCAATATTCCAATATTGGCATAAGTAAGGTTTATTATCTAATAATACCCATAAGGAAATGATAGTTGCACTAAGGAAAGATTACCCTTCATATGCTGCAGTAAAAAGGTTGGTGGCGGAATTTAGACGCGGCAGGCAGATCCTTGAGGATGGCCCCGACCTGGAAGGTCAGTCACTGTTGCAGCCCAAGAAATGGTTAATAAAGTCCATGATGGTGTTATGACTAACAGGTGAGGTACAGAAAGATTTTAAACATTACATTTGGAATTTCACAGGAAAGGGTACATTCCATTCGTACAGAAGATCCTGCAATAAGAAATCGTTTAGCCCCTTTAGCACTAAGTCATCTGGTAGTGGGTCAGAAGCACAATATCCGCATTTTTGCCGCGTGCTCATCGAAACCTTTTAGAGGTACACCCTACTTTACTTAAGGGATTTGTTACTATGGATGAAACGTGATATATAATTTCACCCCCATATATAATGCAATATGTCCACAAAAATACGAACCCTTAGGCTCACAACATGTTAATCGGTCATATTGCATTCGTACGTATGAATTCATAATGGTTTTTTTTGTTATGCCATGGGCAGAATGCTAATTTTTCACTCCGATATGTATATTTATACTAAGGAAGTAGCATATAAAAAGATATATACTTGGGTCGAAACCGGGAAGATTTTTCAATAAAAAAAATTGGCAAACATGTATACAATCATTTACATTCATTGAAAGCGCCCTTGGTATCGTTCTATATTAGTTTATCAGTGTAAACCAGCTTGACAGCCAAACTAAAAAATTACCAGTATTGCACATTATCACACAAGTATGGTCTATATTATCCATACTATATTTACTTTAGTGCTTTTGTGGGTAGTATTGAAACTTGGAATCAAATTTCACAAATTGTATAGATACTGGAAACTATTCAATGATGCACCTGGACCTACGGAGTACAATCTGTTATATGGGAATTTACACTTGGTAAGAATTCATATTTAATATATTACTTTATGCAATAACATATGGCCTTACAGCGCTTTTGTATGTGGAAGTTTTTTTTTGTGATCTTCCAATGTTGACTGACAACGACTAAATCGTAAAAAGTTTTAGATAACAGCTTAACCCATTTTTAAACTTTTTGCTTTGGGTGATGATATTTTGCTTTGGGTGGTAATATTTTGCACTGTCGTGTGCTTAGCAAAACGTTTTAAGCTATGATTTCTGGTGACAAATGTTTTTTGAAGTAGTTATCATATAGTTCAGACCTGTCGAAAGTTTAACACTGGGACAACGCTTCTCGTCCCCATGTAAGCTATATCTCGACAACTTTTTAGAACAAGCTATCTATTTCTTGGGAGCTTTTCAGCCACTTGTTAGCGATATCTCGCCATCCAGACCCCGAGCGTCGACTCCATATCGTCAACTTAGTGATAAACAGGTTCGCACTGTAGTTGAAGTCCACTCTAATTGTCGATTTCAGCATTAGACTGCTGATGTCATGCTTTTTACAAAAATGTGCGTTCTAGAACTATGTATATTAACTTGTTATACTGCAAAGAAACTTCTAAGATTTTCTAAGGTCGAGATGTGGACATGCCCATCATTTGTACCTTAACCTGTCTCAGTGTGTAACGGCTACACCTAAAAATGTCCTCTCGGTTTTCAAGTATGGAAAACATATGGGGAAAAATCACATACAAAGACAAAATTTCCGGACGTGAAAACGGATATACTTCATAACCTGTTTTTTAACTAGGTTATCGTTCGCCTGAGGCTCGGGTGAATATCTTCCCGGACAGGGAATGGACGTTGATGTGTCAAGTCACGGATTAGAATAACTAATATATACGTATGACGTTCCGTAAGTTCAAAGAACCCTTGGAAAAACCCAAGCAAAATGCAGAAAACAGCAAACTTATTAAAATTAATATAGACCATTATGAAAACCACTGCGGTACCTCAGGTGGTAGAGTGCTCGCTCCGTAAGTGGGAGGTCATGGGTTCGACCCCCGACCGGGTCTGACCAAAACTTGAAACTGGATAGTGACTGTTCGTTCGGATGGGAACTTAAAATAAACGACGTCCCGTGTCACGGTGGGCTTGGCACGATAAAGAATCCTGTTGCATATGCCATGAGCGCAAAACAGGCAAAATTTCTGCAACTTCGTCTATAGCTGAAATGTTATTGACTGGGACGTTTAACACTATTACTCAACTCAACTCAACTTCACACTTGCTTGTATTATTATTTTTTTTGTATAACCAAATGATGGTTTTTCAGAAAATATAACACACACTTCTGAATGTGTGTTGACCTAACGGTGCTCTTTGCATATGGATGGCATAAATCGCATATGGTTAAAAGACGTCGACACACTCCTTGCGAACAATAGAACTTCGTAATCAATAGTTTCATCATGCACGCATTTTTAAAGTATTTACAAAGTGAAGTAAACAGTTAGCCTTTACTGTTGCATGTATAAACAGATTTAAAAGTTAATTAATCGTGTTGATATAAAGGTAATTGACGTCATTATACAAACATGGTAATTATATAAAAAAGCTTTATTACTTGAAATGTTTCATCATTAAGGGACAAGGAAGACTAGAATAGATGTATTCTATTTAGGTATTTAATTTACACTTTAAAAAGTATCTTGTGTTAAATTATAGTTTGGTTTTGATTTCAGTTCAAACAACAGCGCGACCCGTTCCAAGAATATGCTTTAAAATGCAAGAAGTATTTTCGAGTATGGTTCGGTCCTTTTAAACCAGTTCTCGTGTTGTATCATCCGGACACAGTCAAACTCTTACTGAAAACTGCTGGTATGTATATTGATAACACCAACGAGCAATATTTGATGTTATATTTCATTTTTATTATTTCATTTTCACTATATAGAATCAAATTAAAACACTTCCATGTTATGTTAGTGATATCAACGATTTATGTCAAAGTATCATCCCCTTTCAGCCCTTAAGCAAATATCACCGACGTATCTGAAAAAATGTAGCAGTACCACTGCATGTTACCTATTATAACTCTAAACGAAATTTTAAGATTGAATGACAATACTCACATATTGATGTTTAATATTTTAAATTTAATTCAATTTGGAATATGTATCAAAACAAACATACTAATCCATATCCGAATCACAATCAAGAAGCAAAGCAAAAACTTTGGAACTCACAAGTAAGGTTAGACATGTGAACTTCGACATTAGGGAATTGAGGCCGGGTGTTCCTAAAAGGAAGTACTTCCTGTTTAGTAAGCTACACCCGCCACGTGTGTAATCACAATTGTGTGAAAGGAACATGGAACTATGGGACGTCAAATATCCAGGGCAATCCTGGACACAGAGACATCAAATTTATCAACAATACTGTGATGACGGCCATAAAATATTTTCAGGGCTTTGATAAGTCTAGGCTTGCAATATCAACAAATTATTTGCAAACAGTCTGCTTTGTTGTAAAAAGCCCCCATAGTGATAACAGGCTCTACCATAGCAAATTGATTGGGAAAGAAATACACCATAAGCAGGAGAAGCAGGTGTATTGCTGCATAAAAAAACGAAAGTTTCAAATAGAAAAATTGAAGTCATCACGTTTGTCATAGAGTTTCAAATGTAGCCTTTCGTGGGCGTCATAATTCAGGTTTAAGTTTAAATATGAAACAGGACTTAGGGAATCAGTCGTATCTTTTATTTCAAGCTAATGGGATAGATGACATTCACATAGTCTCCAAATTTAGGATTGTTAAGAGACAGAACATTATCTATATATCTGTATGTGAAGTTCGATGATTTGGCGACAGAATTAACTAGGTTCTGCATAAATTCTTCTTCATAAGAATGACGAACAAATCAGCAAGCAATGGTGCACAGTTTGTACCCATTGATATATCAATTGTTTGCTGGAAAATTATATTATCAATCTATTAAACTCCACAAATATGTTATCTAACAAAAAACTGCAACATTTTGTTGATGGTATCTTTTACAATGTATATATTTTTGTTTGGAATTCGTATGATGCTTGACAAAATAACCAGAATCCCTGTTAAGCACCAGATATTTGAATCTTGGCTTGCCGTTTTGTAAAAGAGTGAAAAGTGATCAAGTGATCAATTCTTTAAGACGTTCTTTCAATTTAGAAATAGGGATAGTGACGAATAGTGTAAAAATCAAATGTTGTTATACTTTTTACACGAGATAAAGTATTAGAAACAAGATGTTCAAGTAATTCTTTAAAATTTTAAAATATCCACATTTGGTTGCTGCCAGATGTAGCATATACTTTTTTCTGAAAAAGACTGAAGACGACTGTCAAAATTTGTGTTAGAGTTACCGATAATGATTTAGTAGTACATTTAGATGAGCCTGCTATATATCTTTCCTTGTATGGATTTTTATGGAGTTTAGAAATCCAATACAAGTAAGGAAGACCAAAGTCTTCCTTTTTAAGATCGATACCAAAAGACACAATAACTCTCTATGGTAAGAAAGAACTTCATCTTTGAGAATATGCTGGGTTATCTCTTCTTTAGGCTTATTTTGAACAACAATGACTTCGTTGTAGTATTTCGAATGGGTCGTAATTTTTAACAACGCAAAATAAAATATTATGCTGAATATATCATCAGGTGTCATTGATTTGGGCTGTCAATTTAAGAATGTTAGAAGACAACCGAAAATTATATTTCATCTTTCCACTTATTGTGTGATATTGTTATTCAGAACAAGATCCACTACTGAACAATATTGTTTCTTGATAAAATTAATTTGATATTCCAATAATGTGCAAGCATGTATTACCATTAACATATTTTTTTTTCTACAGACAAGACAATACAAATTATAGATAAGTACAATAAAGGTCACCATTGATTAATAAAAAATATTTAATTTAAAAGGTGTAGAAAATAATTAAAATGCAGATAAATAATAGCATTACAGGTGATAGATTGAGTACTGAGCTTATGAAACACGACTTACTTATGTCAGTTTGATTCTAGCTCTATCTAAATTACTGTAAAACCATCTGTCGTTGTATCTGTATAGCTCATTTAATGAAATTTTAAAGTTGGTTCTGATTTTTTCCTAGAATTGATGATGATCACGAATAGTTTCAAGGCTCTAGCAATAATAAAAAACAAACATACTAATCCATGTCCGAATCACAATCCAGAAACAAAAAAATTGAAACTGACAAGTTAGGTTAAACATTTCAACTTCCAACAGGTAAGCACCTACTGGTTAGCTAGCTACACCCGCTATGTGATATGTTCGTATTAAAAGTCCGTTTTTAACATTTCAGTTTTGACATTCACTTTTCACGACTGTAAGAATGAAACTAAAATTGTTAAAATTGTTCACCATTTTGCCATGTATTTTATAAAGTTACGACGTTGGCCGTTAAAAAAGGCCCATATTTATGGAAAATTATGCAAATATTTAAGTGCATAAAGAAGGTTTTTGATCCAACCTGTAAACCGATTTCGATCGCTCAGTTACAAAGACTACATTATACAGTAGGCCCTCAAAACGTTTTATGGCCGTCGTTACGGCTTGCTTTGTTGATAAGTTTGATGTCTGTGTGTCTAGGATTACCCTGGATGTATTTGACTTCCTATAGTCTCATGTTTCTTTCACTTGATTTTGATTACACACGTGGCGGGTGTAGCTAGGTAACAGGGGGTGCTTACCCTTCCGGAGCACCCGGCCTCACTTCCCTTGTGGAAGTTCACGTGTTAATCTAACTTCAAAAGATTTAACTTTGTTTCTAGATTGTGATTCGGACATTGATAAGTATGTTTGTTTTTTTATTAGTCTCATCCATAGTTTCAAATCTGGAAATTCGTAGTCTCTCGGGCATTAAAAGGGGTATAACAATACAATGTGTACTTATTCTCTATACAGTGTACAGTATATTAGGCATACAATTCAACTGTCTGAACGGATCAATACATTATGTACACACAAAAAAAACAAGATACTATAAATACATATTATATACACAGTGTGTAAGGAAATAAGGAAAAAACAATACTTTATGTGAAAAAATTACAATTTACCACAGAAAACCACTGAACTATGTTTTGACCGACAAATCCAAGACTCCCTGATGACATAACAATGAGAAAGTGCACGTGCGCTTTACCGCCAATGTTGTATCACCACACTGTGGTGATACAAGATTCTGTATCATACGTGTTCGATAAAACTTGTATTTCGTGAAATCAGATAGAAAACTAGTCTAATGTTAGATAAGTATGAATATCAGAATTTAAACAACAAAGTGTACGTAAATATCCTTTTTGTCTGTTTTGACTTTATACGCAACATGCCCAACATGGTCTCTGACATGTCTGAACTAGTTCATTGTCGTAAGCCTAGTTTGTGTACATGAAATAAAATGGTGCAATATTTTCAAAATTGTGATATCGGATATCTTATTTTTTCGTGCTTCCGGTGGTTTCAATTACGGGTTTCTAAACTGCAACATATGATAAAACTTTCATGGTTCAAATGGAATGGAAAAACCACGTGGTGTTCCGGTTAGTTCATTAACATATTTTATTACATTTTTTTTCTTTACATGAAGCGAATCTCGAATACATTTTTCTTAATGACAATATAAAGTCAGCTTTAGTCAATATTTCGGCTTTACAACCTTTATCACGACGCTGATAATTCAATTTACCAATTTAATACATCAAAACACTTGATAAAGACTGTACAGCCGAAATATTGACTAAGAGTTGGCTTTATGATGTTCAAATGGATTTTCCCTAAGGGAATAATATTAACAAAGTCATATTTTTCTTAATTCAGAGCCTAAAATCACAGAAATAGAGAGCACCTATGCAATGGTATTTGACTGGTTTGGTGATGGGCTTCTGATAGCAAATGGCAAGAAGTGGGTAAGGTCGAGGCGTCAAATGGATTTTCCCTAAGGGAATAATATTAACAAAGTTATATTTTTCTTAAATCAGAGCCTAAAAGCACAGGAATAGAGAGCACCTATGCAATGGTATTTGACTGGTTTGGTGACGGACTTCTGATAGCGAATGGCAAAAAGTGGGCAAGGTCGAGACGTCTTCTTAACCCAGCGTTTTACTTCGATGTCATTAAAGTTTATGTTGATATATACAACCAATGCACAGACACCATGCTGGTAAGTAAAACAAAACAATATTCTTTTGATTATATTGATTTATGTTGTATAATTACATATTATAATATTTTGATTCAACAGCACAAGACCGTCGTTTCGGAATATAATTCCTCATCGGTAGTGCTTAGACCAAAATTATGAAACCAAAATTGTTTTCAAGATGTTGAAAAGATACCCAAAGGACCAAATATATTTTACCAAATTTAGATAAGGGAATACTTTGCATGAGCAATTATACCTTAGTTTTTGAGGAATTTCACATTTTAACTTGCAACAAATAAATTGTGCCATTGTCTTTAACAAAGCCAAACATTTTTTAGGTTTAGATGCATTAAATGTCAAGTTTTGTGCGTCAAGCCTCGAGATTCCATAAAATGAAAATTATGGATTGTATGCATAAAATCAAAAACAAACATAACAAACTTTTGTGTAAATTACCATTGTAAAGCAAAGTAAAAACTTTGAAACTGGGAACTTAGTTAAACACTTGAACTTCCAAAGGGAAAGTGAAGCCAGGTGCAGCTAATGTTATCTTCTAGGAAATCTGTATCTTTTAATCTCGTGTGCCTATTGAGGACATTACCCCTTCATTTTCAAAGCAAAAACCTCCTATTCTGTTTCTTGATAGCTGTTTATTTAATTTTTGTTCACACTTAGATATCTGACATTAAAATAGAAAAAAACTTGCTTATCTTTTTTCAATTTTCTATTTCAGAACGAGATTTCCAAATATGCTGACAATAAAACGTCATTTGACTTATTTCCAGTTATAAGTAACTGTACATTAGATATAATATTGAAGTGTGCTTTTTCGTACGAGACAGGTTGCCAGAAAGAAGGGTAAGAGGAAACATCAGTATAACTTTATACAACGAAGCAAGCTGTTGCTTGTTCCCACTACGGGGACATTGTACAACGAAGTAGGCTGCTTGCATATAAATTGTTGACTAAGGGATATTGAAGGTCTAGGCTTATCAAGGCTTATCAACGCCCTCAAAAAGTTTTATGGCCATCATCACAGTATTGTTGACAAGTTTTGATGTCTGTGTCCAGGATTGCCCTGGATATATTTGACGTCTCATAGTTCCATGTTCCTTTCACAACATTTTGATTACACACGTGGCGGGTGTAGCAAGCTATACAGGATGTGCTTACCCTTCCGGAGCATCCGGCTAAACTTCCCTGGTGGAAGTTCACGTGTCTAACCTAACTTGTCAGTTCCAAAGTTTTTACTTTGCTTCTGGATTGTGATTCGGACATGGATTAGAATGTTTGTTTTTGATTACTAATGCTGTTGACATAAGAATAGTGCAATATTATGCTTCATCACAATATCGTTGATATCATTATTGCAAAAACAAGTTTGATGCCTCTGTGTCCAAAATTAGCCTGGGTATATTTGATGTCCCGTATTTCATATTCCTTTTATTCTCAATTTTGACAACACCCGTGGCGGGTGTAGGTTGCTAAACAAAAGGTGATTACCGTAACGTCTCTGAGGGACGCCCATGTGTTTAACTGATATTGCCAGTTTGAACAGAGTTTTCTTTGCTTTTGCGTTGTGAGTTGAGCTTGGGTGAGTATGTTTGTTTTTAATTGAACAAATTTAGAATCTCAACTTGTGGCATTGTCAAATTCCTTCAAAACACTTAAATAGTACATCCAAATAAATACTAGTCTCTGCCTAAATTTCAGTCGGAAAATTTATAGTCGGAGGTCCAGTTATGTGTCTGTCATTTTGGTCTTGTTATGTATAGACGTATGCTTCTCTTGTGTGTGGGTGGCGATCTGAATGGTGTTGGCTGTTGTTAGGTACATATTTCTCAGTTGCAAATTTATTTTTGCATTGGCTCTAATGTCCATTCAGGTGTACAATTTGATAATCCGTGGTCTCGGTATGCTCTATTGATTTGGAAATGGCTGAATTGTTAGTGGCCAACTATCTCTACTTATGGTTGAAGAGACAAGGAACTTTCGTGCCAAATTTGATCCTTTTATCACGAAAAAAAATTATTTTTCCTACTCTCCGCTCGTTTGTTGTTTTGTGTTTTTTTCTAGCGCTAATTACTAATTGATTTATTCCAGCGAAAATCAGATTTGACTTTAGCTGAATATTACAGTGCTAGTTAGAAACCGGTATTTTTAATACCATCACGTAAATGTCAATCCTAATACTATTACTTCAATTACAAATCCTTCCTAAACTGAATATAATACAGTCAATGACAGAACCAAGTGAGTTAAAAGACGGTTACATCTACATGCAAATTACATCAGCTATTGTCGAAATAAACAAAAACAAAAAATAAATTAATCAACATCTAAGAAATCTCTCTCTCTCTCTCTCTCTCTCTCTTCTCTCTCTCTTTATATATATATATATATATATATATATATATATATATATATATCTTCTGTTGTGATTGATAATGACATAAAGATTGATTGAAATGGTATCATTTAAATAGGATTTATAGATAAAGACCTGCAACATTGACTTGTCAGCTTGACCTTTCTTTGGAATATTCATATATGATGATCCACCCAATACATAAATTGGGTTGAGAGTCGTGGTTTGTACATAAACAATACATGTTTCCCATGGTGTAAACAAAATAAATACGTATGTTCTCTATACATAAATGTACTGGTTCATTATAAATTAAATTAAAGGTCAAGTGGACAGGTTAATGTTGCTTGTCTATAGACATCAATAACACAATATTCGGTATAAGGCGCTCCTTATTTAATCTTCGGGATTTTGTTGGTTGATCAATCATGACAGTGGTCTTCTTACACTAAGTTAAATACATGTAGTGTTGAAAGAGAAAGAAAGTGATTTAAAAACGGGCTAAGCAAACCCTGCCACAAAATATCGATCAAAACTTTTCATCGACTCTGATTGAGATGTTCATCAGGTCTAATATAACACCCTTACTATGCCGGATAAAAGAGTAATCCAATAAATTTTCAGGCACGACCTTCTATTTTTGAAAACTGAAATAAAGGCTTTTGTAAAGAGAGCAGGAAACACATTTTGGGATTTCTTTCCACACTTGGATAAATAGGTCACACCTCTAGATAAAGACAAAATACACATTTGGAGACAGATTGAAGGATATATCTTTTACTTAGAGATAAAATGTCAGTCAGCTTAGTTTTTGAATCTGTCGTTTTGAATCCACGTTTTGATACTGATTTAAAGATCTATGTTTACCCACTTATGTCAATGCGGTTTTGGTCTGTATTTCAGCGTTCGAAAACTGCAGTATATCTGCTAACCTCTAAATATAAAGACCAGTTAACATTGTTTTGGATCTGTTTTTTAACCTCTTTATACTGAGTTAAGGATTTATGTTTTTATTACTCGATGTATAATTATGCCATTGCAGTCTGAATTTCTGCATTTGGTTACTGACATATGTAACCGTCTTTCTTCTTCTAAATAAATAGCTCAGTCAACATTGCTTTATTCTACCTGTATCGTACATCTTGATACAAAGATACGTCAACACTGTTTCAGATCGGTCTGTCTACTCTAGGTCGGTAAATCTACAGTATTTATGGAGTTTCTTGTTTCCTGGACACATTGCCAAGATTTACGACTTCTGTGAACCTGAACAGTCATGTGTCTGAATTTTGCATCAATTGCATACAAATGTGTATGTTTACATTACAAATGCATTGCATTATTAGAACCATTGCGTTAATTTTTCGATGACACCAGTGTGTCACTCGCTCTGTGATACAGCGATACGTCAGTTAATATCTTCAGCCAATCCGCTTTCAATGTACAGCGAATGGCGGAGGAACACATACCATCAAGGAACTACTTATTCATTCATAATTTCCTACGGGTTCATTCATAATCTATCCGGCGACTACAGGGACGCTCTTTACGAGCTGTAAATTTGTCATACTGCACCAATTTTGAATACAATTTGAAAATAAAAAACAATAATAAAAACCAATATTTGTTGTCATTTTATTTCAAAATAATTTTTTAATGATTTATGATCATTTTCCATTGTCTGTAAAGGTACGAAGGTCCGAGGACACCACATTTAAACTATGAACAACTGTTTGTTATTCGACTAAATAATTATATTCATAGTAATATCTTAGCAAACAGATTATTGTTTAGTGAAAAAGGAGAAATAGAATTTAATTTTCAAAGGTTTTTTACGGAACTATTTTTTATGATCGCCAAGCAACGAAACAAATCAATATGGCTGTTCTCTTTATTTGGTTCTACAGTAAGAGTTATCTCGCTTTAAGTGTTGACAAACACATTAATACACCGACTTTCGAAAAATTAATAATACCTTTTTGTGGGTAAAAATAATGTAAACATAAGGATTGAATTTCACTTTTAATGCTGTCATCGAGGTATGACTGCATCAGCGCATGTTCAAAATTTACATGAATCGCTTCCTTAAATTAAAACTTTTTAGGCATTATGAGTTTAAATTTTTTAATATTATCATATTATAATTAAATATATACCGGCAAGTTTATTCGCAAATATTGACGACATATGATTACATTGATAAGTTTATCCAATTTATAAAATGGACTTAATTTATTATTATTATTAATTTCCAGGATAACACATCCATATGTTCAGGCTGTTCATGAACTAACTAGAATAGCAACACACAGGCACAGGTTTGTATTTACTTAAAATACCTTAAAATATTTTAAACATCATTGTGAGGGACAGACATTATATTGATTTCATATTGCTTGTCATCTCAAACTCAACATTTCTCAATATCCAAAATTATCCTGCATATATTTGAAACCAAAAATATAGTTCCTTGTTCCTTTCATTCTATATTTAAATTTGAATACACACGTTTCGGTGTAGCTAGCTAAACTGGCGGTGCTTACCGTTCCTCGGTACCGACTAAATTTAGCTTTTTGGACTTTAGTTTTAACATGGACTGATGGGTTTGTATTAATTTGTTTGTGTAACAAGTAATAATTTTCATAAATCGCCCATAGTCTTATTAACATATTCATCAAACATGATAAAGTTTAGACTCCGAAATCAGTGAAGAGTGTGGCATAGTACGTATATATATATGTCACTTGTTATGAAATAAATTGACTATGGGCGACAGAAGGAAATTTCATAATCTTTATTCTAGTCAGTAACTTGCCTTATTATTACTAGCCCTGTTGTAATTTTGATGACACTTGATGACCGTTTGAAAATAAAATTCCTCATCAGTAGTGCTCATACCAAAATTGAGGAAATCCAACTAAGACAATACATTAAACTATGAAACACAACTTAGTCTCTTTTTAGAAACTTTAAAATTGAAGAAGCAGTTAATTTTGATTAACAGTATTTATCTGATGATACTATGTATTGCCTCCTAGGGTATGCCACTATTCCATACCGACAAAGAATCCCACGAATTGATACATTTTTGGATTCGCGATGATTCGTAGACTTTTGCCAATTTTCAGATCCAATTCGTGACGCTGTACGATTCAGTTACGATAGAGTTAAGGATATTCGTGGGATTCGTCTGCAATCGCAGGAATATATGTCAAGAATTCACTTCGATTTACAAGAATCTATAACGAATGCTTTAAGAAAGTTGTGAATCAGTTAAGAATATGCCGAATGCGTGTGCGAATCATTTAAAAAAATAAAAAGTATAAAAACATTTGATTTTTCTACACTATACACCACTATCCCTTATTCTAAATTGAAAGAACGTCCCAAAGAAATTATTCACTTGTCTTTCTTTTACAAAAACGGTAAGCCAAGATACAAATATCTGGTGCTGAACAGGGATTCTGGTTATTTTGTCAAGCACCATACGGATTCCAAACAAAAATATACTGAAGATACCATCAACAAAATGTTGGAGTTTTTGATAGATAACATATTTGTTGTGTTTGGTAATATAGTTTTCCAGCAAACAATTGGTATACCAATGGGTACAAATTGTGCACCAGTGCTTGCTGATTTGTTTCTTTATTCTTACGAAGCAGAATTTATACAGAACATTGTTAAATCTGGAGAGAAGACTGTCGCCAAATCATTCAACTCAACATACAGATATATAGATGACGTTCTGTCTCTTAATAATCCTAAATTTGGAGACTATGTAAATGTCATCTATCCTAGTGAGCTCGAAATAAAAGACACGACTGATTCCTCAAGTTCTGTCTCATATTTAGACTTATACCTGAATTATGACGCACATGAAAGGCTACATTTGAAACTTTATGACAAACGTGATGACTTCAATTTTTCTATTGTCAACTTTTTCATGCAGGAAGAATATACCTGCTTTTCCTGCTTATGGTTTTTTTGTTTCCCAATTAATACGAAATGGTAGAGCTTGTTCCCCATACGGAGACTTTGTACAACTAAGTAGGCTGCTTGCAAATAAATTGTTGGCTGAGGGATATTGCAAGCATAGGCTTATCAAGGCCCTCAAAAAGTTTTATGGCCGTCATCACAGTATTGTTGATAAGTTTGATGTCTCTGTGTCCAGAATTGCCCTGAATATATTTGACGTCTCATAGTTCCATGTTCCTTTCACACAATTTTGATTACACACGTGGCGGGTGTAGCTAGCTTAACAGGAGGTGCTTACCCTTCCGGAACACCCGGCCTCACTTCTTCCCTGGTGGAAGTTCACGTGTCTAACCTAACTTGTCAGTTCCAAAGTTTTTACTTTGCTTCTGGATTGTGATTCGGACATGGATTAGTATGTTTGTTTTTGATTACCAATGAAAATGAATTCGTGACTATTCTTGACAAATTGTAGGGTTGTCCTCCAGATAGCTATTAAAAGGACCTCGTCCCTCCTTAGACATCAGTTCATGATGATTCGTAGCAGATTCCTGGTCAAGCCACGAATTAACGAATCCCCGATTGAGTTAAGAATATCTAAGAATGTCTTCGATTTGAATAAGATTCAGTAACGATAACTGAGAATATGCTACGAATTTGTTACGAACGAACTACAATGGTTTGGATTTGGGAATCCGTGGCCAAAATTTTTAACGGCTCATAACATTTGCCGCAAATTCCCGATTGTTCAAGAATTGCAAGACTTGACTACGGATCAGATACGAACTATACGAACTGATAACGAATCAACTATGAATCCAAAAATGTATCAAATCGTGGCTATTGGTGGGATTCTTGGTCTATAGTAGCATTAGCGATATTCTCCACCAACATTGATACCAGAGCAGGGGTTAAATGTTAATCAAAGACATATATTAATTACACATGAACAGAAGCCCTTTGACGTTGATGAGGATTGTCAATATCTTGACGCAGATTGAAATAGTAATTCGTCAAATAAATGAGACAGATCTCAAGGAATTAAATTGGCTTAGATCAGGAGTTATCTACACTTCAAGATCACCTAGACTCACTTCCCAGATGGAAGTGTTAAACTTGAATTGCCAGTTTGAAAGTTATAACTTTGTAATTATGATTTGGACATAGATTGGTATGTTTGTTTTGATATTTTATTTTATTTTTTGTGCAATTTGTGCGATTGGCGTATTTTATTTACGCCATAATGCATGTGTGTGTGTGCGATCAAATGATACAGTGTATATAATCCAGTGCAGCTTTACTTTTCATCTTTATTTTTCATCGCTTTTAAAAGTTTATGATTTTTCTCTGCATAGGAATATGTTGCTTTATCCTGGCGTTATTTTCAAACTGACCAAACAGGGACGACAATTCTACAAATACATTGATTTTGTCCATAGCATCGCCGAGGGTATCATAGAAAAACGAAGAGCTGCATACGTGAGATTAAAAAACTTATTTGTTTATTTCCTTTGTCAGTGGTTAAATAAAGTAATAAGAATGGGATTGACAATGGGTTTTTAACATTAAATTCAAAATAGTTAGTCAATGAATACTATTCTTTCAAATTAAATGCCCCGTATCACAGGTGTGTTTTGACGTTCCAAAGTAAAGAAGCAACATTCCACACATTTAAATTGAGAGAGAAGTTTAAGATATATATTCGTTATGAATTATAAGAAAGTATATACACTAAGTTTCATGTTACAGTATTTAATGTATTTTGTTAAATCAAACTATTTGCGTAATAATGTGAATTGTTTAGTTTTTCTATAATTTTGAGTCATTTACAAGTGATTACCTGTTGTAGTTTACTACGTGTGGAAGTCACAGGCTCGTGACAAAATTAATTATTAAATTTGTTTATATTGCATGTTATACCAGTTTTAATTTAACAGCACTAGACACATGTGTGATTTGTTCCATCAAACCTTTTTCATCTGTTTGCTTAGCAGGAAAACGGCGACAGTCCGACCAAGAAATACCTAGATTTTTTAGAAATTATATTAACAGCGAAGGACGATAAAGGAAAAGGTCTATCTGATTTAGAAATTCGAAACGAAGTAGACACGTTTTTATTTGCAGGTGAGATAAAGTTATTGAAATTATCTCTTGATAGCATATTCTAAGATGAAGCATAAAAAGTAAATGCATGAAATGTACTTAGCAATACACAGAGCAATCAAGAAGACAAGAACACTGCATAACAAAAGCCAGACTAACCACAAAAATCACTACAATGCAAAGTACAAAGTAAATTGAATAAAAATAAAGCTATTATCTTTTGACAAGTCAAATAACTATTTTTTCAAATATCAATATCAACAATAGATGTGGTATACATAAACTGCATCACTCACCAACACAAATGTCAGCACGACAGCATTGTCCATGATGACGTCACAAACAATTTACGACATTCGACACGGAAATGAGTGTGGCTAATTGGCGTTCAGATTACTTAGAACCTGTCTCAATGCCTTTAAATATTTTTCACAAAAATCTTTAGAAATTAGTCAAATTTAATTGATTTATTAATTGAATGAATATTCGTAATTACATAATTATAAATAGCTACATTGTATAATTATATTTTACCGTAGTTTACCGAACCTTTTCAGGATATGGCACAACAGCAAGTGCTGCCACCTGGATATTATTTTCATTAGCACAAAATCCCGAGCACCAAGAAAGAGTACAAAAGGAAATTGACACAATTTTAAACGGCCGCGATGTTGACGATATTAAATGGTAAGGCAAATAGTGATAGCAGCACTGCAAGCGACAACATTTTAATCTTCCGAAGCACCCGGCCTCACTTCCCTGGTGGAAGTTCATATGCTTAACCTAACTTGTTTCAAAGTTTTAACTTTGCTTCTGGATTGTGATTCAGACATGGATTAGTATGTTTGTTTTTGATTTGATATAATTAAGTGCCTGTTTCAATTTTTCTAGAGAGAAAACTGTTTTCCTTAGAAATGCCCACAAAAGTTTCACTTTATCCATGGAAAGGAATAGGTATCGAAACATTAATTTTATATATTTTTTATATATTATATAATCATTATAGAAATTTTAAATCTATACCGATATTAGTTTTACTATACCATTACAAATAACACCATTTAAAATTCACTAGTTGTTTTTATACCTAAAGGGATGATTTGAAGAAAATGGAATATCTTACAATGTGTATAAAAGAAGGAATACGTCGATGGGCACCAGTTCCTGCTTTGGAACGAACAAGTACGGAGAAAATTACCATTGAAAACATAACTTATCCACCTGGAACATCCTTTGCGATAAGTCTTCATTACCTACACAATAACCCTGATATTTGGGAGGACCCTAAAAAGTTTGATCCGCAACGCTTTAACAAGGATAATATCTGCAATAATGAGCCATTTAGTTTCTGTCCATTTTCTGCAGGACCAAGGTTGGTTTTAAACCAGTTAATGTATATAATTTTTTACATGACCAAGGATAAACCAGATTTGTCTTCTGAAGAACTAATCTTAGTTTTAAAACCAATTAATTTATTACTAGGCACATTTTCAGAAAAGACGTCGTTTTAAAGAGGAAGAGGCATTTTTTAGTAAAAGTAAACCATATATCATTCTTACCTAATTTGGGTGTGCTGAGTCCGAAAATGGCGGATACCAAGCTGAAAAATTGCTCTAAGTAGGTCAAAATTTAAATACAAAATGGCCGCCAAAATCAAATGCATTTTTGCATGAAAGTTGATATAGAAGTGTTTTGGTAGCAACAAATAGCTATAATCAAAGATTGTAATATTTCAAGGCTTACTTGGGTGTTAATGAATAAATTAAACAAAATACCTATGGGCCTATTGCTCACCTGAAAACATTAAAAGATACTGAAATTTTAGGGGCAACAACACCTTCGTTGATTATCACACACAAAATTTGCTACGAAGATAGATATGGGCATGTTGATTATTTTTGCAACTTGGTGTTGTTATCTATTTATAATACTCTTTAAAAAATATGGTCAAAAAGACAAATTCGCAAAAAATTTTACTCCAGGGGTAACAACTCCTCTATGGATCATCGTATTCTTACAAAAATTGCTACTTAGTTTGTCATGTTAATTATTTTTAATGTCTTCTTTATATAACACTAATAGTTTTCTAGTAAATAGCCACAAAACCAGCACAATTTGCGAAAAAATCAAGTATTTTTCAGGGGCAATAACTCTGTAAAAAGGAGTTTGATATTTGTGAAATCAAACGATCTGGCATGCCGGTCAGCCTTCGTCTCAGGTGGCCTGGCAACAAAGGTCATTATGAAAAAATGTATATATTTGACTCATGAACGAAGTTCAAATGTTTAATTTAAGCCAGTTTTAAAGGTTTTCGCTTTTGGTTTTGGATTGTAATTTGAACATAGGACTGTATGTTTCTGTTTAATTCAATGAATTAAGTATGACACATAACATGCTGAAACACTGATATATGTATTCTAGAGTGTGAATATAATGGCTTACAAAATTGAAGCCTGTGTTTGCACCAAATGCTTAAGAACTTTTCTTTTTTGCAGTCGAAGAGCAAAGTAAACTACACTAGCCTTCCAAATCTATTTAGGGGTGCTAAGTCATCAACGAGCAACTCTAAGCTGACTATTTGCTAAAAGGTGAACTTGCACTACAAAATGTTGATGTAAAGTTTGATTTTCAACTATAGCAAAAGTAATACTACATTTTATTTTATTAAAATTGGTAAGAGGGCTGAATGATATACCGTGAGCCTTCTGTTTAAGGAGATTAGCGTCGATGTCCCTTTTCAACCCTTCTATCCCCTAACTACATGTATTTAAATCCGTGTATCCGAAGACCAGTGTAATTTTGTGAGTTAATATCAACAAGGTATTACTCTAAAATAAATAGGACTAGTGACTTGGCAAATGTAAAAAATGGTGAAAGAGCAGTATCCAGTATTTGCACAAAAAACGGTTAGGCACTGATATGATATCAACATGTTCCTACATAGGCAAGAGTAAAAAGGTGGGTGGCGGATTATGAACAGGGCAAGCAGAACATTAATGATAACCCCAGTCATAGAAGGTATGCCACAGCTGCAACCCCAGAAATGGCCAATAGAGCTTTGTTTTCATTCCATTCATGGTAGCCGAAATCACCATTGGTTGTTCATTTTTGAGAAACCATTTTCTTTCAAAAAGAAAAAAAATTGTTTTTGCAAATCTGTAAAATCAAAAATACTCTAGACATATCCACAAATAATGAAAGTTTGGCCACTAATAATTTTAAAATTGTGGAAACGTAGATAAAAACCATGGTATTGTTATGACTGACAGTTGAGTTACAGAAAATATAAGGGCAGTGAGTTGGCATTTCACAGAGAACAGTACTTTCTATTCTGACATCTTGCAATAAAAAAGCTTTGGGTCTGTTGCGCTTCTGACAATTAATCAGAAGCACACAAGATGCACTTTGTCGCATGTTAATCTAAACATTTTAGTAGTATCCTGCTAGCTCCCATAAGAGCTTTGTTTCTATGGTACATATCACATCCCTGAGCCCAAATAACAGTCTAAACAATGGAATCACCTAGTTCATCTCCGCCAAAGAAGGCAGAGAAAGACTGTTCCATCACCACAGTTAACTTAGATACTGATGGTACATGTAGATTATTTCCAAAAGGGACATAATTTGTATTACTTTTCAGGCTGTTACGGAAAAATATCCAACTCAAGTGTTGTGGAAAACTCAGTAAAGATGTCTTACTCCACTGACACAATTCTACCATTGCCTTGACTGCAATTAATGATTGTGGCTTTTAAATTGAGTGGCCAACTTTTTGCTTAAGCTTGCACACCAGTCTTGCTGTTTACATTACCCAGTTTTATAGTGATATGATAATGTTATATATTCATTGGAGGACTTTCTGAATTTTCAAGAAAATGAATTATTTAAAAGTTGCATTGAGCTCCTTAAACATCGCTGACAAAACTGTATAGAAGTTGTAACATAATGCAATATTACCGTCAAAATTCAAACCACTACATATTATGAGGTTCACAAGGTATCAATCTATATATGTGTTGTGATTCTACCTATTAAAGCAATATCATTCTTGAAAGTTTAACGCACGACGACACGCATAGTAATTTGGTATTTTGACATTGACAACCACGGGTTCTACATACTATTTTGCAAGAACATGTGGCAAACTCTGTATAAAAAGTGTTCTGGAATATGCTCTTTTGCATTTCAAACACAAGTTTCGATTTTGACTGGTAATTCCACACCATGAGCAGTATTTCAGTATGGTTTTGGTTATGAACTCAATTTATTAGTCATGTAGATTTATCAGTGTACAATGCAAAAGGCACACATAATGAACAAACACTTAACTATAGCCACCACTTTATTTTTAGAAATTGTTTTAAATTTGGTTTAAACATTTATACTTCAGTTTATTAGTCTTTTTTATTTTAATGTAACAACCCCAAGACTGCAAGTCATGCTGTCACAAAGTACCATCTTTTGCTAACACATGGAACTTAAATAACACTGAGAAATTATATGCCAATAAATTTAAACAGTCATTTTGTTTTCGGAATTATGTGTTCAAAAGCTCAAAATTTTACTTGGTATCCGTCATTTTTGAAATACAGCAAACTCGAATTATGTCACATTAAGCAAACTTTTACTAAAATTTGAAACCCCAAGTAACATTTTTGCATTAGTACACTATAAGTCGCCATTTTGTTTTTTGGAATTATAGGTTCAAAAACTCAATATTGAGCTTGGTATCGGCCATATGTGAATTCGGAATCCTCAAATTATGTTAAATAAATCATGTTACCAACTTTTACTAAAATTTGAAACTAACATTTTTGCATTGGTACAACATTAATTTTAGCCGCCATCTGTTTTTGGAATTATGGGTTCAAAAACTCAAAATTGAGCTTGGTACCTGCATTTTTTTTAATTCGCCATCCTCTAATAATGTTAAATAAATCATATTACTAACTTTTACCAAAATTTGTCAACCCAAGTAACAATTTTTGCATTGGTACACCATTCATTTTAGCCGCCATTTTGTTTTTGGAATTATGGGTTCAAAAACTCAAAATTGAGCTTGGTATCCGCCATTTTGAATTCAACACCCTCGAATTATGTTAAATAAACTATGTTACCAACTTTTACTAAAATTTGTCAACCCAAGTAACATTTTTTGCATTGGTATATTATTAATTCTAGTCGCCATTTTGTTTTTGGAATTATGGGTTTAAAAACTCAAATTTGAGCTTGGTATCCGCCATTTTTGAATTCAGCACCCTCGAATTATGTTAGAAAAGCATGTTACAAACTTTTACTAAAAAATGCCGCTTCAAGTCACATTTTCTGAATTTATTTTTAGTTTGTTTCTTCTCTACATTTATGGTTGATGGAACCTATGCAACTTTCAATCAGAATGGCATCTTGACTGGCACATAGACTAAAACCGATAGATGCATTACTGACAAGCCCATAATTAATTAAATGAAGATCTAAGGTGTTGGAAGGGTCCTGATTACTATTCCTTCTGTACATATGTGCATATGCTTTCAATCAAAATAAACCTACTAATCCGTGTCCAAATCACAATCCCAAAGCAAAATAATAACTTTGAAACTGAGACATTAGATTAAACACTTGAACTTCCAACAGGAAATTGAGACCAGGTGTTCCGGAAGGGTGCGCAATGCAATCTATTTCAAACATAAATAATGGAAAAGTGAAAAGAAAGATTACATATGTTTTCTTATTTTTTGGGTAACTATTCGTATAAATTTTATTGGTAAATTGTTTAGTAGAATAAAGCTTATTTTATTTTTAAATCTGCGTGTTTATGAACCAGTGGCTGGGAAATTAGTGGGATGGTTGGGATTCTTCCATATTACTATAAGTACATTACTAGACACTGATTGTGTTGTCCGTTTCAAGTTATCAGTGGTATCCAAATACGTGTGTCTTCTTTTGTCTTGTTTAACTGTGTTATCATTTTGCTGTATTGCGGAAATACCTCGTGTTTTTGGATGCGTTGACTGTCAAGTACATGTTTTAGATTTCTGTCTTTTGTATTAAATCATTCATTTCTCTACATTATAAATGTATGTTCATTGAAACTTTGAAATTTCAATTTATTTTTAATGTGAATGATTAAAACTTGGCAGGACAGTCTGTTAACCTTAATGTAAACAAACAATTGTGTTGTTTCAAGTATGAAAGGAGATCTTTAATGTGTGCTTAACATGCACCTTGTTTATCTTTTGCTTTGGTTTGTTCTTCGTGGTTTTTGCTGTTTCAAGAAGTTTTATTTATTTCGGCTACAAAATGGCTTTTACTTCATTGTCACTGAAATATTAGTATAGGTATGTAGTATTTCAGACAATATTTCAATACTTTCTTCATACTGGCCTACAGCTGTAGTACTTGGTATACAGAATTTGAAACTGTTTTTGCAATGGCCTAGAATATCAGTACTAAGTAAACACTATTTCAGACATTATTTCTATATTTTGGTGACATTTGTCTATTGTTTAAGCATTTGGTGCGCCTTTTACATCATTTTTCTTTTCTATTGTAGAAATTGTATTGGACAAAATTTCGCTATGAATGAAGAAAAAGTAATAATTGCAAAATTCCTTCATCGGTTAGTATATAACTTTTCCACACCAATTTCAGTCTTGATTTTATTTATAAAATTAATTTTGAATTTTTATAATAAAGTTTTTCTGTGCATTACCAGATAACACAGATAACTGAAAATTATGTGCTAAGACATCTGTAATCACGTGCACACTTTAAATTAGGCACATACAATTTCATATCTTCCATATTCTAATTTCTGTATTTTAATTATAATAATTCGCTGTAAAAATTCTCTACACACAACCGAAGAAAATTACGTATTACATCAGTGTAAAATTTAAAGCACCAGACGGCCGTTTCGGAATATATTCCTCACCAGTAGTGCTTGGACCAAAACATTTACCAGGGGTGGAAAAAATATCCGAAGGACTTAATTCATGTATTTACCTAGGGAATTACTTTGCATGAGGGAGTATACCTTAGTTTTTGAGAATAACTGTTCTATGCACGTCTTTCTATATCCCAACCGAATATGTAGAGCGTATAAAACAATTTTCCTGAATTATGTTAAGACAGAAACTAACGTTACATGTATAATGATACTTGATACATAGATTTTGAAGAAAATTTAATTTAATTTGAATGTGCGAGTTGACAAACAATTTGTTATATCATTGTCCCACAATTCTTAAAACCTGTTAAGCATGATAATATACAATAATTGCCCTCTAGGTATGTGGACATCCAGAATTGTCACCCGACAGAAGGGTTGTCATCCGAGGGCATCGCCCGAGGGTGAAAACCCTTCTGAAGGGTGACAATTCTGGATGTCCACATACCTAGAGGGCAATTATTATTTTATTATACCGAAACAAAGCTTACCATGTAAAATGACACAAACAATATTTAAATTTTAAATTAAATTAAACGCTACCAGTTTACACTTTCAACCCTTTTACGCTCGCCTGCATACGAAGATTCCACAGTAGCTGTGCATGGGTCTTTTGGGAGTAAGATCTAGGTTTAACTCTCATTCTGTTTCCATCAAATACATTTCCAGTATTTTCACTGAAGCTTAGGTGACCCTTTTTGTGTTTTCTGCATCTTTGTCATACATAATTAATTCCAAGTCCGCTTCCGACGAACTGCAAAAAACGACTGGCCGCCATTGTTATTGTTTACCAAATGACAACACAGTTCTGTTGTACGAGTTATTTCACTTGTACCGGGTTATCACCGGGTGATAATAGTATTATCACATGGCTGGTGAGAGGTTGTCACACGCTGACAGTGATTCTGTGGGAAACATCTCATTTATTACATGTCATGTGATTGGAAAACATCCAATGAAAAGTGTTTTAATATATGTGAGGTATAATAATACATGTTATAATTATATTTTTTAAATTTTAAATTGATTTATTTATATCATTTAACAACAACACAAGCAAAATACAACATAAAATACATAATACACAATAAAGCCAAATTGAAATTGTTCAGACAACACCAGTATAGGTAGTTCAGTGTCTACAACACTATATTAAAATTGTCAAAAACACTGTACGACCTATACCCGTAATCATGACCTTGTACTTTAATAGTTAACGATGACATGTAATAATTATTGCTAAACCTATTTAAACCCAGGATAATTTTGGTCCAAGCACTACTGATGAGGAATTGTATTCCGAAACGGCCGTCTAGTGCTGTGAAATTAAAACTGGTATAATATGTAACTTAAACCCACCAGCACTAGACGGCCGTTTCGGAACAACAACACCCTTTAAGTAGTGCTTAAATCAAAATTGATGAAATCCAAATATTTTTAAGACGTTAAAAACAGAGAAATAAAAGGACCAAAATCTGTTTTAACACTTTTTCAGTTTATTGTAAATAGATAACTTCCTGTATGCATCCATCGCTCAATCGGTATGTAAAAAGAGATGTTATATCGAAGTAAAGTCAAGATATTTTCACTTACATTACGACATCACCGTTTTTAGCTGAATTTATATATATGCAAGTAAATTAACTTAAACTGATAGAAGAGAATGTGTCCTTTTATAATGTGATATTCTTTCAAAATTGTAAATTAAATCTTAGACATAATTACTAAACTTTTTAAAATTTGTAGCAAAAGACTCGGTTTCGGAATGAAATTCCTCATTAGTAGTGCTTGGACCAAAATTAAGGAAATCAAAATATTTTGAAGACTTTGAGTTAAGAAAAATAGCACAACCAGAATGAAGTTTGCCAAATCAACATAAGGCAATACTTTGGGAACTTTAAAATTTAAGAAGCAGATAGTTTTTAGGATGAACAATGTTTTTCTGACAATATTTACTGTATTTCCACAAATTCAGTGCACATGGAAAATGCAAGAATAAAGTAGCATTTTCCAAACATACAAAACATTTGCCAAAACTTGATACAAAATATACTGACCTAATAGGAAAAAAGTATGTATATTTTTCAGTCATCCAAAAGTGAATTTATTCTGTACACAGGGCAATTTTTAGCTTTTAAACAAAACATTAAATATTACTATGTCAAAATTATCCCTCTGTACCTTCTTACTCTGAACAACTATAGTTGTAATGTCATAATTGGAATATGAACAACAATGACCTACCTACCCTAAATACCCTGATGTAACTTTGAATGAGGCCCAATTGGTGTATAAACTTGATCAAATTTCAAACATTTTGACAAAATTTCTCTATGTACAGGAGAACTGAACAGTGATGTTTTTATTTTAAAATATAATTTTGTTAGATCGGTGCATTTTATATGCATTTGATTGATATTTTAATGGAAACATTTTCAATTAAATAAATAATAAAAACCATGTGCACTAAATTCATGGAAATACAGTAGGTATTGTTTCCTGTGTTGACTATATCCTCTGGAATGCTTAGTCCACAAGCAGAGACACCAGCCCGATGTTTGTAACCATTCCTAAACCTCTTTAAATTTTAATGTATTTTCCAGGTATACTCTCACACTTGATCCATCCCATGAAGTTATTAAAACATGTTTTGGTGTAACAGTGCCAGCCAGTGGTATTAAAGTGTTTGTGAAGAAGAGACATTGTAAAGGAAAATATGCAAAATCAGCCTAATCAAAACAGAAGAAAATACAAACAACAACAACGACAACAAAAACACGTTGAAATCGGATATTGGACTAAAATAAATTTTCAGATTTTGTTTTCTATATAAATTCAACAACAACGACGACAAATAAAATTGAAATCAGAATTGGACTAAAATATTTTTTCAGATTTTTTTCTATATAAATTCAACAACAATAACGACAAATAAAATTAAAACCAGAATTGGACCTAAACAATTTTTCAGATTTTTTTCTATATAAATTCAATTAAATACGTTTGGTTTACAATTTAGCCAATACACCAGGGTTCAAACCATGGTAACAGCATTTGTAGTAATTCAAGCAAGTTCAAATAATTGTAGAATAGTGTAATACCAGTTTATGTTTAAAAACAACTTTTTCATATACATGTGCGTTCTTAACCTTTACATTAACTTCAATAACTTGATTTTTTTCTCAATTGTTCATTTTTACTTTATTTCTTCAATATAACGTTGTTATAGTTATGTATTTGCCACTGTAATTGTCATTGTATACTGTATGCATGGAATGTTTTATCGGCAAACAACATTGACCTGTCCAATTGACCTTTAAATATTAATCAAATTATTTACTATATGCTAAGGGGTGCCTAGTTCACTAGCAGAGATACCAGCCTAGTGAGTGATTGTAAAAAATGCGAAGGAAAAATGCAAAGTAAGCGTACTACATTAAAGCCATTGCAAAGTGGGACAAACCATGTAACATCAAGCAAGTTCAAATACGTGTAGAATAGTGTAATCTAGGTAAAAGTTTGAAAATAATTTTACTTCTTCATTATAACATTGCTATCATTATGTATTTGCCGCTATAATTGTCACCGTATACTGTTTGCATAGACATGTTATATCGTCTGTCCAATTGACTTCTAAATGATTATCATATTATTTACTAGATGCTAGGGGTGTTATGTTCACCAGCAGAGGTACCAGCCCAGTGATTGTAAAAGAAATTGTAGAGAAAATGCAAAATAATCGTAATCAAAATAGAAGAAACTATATATAAAAAACAAGAAGAAATACAATTATTTTTCTATTCATTTATTTTCGCTTAAATACCATCAACATTAAACCCGATTCAAAGCGGGACAAACCATGTAACAGCGAGCAAGTTCAACTTAGTGTATCCCTAGCATATAGTGTAATCTTGGTAAAAGTTTGGAAACAATGCGTTCTAAACCTTTACAGTCACTTCTATACCCTACTGTATAGTTATTTATTACTTTACTTCTTCAATATAACATTGTTATAATTATGCATTTGCCACTATCATTGTCATCGTATACTTTCTGCATAGGCATGTTATATACTAGTAGGCAAACAACATTGACATGTCCAATTGACCTTAAGTTTAAATATGGATCATAGATCGGAACATTTATTTAAAGGTAACACAAGAGTTTACTTCGTCTTCATCTTGGAGAAACTCTAAAGAGTAAGCATATGTATAGTGTATATATTGACTAAGAATTCCAATGTATTGGATGGATCCTCATATGTAAAAATCCCTAATGAAAGGTCAAACGAACAGGTCAATGTTGTTTGGCTATACTTATGGATGTATGTTAAGACGGTTATAACTTTCTTGCACAGAAAGTAAGCGAATTCCATGTTTCACTTTACGCGGGTATTTTTGTGCTTTCACAGGCTATAAAAATGTCATGACGTCATTGCGTCAGATCATTCGAAACTGATTTAGTCGAGTTGACACTCCCATATACTCAATACTTGAACCTAGAAATGTTTTTTCCTATGAAGTTTTTTTGCTGTTTTGTATTCTATAGGGTCCCTAGAGTAAAATTTGGTTAGTTGCCCTGGAGGCAACATTGGGCAAATTGAATAATTTGCATATATCCAAGATGGCTGCCAGACGCCATATTGAAAATCTATCTTTTGTAAGAATTGTTCTACAATAGTTTTCAATTTACCGTTTTATATGTTTTTAGGGATGAGGAACTCATTTTCCGTTGTTGCTTTTAACATTTGGGACATTTTGAAAGTATATTTTACAATTTTGACCAGACAATGGTTTTTTATAATTAGATGTAACTCAGCATATCACATTCAATGCTGTGTAACTTAACCATGCATCTTGATACGTTTTGATTAAAAGGTCATAAATGAGGCTCGAACAACTCCTTTTAATAAGAAATTCAAAACATAATCTTTGGCAGCAGTGAATTGATTCGATTTTTACATAAACATTGATACATTACGTCATGTAATGAAGTATTATTGCTTCAGGAATCTGCAGCAAAATCTGCCCCTGATAATGTACAACCTTCCACAAATTGTTTAGTTGGAGTTGAACAGTGGAACTCATTTGTTTTGGTTTTATGATAGTTTTGATATTTTGATAAACTATTTCCACACCAAATGTCCGCTATGAGACACACGTTATGAATTTAGACTTCCATTTCATCCATGTGGTATAAGTGAAAAGGTAGTGCACAGTGAAGATTTGGCTTACTTCTGGTGTCTCAACTTACCTAAGTTACCATTAAGCAACATCTCGACATCTAGACCTGAAACTGTTGTTTTACATATAAATTATACTGGACTGCAGAAAATAATACATCTGCACTGTCTACTACCAAAACTATTTGTATCCTGATTAACAAACCCAACAAATAATTTTATTGGATGCTGGACATGTACAATATGCTGGTAAACTTTCTCAGTGTCTGCTATAAACACATGCGTGTTCTGTCGAGGATCTTGCATGTCAGTTCCATAGTGATTATTAGGATGCTGTCTTGGTTAACCAGTTTGGAGAAAAATGAGCCTTTAAAGGCATGACTCTCTAGCCTGATCCTTTTAGTGGGTAGATTATTGCTTCTCTGGTCGATTGGAATGAATATATTCTGAGTGTGATACAGACCATAACTCAAAGAGTTCAATCCTCGATGTTTATTGGATATATATGACGAAAATGTATTGCTTTTTCAAACCTCTAAATAAAAACAGATCATAAGGCAATTGCTCGCAAAATTGCTTCAAATGTGTCAATGTGGTGTATTCAGTTGCAATGGATGTGAAGATGGAATAAGAGTACAATCCAGTCTACCTGATGAGTTTTATAGTGCCATTATTAGCTCTATAAAGATTATTCGTTTCAAAGCGACGCTGTCAAGATGCAAAAGCAAAGCCATTTATTGATCTTGGAAACATGTTTCTTTGGTTATCGTTGTTTGGACAGCAAGGGCAGTTTTAGCATAGCTTCTGCTTGCATTTGAAATCAGTTCTGTTCCTTTATGACATTGGTTGAAAATAGTCATTGAAACAGGTATGAAGTCAGCTCTAGTCAAATCGCTTTGTGGAGGTCGTTCACCGAAAACTCACAATCACAATGATTCACAGTTTTTCTACCACATCTCTTGATCACATGGCAATAACTCATCAGATTTCATTGCATCAATCCAAAAAGGTCATATTAGTACCCAGACACTTCAAAGAAAATCTTGTTTTTCGACAAATACCATCTCATATATTCTTAGAAACCATGACAGAGGAAACACCACAGCAATATGTATACGATTGTGGATTCGGCCATGATAAATCCGGCATAACTATGGTATCGTATGTTCTCCAGGCTGCACAAACAGGTCATGATATCATTTGTGTGCTGATTAACGACACAGATATTTTTGTTTTCCTAGTGTATTGGGTGTATAAGCATGAGAACAATGTGATGTACTGATGGAGTGATAGGATAGAAGTTATGAACATCAATGAAACTAACTATGGTCTTGATTCGAAATGTCTTTAACTGCCAGGCATGCATGCTGTACGTGCCACGGTCTTGGTCTGAGATGTATTGAACTACCAGGCATGCATGCTGTAAGTGCCACGGTCTTGGTCTGGGATGTCTTGAACTACCAGGCATGCATGCTCTCAGTGTCATGGTCTTGGTTCGAGATATCTTGAACTGCCAGGCGTGCATGCTGAAAGTGCCACTGTCTTGGTTTGAGATGTCTTGAACTGCCAGGCATGCATGCTGTCAGCGTCGTGGTCTTGGTTCGAGATATCTTGAACTGCCAGGCATGCACACTGTAAGTGTCATGGTCTTGGTTCGAGATGTCTTGAACTGTCAGGCATGCACACTGTAAGTGTCATGGTCTTGGTTCGAGATGTCATGAACTGCCAGGCATGCATATTATCAGTGTCATGGTCTTGGGTTGAGATGTCTTGAGCTACCAGGCGTGCATGCTCTTAGGGACATGATCTTCGTTCGAGATATCTTGAGCTGTTATGTATGCATGTTCTAAGTGGTTGTGATACAGCATCATAATTACAAACTCTTACTCTCCTCATTTAGCTGATGTTCTTGGTTAACAAAGATCACAAATAACTTTATGGGATCTGAACCATTCTTTGTTGTTCTGTATTGCCAGCCAGCAGGGAAAACTGTGCCGTTTCCTCAGGCTCTTCATAGAGAACACCAAAGCCTTATAGTTTTAACTTTGTATCAAACACCATTTTCTGTTGTCTCACCTTTAGTTAATGTTGTGAAAGGGTACCGACAGTCAAGATCCTCCTGAGCAGTATGAGATGATAACCGATTTTGGATTGAAATTCAAAGATCAATTCTCTTTATATGTTATAGCGAAAGGATACCCGGTACCCCAAGAACTTCTTTGTCATGTTATGTCAATGTAAGGCACAAAATCATAATTGCAACACACAAGGACATGCTTGCCTAAAAAATAACCCTGTACATAATTTTGTAACTGTTCTGGAGAAAGGGAGTGTTTAATTTTTTACACAAGGGTGAATAGTTATTTGACACATATAGTCGGTCATTATAGACATGATGGTATTTAATGTAAAACTAATGCCAGAATTGAGTTGCCCCTGCCTAAATACTCCTGCAAAGATATATGACAATCTATTATAAATTTGTTTTTGTACAAAATCAATATTTCAAGATGGCGTTCGTGGGTCATCTTGTATTTGTAGCTTATTGTGCTAGTTAAGTGTTCCGTATGTAAAACTTAACACCAGAAATGAGTTTCTCATACCTGAAAACATCTAAAAGGATATATTACAACCTATTGGAAGATAGTTTATATCACAATATGTATTTCAATTTGACGTTTGGCGGCCATTTTGGATTTATGTATTTTGTGCAAGTTGCCCAAATTTGCCCGAAGGGCAACTAAGTTAGTTTTGTTCAAAGACCCATAAGGAAAAAAAAACAGCAAAAAAAACTTCATAGGAATGAACATTTCTAGGTTCGTAAAATGCCTACTCGACTAATTGTGGTCAGGCCGACGCTTTTTTCATTATGGTAACTTAATTAAGGGATTTAAATTTACCGTTTAAGATATATTTGGTTTATTTCGATCTCGGTTTTGTTTTACTATTATTTTAGGATTCGTGGTATTTTCTGATTTTTTAAACTTTACTCAAGCGATGCACGGGTGGCTCGCTTTCTTGTTTGTTAAGCAACAGTTCGTTTTATTATTTGATCATAAACTGACATTTTGTCTACAACATATAGAACAAAGTCTCATTTATTTATCATATTATGTCTAGAGCACAAGTTGTCCTAAAGCCAAGGCTTCCTTGATCGCCCTAGAGCAAAGGCTACTTATGCGTAGAACAACTTTAGCCTCCTTGATTACTAAATTGAGCGAAGGCTCAAATTTATTCTACTGCGCTCATTGGCCAGATTTATTGAACGACGGTTCAATTATTTAGTTGCTTATTTATTTTATAAATTTGTTATTCATTAATTACACATTATACCAGTTTTAATTTTACAACACTAGACGCCCGTTTCATCAGTAGTGCTTGGACCAAAATTATGAAACCAAAATTGTTATCAAGATGTTGAATAGATACCCAAAGGACCAAAATATATTAAACCATTTAGCTAAGGAGATACTTTGCATGAAGGAGTATACCTTAGTTTTTGAGGAATTTCAAATTTTAACTAGCAACAAATTTAGACAATAGTATATTCTGAACTTATAAACTTATCTATTTTTCTTATCAAAACCACCTTATAATACCCAGCACTACTGGTTAAATGACTATATATTATTAGATGTTGTGATTACACAGCAACATTTCCAAGCAAAAAACATGTTTTAACGTGAAATGAATTCGTCCAAAACTTTATATTACACTGTAATATTTCTTAAAACATGCACACCTGCACGGCATTTGAGACTATACATAATTCATATCATAATTTATTAAATAAACATTTGAGGGCGGATGAGTAAGTAACTAGCCTAACTTATTTCAGATAGTCTGAAACGGTCGTGCCTTGTTGCAATACGTGTTTTATACCTGGATACAAGATATCCAATATACTTGATACGCGTATCAAGTTATTCTTAAATAAGATATTGAATGTCAGAATTTCATGACTCGTCGTGCAAAGGTGTGCTTTTCATCTAAAGTTGAGTACCGTGCTTTAATTCGGTAGTGAAACAGGCAAAGAAATACCGAAAATAAGTTAGGCTGGTCACTTATTGGCTCGCCCTCGTAGTTACGAAGGGTAAGAGGTCACGTGGTACACGGGTCAAAGTCGTCAATGAATTCCCCCATAAATAACGAAAAAGCCAATACTTCATACTTTATTGTCATTTTAATTAATTATGTAACATAACATTACATTTGGTTAAGCAAAACTTGATTTATAAACATAGACCAAGCATATACATGCAGGTCAGACTGCAGCACTCAAAATCTGCGCGGCATGCTTTCATTTCAGATACACACCTGTTAAGTAAATACGTAAAAGTATTTTATCATTAAGATTAAACTGGCGTCATAAATGTCAGTATACTTAAGATAATTTTAATGAAACGCTAAATAATTTTGATTATGTTTCCCCTCACCTACAACAAAATAACCGAAGGACACTATATTTAAACAAAAGTATTTATCGTATTTTATTCTGAGATGATGTCGTTTGTCTTTTTTTGCTTGAACGTGCGTCATAATGTCGTTTGTCCTTTGGTCTGAAATTACGTCATGATGATGTTTTACATAACGTCATGCTATTTATCCTTTCAGTTAAACTTGTTGCGTCAATATGACATTTATTTTGCTAGCTTGGTATGAAGTTTCGCCATGCTAATGTTTCCCTATCGTCTGAACTTGCGTCATGATGTCATTTGTCCCTTGGTCTGGAATGATGTCATGACAATGTTTTCCCTATCGTCTATACGTACGTCATCTTGTTATTTGTCTTTCATTTGGCAGTTAGATTTAAATTTTTTCTCACCTTTTGAAGGGCCTTGGTGGCGACACGCTGATACTACGAGCCACGACGTCTTTAACACGATAAGTATTAATTTCTGAAACAAAAACAAACTTGTATTTTACTTTTAACTTATTAAAGGCAATATTTCTCAAATATATTATTAAGTAACAAATAAAATACGGTGTTTTGTTATCTTAATTTCCCGATTTAATCCAAAAACCGGAAACTTATGGTCATATTGCATTCTAGAAAAAAAAATTAACAAACAAAAGATATGATAATTGTCCCTGATGTACAGCATACACGGGATATTCCAGCATAAAGTGGGTTAAACAACAATATCCCGTGTACACTTTTCCACGGTGATCATGCGCCGAGATGAATAATTGTCAGATTCTTTGTAAAATTTATAAAGATAATAAAATCAAACTACATTATTATTAATCATGGCATGGATACTAATATTCACTTTGTGTACATGACCACTGCGATAGCTCAGTTGGTAGAGTGCTCGCTCCGTAAGTGGGAGGTCGTGGGTTCGATCCCCGGCCGGGTCTGACTCAAGACTTGAAAGTGGGTAGTGATTGTTCTTTCGCCAAGCACTCGGCATTACGAAATGAAAGTCACGGTTCTTTCGGATGGGAACTTAAAATAAACGAGGTCCCGTGTCACGGTGGGCTTGGCACGCTAAAGAACCCTGCTGTATAATGCCATCAGCGCAACGCACAGGCAAAATTTCTGCACCTTCGCCTATAGCTGGCGACGTCTCAATATAAGTGAAATATTCTTGACAAGGACGTTAAACACCATTACTCAACTCAACTCAACTTTGTGTACATGCACTTTAATATGGGAATTGTTTGTGTATTTGATTGAATGCCTTACCCTCAGAGTTCACAACAATTGCCATAGCAACCATTACCATTACAGCTACAAATACACCATTCATCTACAACATAATATACTTTAGCAGTAGGTTCTTATATATAGGCACTATGAATATTTTTGGACTGGTCAAGGGCCGGGATATGGACCGTTACTTTGATATAGCCCTAAACGCAGGCTAAAACTGGTTTTACTTACGTACGTCTTAATTTACAGACCCATTAGTAACTGGACTACTTGACTAGAATAAATGTGGAATCGATAAATTAATGCCTGACATTTACAGTTATTTTCATTAAAGTATATCATATAAAATCGTGTTGAAATTTGATTATAGAACAATATGTTACCGCTCTTTATTACCAGCGTAGTTTCTATTGCCAACTACGTGTTATTTTATTATAAATTGAACTAATTGTGACCATTTCATCAGAAGGCCACGGGAAAATGTCTTAGGCAAACGGATAATACCGCTTAATAACAGATATATTCGTGATGGTGCAGGTTTGAAGATTAACAGGGGCCTAGTAGCCAATGGCTACTAAAATCAGTCTAGGCCCCTTAATATGTTCACATTTTATCTATTTATTACTATATTATAAATTCTTTAATGAAATGAGCTGGGCCCCTAACTTAAAATAGTTAGCAGTCATCCCTGCACCTGGTGCATGCATCTATGGTAGTTGAAGCTTCCATTGTGATTACAAGAATGAATATCTACAATCAAAAACATCCATGTTGAAATAGCAATCCAAAAGGCAAAATAAAAAACTTAAGGGCCAGATTGGAGATGACAACCTTTCTGTACTATTCCATATACAGTGTAGCTATGATTAGTTAATAATCTCTCAAAATTGGACCAATCCTATTACCGGTTGACGAACTTTGATTATTAATTTTTATACCTGTACTCATTAATTGTTTAACCTGGAACAGATGTATGATACATTTGATAGTCAATTTCTTTAGGCGTGGGTACATGAGAGAGTGAATAACCTAAAAAATTGACCACAGTGCGCTTAGAGCATCATTGTAAAAAACCAGTATGGCTGTCATGACAATATTGTTGATAAGTATGATATCTGTATCCAACATTACCGGGGATATACTTAACGTCCCATAATTCCATGTTCCTTCCATCTAAATTTCGATTTTACACGTGGCGGGTGTAGCTAGCTAAACAGGGGCGCTTACCTTTTTCGGAGCACCCGGCCTTACATCCCTGATTGGTGGGAATTCACGTATTTAACTTACTTTTTTTTACTTTGCTTTGGGATTGTGATTTAGACATGAATTAGTATGTTTGTTTTTGATAAATTTACTAAACTAGTCTTTCAACTGACATAAAATTTCCTCAAGCATCAGAATTGGCGTTCTCATATTTTATTGGTTCTACCAGATAACTGAATTTAAAGAATCACTGATTGCAGAATAAGTGGGGTGTTTTGGACCTTCCAAAAACACCTTAACCACACCACTGGATAAAATGGTGTCATTAGACCTATGCCAGTTTCCATCCGGCTAACATAAGCTTGCAGTTTTATAATTAGATTTCAAATTTTAAAATGACAACCTCTAAAACTAATTGAATAGCTACGGTAATTAATGTAGTTTTCGGTCCTTAAATAAAAAAAACAACAAACATTATGTTGTATTATATTTACGTATCAAAGTTAACGCAAGAAAACATAATTCGTGATATAATATCAGACAGAAAATTGAGCAAGTTACCATAATTTTAATAAATGGTTTAAGATATAAAATAAGTTTTTTCATTGGTATATTGAACACAGCACATTTGTTTTCGTGAGTTTGTAAGATAAATATGTCTAAGTTTATTACATAACTGCCGTCGATGTAAAGGAAAAATTCTGTATGACTAATAAATGTATTTTACGTTTTGTAAGTTTTCACTTTCCTTTTTGGTTTGTGACTTGGACATGGAGCGGTATTTGTGCTTGATTTTGCACATTTGTATTCAAACAAGACTTACAATGTAGTCATAAAACGCATCTCAAAGAGCACGAGCAAAATTTAAGTCACCTTCAAGTACATAATTAAGGACAATATACTTCTAAAACAAATTTGGAAATTATATTGAACTGTCAGAAACGTTTAAAATTATATTGTAACCAGTGTCCTTTTTCATCCGTAAGTCGTTTTTTAAACACCTAAACAACTAAGCAATTTAAACCAAATAACATAAAAATTAAAATAATTTTTCATTAACAAAATAATATACTAGTATTTTGCTTTCTGTAAAAAATCGAAAAAACCCCATCTTTGTCATCATTGCATCCAAAATATTTAATTATAAACAAACATTGCAGTGTTTAAACTTTCATAATTTTACTCCACCTTCCTGTTCTTGCTCGTCTTCTCCCTATATTTATGGACCAGCTGGACATGTAATAACTGGTGATCTCAATATAATCGAAAACACTAGATAAAGATCTTTACTTTCAAAAGGTCCTAAATATAGAGAAGCTCAACCTTTTACTCGGGGACAGAATTTCAGACTTGTCATGGATTCCGTTGAAGAGTACGCCAGACGTTGGGCTAAATTAGAAGATGTTGAACTTGATACCTTATCCGACTGGATAAAGGTTGTGAAATCTTTCGTTAAAACTAGGATTGCCAAACTTAAAGGGTCTATGAGTACTAAACCGTCTTCAGTACTCAAGGATCCAGAAATCAAGGCAATTCTAACAGACATACACAACAAATATGTTGTTGTCCTAGCTGATTAAGCTTCCAACAACATTATTCTCGTTTGTCAGAGATTCTACCTTGAATGTTTTATTAAGGAGCTTGGTTTAGATAGTATATCAAATAACCCTGCATATAATAGAACTAATTTTACCAAAGACGAAGTTCTTTCCAACCATAGGGGAGTTCTCGAGTCTTTCGGTATCAATCTTAAAGAGGAAGATCTTGATCTTCCTTACTTGTATTGGATTCCTAAACTCCATAAAAATCCATAAAAGGAAAGATATATAGCAGGCTCATCTAAATGTACTACTAAATCATTATCGGTAACTCTAACACAAATTTTGACAATTGTCAAAGATGGTCTTCAGTCCTATTCAGAAAAAGTATATTCTACATCTGGAATCAACCAAATGTTGATTCTCAAAAATTCTAAAGAATTACTTGAACATCTTGCTTCTGATACCTTATCTCATGTAAAAAGTATAAAAACATTTGATTTTTCTACACTATACACCACTATCCCTCATTCTAAATTGAAAGAACGTGCTAAAGAAATTATTCACTTGTCTTTCTTTTACAAAAACGGTAAGCCAAGATACAAATACTATCATCTGGTGCTGAACAGGGATTCTGGTTATTTTGTCAAGCACCATACGGATTCCAAACAAAAATATACTGAAGATACCATCAACAAAATGATAGAGTTTTTTATAGATAACATATTTGTTGTGTTTGGTAATATAGTTTTTCTGCAAACAATCGGTATACCAATGGGTACAAACTGTGCACCATTGCTTGCTGATTTGTTTCTTTACTCTTACGAAGCAGAATTTATGCAGCACCTTGTTAAATCTGGAGAGAAAACTGTCGCCAAATCATTCAACTCAACATACAAATATATAGATGACGTTCTGTCTCTTAACAATCCTAAATTTGGAGACTATGTAAATGCCATCTATCCTAGTGAGCTTGAAATAAAAGACACGACTGATTCCTCAAGTTCTGCTTCATATTTAGACTTATACCTGAATTATGACGCACACGAAAGGCTACATTTGAAACTTTATGACAAACGTGATGACTTCAATTTTTCTATTGTCAACTTTCCTTTTTTATGCAGCAATATACCTGCTTCTCCTGGTTTCCCGATTAATACGCTATGATAGAGCTTGTTCCCACTACCGGGACTTTGTACAACGAAGTAGGCTGCTTGCAAATAAATTGTTGACTCAGGGATATTGCAAACCTAGGCTTACCAAGGCCCTCAAAAAGTTTTATGGCCGTCATCACAGTATTGTTGATAAGTTTGATGTCTCTGTGTCCAGGATTGCCCTGAATTATATTTGACGTCTCATAGTTCCATGTTCCTTTCACACAATTTTGATTACACACGTGGCGGGTGTAGCTACCTAAACAGGGGCGCTTACCTTTTTCGGAGCACCCGGCCTCACTTCTCTGATTGGTGGGAATTCACGTAATTAACTTATTTTTTTTACTTTGCTTTGGGATTGTGATTTAGACATGAATTGGTATGTTTGTTTTTGATTTTACTAAACTAGTCTTCCAACTGACATAAATTGTCCTCAAGCTTTAGAATTGGTGTTCTCATATTTTATTGGTTCTACAAGGTAATTGAATTTAAAGAATCACTGATTGCAGAATAAGTGGGGGTGTTTTGGACCTTCCAAAAACACCTTAACCACACCACTGGATACAATTGTGTCATTAGACGTATGTCACTTCCCGTCTGGTTAACGTAAGCTTGCAGTTTAATAATTAGATTTCAAAATGAAAAGCTCTGAAACTAATTGAATAGCTATGGTATTTGATGTAGATTTCTATATTTAAGTAAAAAACAAACTTTATGTTATATTATATTAACGTATCAAAGTTAACGCAAGAAAACATAATTCGTGATATAATATCAGACAGAAAATTGAGCAAGTTACCATAATTTTAATAAATGGTTTAAGATATAAAATAAGTTTTTTCATTGGTATATTGAACACAGCACATTTGTTTTCGTGAGTTTGTAAGATAAATATGTCTAAGTTTATTACATAACTGCCGTCGATGTAAAGGAAAAATTCTGTATGACTAATAAATGTATTTTACGTTTTGTAAGTTTTCACTTTCCTTTTTGGTTTGTGACTTGGACATGGAGCGGTATTTGTGCTTGATTTTGCACATTTGTATTCAAACAAGACTTACAATGTAGTCATAAAACGCATCTCAAAGAGCACGAGCAAAATTTAAGTCACCTTCAAGTACATAATTAAGGACAATATACTTCTAAAACAAATTTGGAAATTATATTGAACTGTCAGAAACGTTTAAAATTATATTGTAACCAGTGTCCTTTTTCATCCGTAAGTCGTTTTTAAACACCTAAACAACTAAGCAATTTAAACCAAATAACATAAAAATTAAAATAATTTTTCATTAACAAAATAATATATATATATATATATATATATATATATATATTATATATATATATATATATATATAGTATTTTGCTTTCCGTAAAAAATCGAAAAAACCCCATCTTTGTCATCATTGCATCCAAAATATTTAATTATAAACAAACATTGCAGTGTTTAAACTTTCATAATTTTACTCCACCTTCCTGTTCTTGCTCGTCTTCTCCCTATATTTATGGACCAGCTGGACATGTAATAACTGGTGATCTCAATATAATCGAGAACACTAAATAAAGATCTTTACTTTCAAAAGGTCCTAAATATAGAGAAGCTCAACCTTTTACTCGGAGACAGAATTTCAGACTTGTCATGGATTCCGTTGAAGAGTACGCCAGACGTTGGGCTAAATTAGAAGATGTTGAACTTGATACCTTATCCGACTGGATAAAGGTTGTGAAATCTTTCGTTAAAACTAGGATTGCCAAACTTAAAGGGTCTATGAGTACTAAACCGTCTTCAGTACTCAAGGATCCAGAAATCAAGGCAATTCTAACAGACATACACAACAAATATGTTGTTGTCCTAGCTGATTAAGCTTCCAACAACATTATTCTCGTTTGTCAGAGATTCTACCTTGAATGTTTTATTAAGGAGCTTGGTTTAGATAGTATATCAAATAACCCTGCATATAATAGAACTAATTTTACCAAAGACGAAGTTCTTTCCAACCATAGGGGAGTTCTCGAGTCTTTCGGTATCAATCTTAAAGAGGAAGATCTTGATCTTCCTTACTTGTATTGGATTCCTAAACTCCATAAAAATCCATAAAAGGAAAGATATATAGCAGGCTCATCTAAATGTACTACTAAATCATTATCGGTAACTCTAACACAAATTTTGACAATTGTCAAAGATGGTCTTCAGTCCTATTCAGAAAAAGTATATTCTACATCTGGAATCAACCAAATGTTGATTCTCAAAAATTCTAAAGAATTACTTGAACATCTTGCTTCTAATACCTTATCTCATGTAAAAAGTATAAAAACATTTGATTTTTCTACACTATACACCACTATCCCTCATTCTAAATTGAAAGAACGTGCTAAAGAAATTATTCACTTGTCTTTCTTTTACAAAAACGGTAAGCCAAGATACAAATACTATCATCTGGTGCTGAACAGGGATTCTGGTTATTTTGTCAAGCACCATACGGATTCCAAACAAAAATATACTGAAGATACCATCAACAAAATGATAGAGTTTTTATAGATAACATATTTGTTGTGTTTGGTAATATAGTTTTTCTGCAAACAATCGGTATACCAATGGGTACAAACTGTGCACCATTGCTTGCTGATTTGTTTCTTTACTCTTACGAAGCAGAATTTATGCAGCACCTTGTTAAATCTGGAGAGAAAACTGTCGCCAAATCATTCAACTCAACATACAAATATATAGATGACGTTCTGTCTCTTAACAATCCTAAATTTGGAGACTATGTAAATGCCATCTATCCTAGTGAGCTTGAAATAAAAGACACGACTGATTCCTCAAGTTCTGCTTCATATTTAGACTTATACCTGAATTATGACGCACACGAAAGGCTACATTTGAAACTTTATGACAAACGTGATGACTTCAATTTTTCTATTGTCAACTTTCCTTTTTTATGCAGCAATATACCTGCTTCTCCTGGTTTCCCGATTAATACGCTATGATAGAGCTTGTTCCCACTACCGGGACTTTGTACAACGAAGTAGGCTGCTTGCAAATAAATTGTTGACTCAGGGATATTGCAAACCTAGGCTTACCAAGGCCCTCAAAAAGTTTTATGGCCGTCATCACAGTATTGTTGATAAGTTTGATGTCTCTGTGTCCAGGATTGCCCTGAATTATATTTGACGTCTCATAGTTCCATGTTCCTTTCACACAATTTTGATTACACACGTGGCGGGTGTAGCTAGCTAAACAGGAGGTGCTTACCCTTCCGGTGCACCCGGCCTCACTTCCCTGGTGGAAGTTCACGTGTCTAACCTAACTTGTCAGTTCCAAAGTTTTTACTTTGCTTCTGGATTGTGATTCGGACTTGGATTAGTATGTTTGTTTTTGGTTTGATTACACCATATTCAATAGCAAGTCATTTATTATGAATGTGTTTACTAATTTCCTGAATGAAAATAATTTGTCGGGCGGATATTCATGTTTAGTTCTAGGGCCGGGGTGATGAATGCGTTAGCATATAATCCATAGGTTCTTCGTCGCTTTTAGTTTGACCTCGGTCGAAGTTTTCCTTGTTGTTATTTAACGGTTGTATCATTAATAGTATAATGGTTTTTCTGCGACATTGCCATGATTGTGGGAAAGGGTATATTTGCACTCTAAAGGTTGTCATACATGTAATTGCACATTAGTAGACTATAGACCAGAAGCTCACACAAACCATTAACTTGTACTTAATTAATCCTTAAAATTAAAAAAAACCAAACATTGTCTTGAGACGAGCAATTACAATACTACTGAGCTTGAAAAGCCAATGGCTTCTAATTTCTTACATCAGTTTAACTTTTCTGTCAAGATAAGTCAGTTTTCCACAAAAAAAATTACGTTATGGAGCATTATAAAACATAATTAATAAACACCACGTGTTATAATACACTTCAAAGTTATGGAATGCTTCAACACTGGTCATCGAGCGTGTAAAATAAGGATTTATTCTTTTCTGGTGGCTAAAATTGTACCATTACTCCAGAACTAACGCATCGTGGTCATTTTTAAAAAGATGAAAGTAAAGAAATAAATAACAGGGTGTGAATTTTGTTTCGACAGTCTTTTACGGTCCTGAAAAAGAATTGCAGCGAAAAAGTTTGACATATTTACTTACCTTGAGCATGTCTTCTATGAATGTATGCGTAGATTGTGTGTTCTATAAAACCCTATTGTTTTAAGTTTTATTATCCTCAGCTAACATCATCATCACATATGTCGTTGTCAGTTACACCTGTGATCAGTTTCCAAGCAATCAGTTACACATAAAAAGTCATCCTTATTATATCAAATATTAAAGGCTACCTTACGGGATATTCAAGTGAAATATGATAAGGCCATTGTTTTGACCATTCTTTTTTATAACTACTACGGCAGCTCAGTTGGTAGAGTGCTCACTTCGTATATGGGAGGTCATGAGTTCGAACCCCAGCAAAATGAGTCTAAACAAGCCTTGAAAATAGGTAGAGAAATGACTATTCTTTCACCAAACACCATTTAAAAATGAAAGTCACGGGGTCCTTCGGGAGAGACTTTAAAAACTGGCAGTCGTGGCACGTTAAAGAAACCTACCTGCACATTACCTATTCTGACTAATCAGTCCAATAAGCCCTCATTGTCAAGGGTTTAAAACCCACAAACCCCCAAACAAGTCAAACATTAAAATGGGGGTTTAATGAGCTAATTAGACGAACTACACTAATTGCCCTGACGCACTGCAAAGGTAAAAATTCCGCAACTTCGCCTATAGCTAGTGACGTCTCGATATAAGTAATATACTTGACCGGGACGTAAACCACCATTCGTTCAGTCTCCATTTTAAGTATTGCATGTATTATGTACATGTATTTCTTATGTCCAAAATTTCAAAGCCAAGAAAGCCACGAGGCCCTGGATGCTCACCTCAAAATAAAATGTGTTAAACGCGCTCAATTTTAAAATAATGCCCATATATAGAATAAAGATCGTTAACAGTTCTTTAATAGGTGGATTTGCTTCATCTTACGTAAACTTTATATTAATCTTGTTTTAGAAGAGAATCATTCTGATCAAGTTTGATGAAGATTAGTAAAATTGTGAATTTTACGATGTTAACAAGATTATTCTATTTAACCTAGTGACCTTCTTATTGAGACCTTGACCTAGATTTGTCAAGAGGGCAACTCTGAGCAAGTCTGATAAAAATTAAGCCTCAATAGTTTTCAAGGTTTTTTTTCCATCCAATGGCTAGACCTACTTACTGAACCATATGCAATTTGACTTTCCTTTTATCAAGATTAGATAATCATTCGGAGCAAGTTTGAAGCATTCCTTTATTTGGCCTAGCAACCTACTTATTGACCTAACATGACCCATAATTTTATCAAGAGAATCGCTGTTGCCAAGTTTGATGTAGATCGCTTCTATTGTTAAGGCTATTTTCCCATTTGACATTGTGATCTACTTATTGAACAAACACCGTAACTTTAACCCATATGCAAACTTGACTTTGGTTCTTGTCAAGACAAGTCTGAAGAAGTTTGGACACAAACTGGTCTCAAGAATGTGAACAAGGTTCTACGATAGGCTTTCTTAATACCAACATTCGTTTCATTTTCAAGATAATTTTTCTTTGAAGAGAAGTTAAAAGCCATTTTCTGAAACACCCTGTATTAACAAAATGTTTACATCATTACAATTGACCCAGTGTTCTACAGCGTTGACTTGCAGATCAGTGCCTCCCATTGCCTTGATGCCTCCCTCTGGGAGATATTCTAATGTTGGTCATCAGTGACACTATCTTGACTAGGGAATAACTCCCACCCATTTCTCATGGAGCCATATATCTATCTCATAAAAACTCCTCTATATAAAACCCACCTGTGTGGAGACCACTTTTAACTTTCGATTTCATATACATTCAACTCTTTTCTGTTGTTTAAAAGTTGTGTTTTCTCTGTTAATGAATAGCCATCACTAAATATCAATTCCATTAAATGTTGATTTGAAATCAACTCAATAATCTAAATGCTGTTATATGACCAAATTTTGCTCAAGCAGTTAACCTGTATATAGTCCATTTGCCTTATAAAACCCGCTTGACTACATTCACTGTGGTGGTATTTATATACAAGGTTTATTGTATTAGAAAACTATTCACCAATTATTAACAAGATGACAGTTGATCCTTCATATTGAGCACAGTAGCAAATCAGAACTACATGTACCGGACTACTAGTTGAAAATTCATTTTGTGTCCATCTAGATTTTCTGTAATATTAGCTAGATAATCAGGGTTGTTAATGTTATCACATTATCAGAAATGTTTGCTGGTCAGGACAATATTGAACAATTGGATTTTAATACTTTACTCTTGTTATAGTTGTATCACTATTGTTTAAGAATTAATAGATGTCAAATTGGGAATTTTTTAAAATCATTTTCCATAGGAGAAACTGTCTATATCATCTGTATAATGTATATATGATAGTAATTTAGGCAAACAAAATCCTTTGCCTAATAGGTTCCTAAGAACACATACTCTTGTCTCATTCTACAGATTTTGATAAATTAAACTCAACACAGTTATTTTGTTTCAACTTGGTTTATTATAATCAAGTTGTAAAAGTTTATTACGCTGTTAACACACAAGCACCGCCCACTGCTTTAATTTTCTGTTCAGCTACTCTGCTGAAAAATCTGGCTTTTACAATAACTGGTTGCTTAGGTAGTTTTCCTTTTCCTAAAACTTTGTAGTATCCCTGGAAATACAAAATAAAACACATTTAGAACAAGAAAACCTATCGACTTAAAAGGGGACATAACTCCCAACAAATATCACTGACTACACCAAGTATCTCAATCTATCAAAATAGGTCTGATATTGTGAAGCTCTGATGATCTCGTACATGGAGAAAGTGATTAATTCTGGCTGATGCCTGTTCAACAGAGTGTATGGGTGCTTTGACACTGGCAAACACACTGTTCAAACTGGTTGCCTGCCTAAGTGTATGCCGTTTTTAAGGTTGTTCCCCATAGATTCAAGATAGTGTCTAAAGACATAATTTAAAGACATAGTTTTAATAAATTCTGAATTTTGGCTATACATTCCAATATATTAGAGGTCACAAGCTATATAATGTTTACTCCAATGTGATGAACCTACCATCACAGTGAAATGGTTGACTGCAATAGAGTCACAAACTATGAGAATTGACTACTAAATGAAATGTACTCAAGCCATGAAACAGCCAATATCTATATGAAGAATGGCTGGGATTATCTTGAGAATTTAATATATCCTTCATTGATTAAAAGACCTGATCACTGCCTGTTAGCTACAGCCCTTGCCCAATGAGGAAATCTTAACTATAGTTTTACATGTAGATTTGTTTGATCTGACATTCTGAAATACTTTCATAATTTCGGACTGTTTTGTGTCGACCTGTAATGCACTGAAGTTTTTTTCCTAAATATAGAAGTGTTGTGAATAACTATTTAAATTGTGACTGATCATTACTTTTACCACAAGTAAATTCAGTGAAAAAGGATCCCACACCAGCAGGTTCTTTTTTATGTAAAAAGCCAATAATTACCAGGAAAATGAGCAAATTAACTTGGGTTAATGTAATAATATGCCCATCTCCTATCAATGTTGATGCTTAGCACCAAGTTTCATGAAATAGTGCTTCATAGTTTGGGAGAATTTGTGCAATAATTTTGGACAGAAACTCAAATTTAATACATGTATCACCCTCTTTTGAAGAAGATGAAGAAAGAGGGATAAAAATTACTGATGATAACTACTATTTGATTATAAAGTGCCATGTGTTTTTAGGGAGAGAATTTTCTTAACAGATTCATATAACTGCTTCTTAGGAAATCCAAACACCCTATGTGTGATAAACTAAGATTTGAGTTTCCATTTGATTTTCTGGTTACTTAAAAGTGCATTTTGAATGTTTGGCAGGTTGATTATTACTCATGGTTGATATTCTATACATAATATTGATATTACACATTTCAAAAAGTTTCAAGACAATTAAACAGAAAACATGGTTTTGTTGACATGTATTTATCATGGATCTACTTCCCAAAATTAAAGTTGAGTCGGATTTGATCCATCCTGACCTATTGTAATTGATTTGTTCATTATGAAAGAAAATGATTAGACAAATTTATTGATATATCAGCAGCTAACTAAATAATATTTATTTTAATTCATAGACTCCATCAATCAGATAGTGGATTTTTTGGGATTTTTTTTTTCAAAGGGTCATAACCTAGCACGGAAAACTACAAAGTTTCAATTCACAAAAGATGACAGATTGCTGGGGATGACAAAAACCAAAATCTCTTTTAAGTTTGACCAGGTTTACAATATACTCAAGCCATGAAACAGTCAATATCTATATGAAGAATGGCTGGGATTATCTTGAGAATTTAATATATCCTTCATTGATTAAAAGACTTGATCATAGCCAGATGGCTACAGCCCTTGCCCAATGAGGAAATCTTAACTATAGTTTTACACAGATTTGTTTGAACTGACATTCTGATAATTTCGGACTATTTTGTGTCGACCTATAATGCACTGAAGTTTTTTTTTCTAAAGATAGAAGTGTTGTGAATAATTATTTAAATTGTGACTGTTCATAACTTTTACCACAAGTAAATTCAGTGAAAAAGGATTCCCCACCAGCAGGTTCTTTTTTATGTAAAAAGCCAATAATTACCAGGAAAATGAGCAAACCAACTCCTGTTAATGAATGTTTGACAGGTTGATTATTAATCATAGCCGATATTCTATACATAATATTGGTATTACTTATTTCAATGAGTTTCAAGTCATAAATCATAACAGAAAACTTGATTTTGGCGACATGCATTTATCACAGATCTACTTCCCAAAATTAGTTAAGTCAGATTTGATCAATCCCTACCTATTGTGATAGATTTGATCATTATGAAAGAAACTGATTAGAGGATCATATTGATAAATCAACAGCTAACTAAATGATATTGATATTTTTTTTAATTCATAGACTCCATCAATCAGATAGTGAATTTATTGGAAATTTTTTTCTCAAAGGGCCATAACCTAACACAAACTACAAAGTTTCAATTCACAAAAGATGGCAGATTGCTGGTGATGACAAAAACCAAAATCTCTTTTAACAGTTTGACCAGGTTTATAATGTACTCAAGCCATGAAACAGTCAATATCTATATGAAGAATGGCTGGGATTATCTTGAGAATTTAATATATCCTTCATTGATTAAAAGACCTGATCATAGCCAGATAGCTACAGCCCTTGCCCAATGGAGGAAAATACACAAATGTATGTTCATTTCAAACTACAATTATCTAAGCTGATGTTGATCTAAATTAATCACTATTCATGACAATGTATTCACATTGTATTTATAACAAGTTGCTTAACCCCTTCTCTATAGGTCATTTTTAATACATTTTCTTTGCCTAATTCTAAAGGACCTGCCAATTTTATCTGGACCTGTTTTAGGAAAACTCTACCTTTATACATCAAAAACATTTTTTGAATAAAAAAATTAAGCAATCAAACACATACATACCAATCCAAATCCAAATCACAATCCCAAAAGCAAAGTAAAAATTTGAAAAACTGTCAAATTTAAATCAGAAACTGTCAAAATTGTTATGAATTCATATTATATAATTTGATTAGCACCGATTTACAATTTACAGTCACGATAACTGGAGTGTTTGTCAGTTCTATATCCTCGTGTGTCCTAAGTTCGTGGTACTAACAGTTTGTGTCAAAAAATCAATGGGCAATCGTCAGCAAACAATAACCATTTGAGTCTTACTTCAAATTTCTTGTCAAATCAGTTTCAAAATCGGAAATAACCTCGGTTATTTTCGTTACATACCGGTAAACATCATTTGTAAACAATACCCTCGGGTTATATGCTATTTTGAAGAATGTGTGGAAAGTTCGTGGGAGGTCTCCCGGATCACGTGATTTTACGTGATCAATTTCTAAAAAACTGATTTTTTTCTAAAAGAAATATTTTAAGTAGTCTAGTTTAGATTTACAATAGAATTTGTTAAAAAATAAAATTTATAACAAGAAAAAACGACCATACACTTCCGGTATGACATGAGCAATTGACCTCGTTTTACATCATATTTTATAGTGAAAAATGCATAATATTTTACTGAAAATGGCGTAAGTGTCACACGTTTTTGATTTCATTACAAACTATATTTACCTGGTACTAAATGTTTCAAACCAGTATCGAATAAATAAGTCAGAGACTCTATTTGCAGACGACATAGTTTACATCTTGATTTATTTTACATGTGACGAAAAAATAATGAGATACTTTAAGAATAATTTGGGAATAGTAAAATTTGTCTAAAAATTAAAATTTCCGATATTTTTACATATTTTTGTAATATTTTAACATATCTTAAATTTTTTCTTACGAAAATAGAAAGTTGAACACTTATGGCGCGTTACTGACTTTGAACATGTGCAGTGATGTGCTTCCTATGATTGATATCTGGTGTAAACAAAATGCCACGAACTTGACGCTACTACGAAGTTAGAGCACTTGAGGATATGTTTACTGATCAGACAGTTGTATAGACTAACACACCAAGAACATCCAATGTTATCAGGGAACTGTCCAATCATTTAATATCTGGGATTTATCAAATAAAAAGACAAAAGGTCCAATATGTCTATTGTTCTTGATATCCTTATTACAAATTTTTTCATGACAATTATCCCGATTAACATCTCTGGCATAAACAGAATTTTTGGAACACAAAACCGAAAACTACATGTAACTCTTCCACGTGATTTATGACTGGATCATCACATGGATGTACTCAAGCCATGAAACAGCCAATATCTATATGAAGAATGGCTGGGATTATCTTGAGAATTTTATATATCCTCCATTGATTAAAAGACCTGATCACTGCCTGTTAGCTACAGCCTTTGCCCAATGGAGGAACAGTAAAAAGCATATGATTTAGGCTTGAAATTTAGTGGTCCCAGTTTTTACTCATAACAAAAAGAAGAAATACTCTTCAGTTGTAATAATAGTTTGGTTTACTAAGCTAACCTGATTGTATCAGTATTGTTACTACAATGGGAATTATGCTAAGTAATCTTTTCAAGCAAGGTCCAAAAATATGTCAGGAAGCAAAGATATATTGAAATGCATGCATTACATATAGAATTATACCAACTCTTCCATTCTATACATCGTTTATTCACTTTAAATGCAAAACACAAAAGTAATAGATTGATTTATTTTGCCATGACAATTTTCTAGTTAGACCATGGATGAAAGTACGACTCTTTTACAAGACCCAGCATCCATTAAAGATGAAAACGAGAAATCTTTGAGGTACTGCTCACTTAGTATATCCCCGCTTTTAACTTCAACATTGACCGTAATTTTTCAAAAATAAACCAACTAAGTAAACAGGAAGTAGGTGGTTGGTTAGTTGAATGTTGCATAACAATACATCAGCAATTGTTCAGCTATTCTTTACCAAACTATTTTATTAATCTCTATGGATTAACCCCCGTCGCAATATACTGATACCAGGTGAACCAGTAAAGGCCAACAGCAAAGAAAATTCACTTTCTCAAATGTGGTCCGAGTGGGGCTCGAACTCACACCAGTGAGAGACCCTGGATTTGTAGACTGTTTTATCCATTAGGCAACCACAACCTCAAACAGGAAATAGATGTCTGGCTAATGTCAGACAGACTTGCTGCATGGGACCTTACACTGAACTTGCATACAGAATTTCAAGTGGCTGTGTTTAGTAGTCAGACAGACAGAAGAACAGAGGTACATAAGTATACCACCCTCTTCAAAGCGGAGGTATAATTACCTAACTCTTGTACCAGACCTAGCATCCCTTTAACAGACATGCACACCATTATTAATATGCAATAGTTTTATGATGATACATACCGATCTTACTACATCAATAACAGGTGCTTTATCTGTTTTAGCTTTGTACACTTCTCTGGTCTGGTCCGAGACAAGTGACCATAATTTATCTAAATTCACTGATGGACAATGGTACTTCTGGTTGGTTTTATGGAAATATCTCATACCAACTTTACCAAAATAACCTGGATGGCTGAAAGAAAAGAGATTCATAATGTATTTTATGATATTACACAAGATTGATTTCATAATTCAGACAAGTATCCCAACTACTGGAGACATGTATCCCAATAAATACAAGAGATTTCTACTCTAGAACCAATTAGGATGTTGTCAGCAAATCAACATGGATGTTTTCCATTATTTGAGCAGCTAGTTATGCATTCATTATCATCCAATCAGATAGCAGTATCCTAATAATTATGCACAAATTGTGTTGCACATCAAACTGAAAATAAGTAATACGGACCAATCGGATTGCAACTAGTCATGGCACCCATGGAATGTGACAGAGGTATGTTGGTAATAAGTATACTGAACAAGTTTAATGGAAATTCATTCAATATTACAGGAGTTATCATCTCAAAACCATGTCTCAATATAAGTGAAATATTTTCTAATGGAATGTAAAACCCCCATTCAATCAATCTGAAAACCAACTTGGATGTTGCAGCAACAGAACACTGTAGTAAATCCCAGATGCCCCCTACAAATCTTGCAGTCAACACAAAAACTTACTATTTATCAAAGTTTATTCTGTGATGATGGAGACCACCAGCGTTACCACGACCACCAGGATGCTTTCTGTGTTTGCCTGTATTAATAAAGAATTATTTTCTTCAAAGTCAAATTTTCCAAATTATATTCTCTCCAATATACCTAATTTTTAAAGTTTTTTATAAAATACTAGAATTACTTTCATATTAATGACTATTTGGTACTAGTAATTATTTTCTGACCTTTCATATGTTCCATAATTTCATATTAAATTGTATCGATCTCATTTTAACACATTCATTTATTTAAATACATATCAAACGACAGAAAAATAAAAAATCTTGACAAACCTCCACTACATAATCTGACCCAACAACAATGATATCCTTTACAATATTAATAATAGGAATGTGATCAGTACTAGGTTTGGGCTATGACTACCTGGGTCACTGATAGGAAATTGCGAAGTCGTAAAAATATGGGTACCCATTACCTGGGTCCGGTATAAGATTTCAGTTAACCATGCAGGTAGGAACTTCTCTACCCGCCATAAGCCTAATCAACAATATTATGCTCACCAATACGTCCATGACCATGACTGACATGGCCTCTCAACTTCCTGGTCTTCTTTAGCTTTTTGGTCTGAAAAAACAAACATTAATTAATCAATCATTATCAATTTTCAATATAGGTTAGGGAAATTCACTCATTTGCAAAGGGTTCACTCGTGATCAATACCTCTTCATGTTTGTGAGGAACATTTTGGAAAACATTAACATCACAAATTTCCGCAATAACATCATTTTTACTGGAAACATCATCTTTTGTGATTCCATATCCATTGAAAATAAGTGCTCTGCACAAACGTTAGAGGGTATCACGTGATACAGACGTAACAGAGGCAAACCTATTTGTCAAGTTTTCAAAATCAAGCTGAAAATAACCGAGAAATCACAAATAGAGCCTTGGACTGGCAGAATGATGCATTTCCAACTCTGCAAATTTTAATAATATGCCAGCTGACAAATACTTTTCCAGTATCGGTAAATGGGTAGAGTAATTGGGAGTTTTTCGGTCCTGTCAAATTCTTATTATTTTTTTCTTTTTCACATTTTCGAAGCTGTCAGTTCTGGGGTAATAAAGGAAACCAGAGCATGACCTTCGGCAAACGATCTGTAATATAGGATCTGCCCTAACCAGAATTTATACATAGGCAGTGACAGTATCTTTGATCCATTTCAATGACATGCCTAGAAAACATCTACCATGGACACACGGCTAAGCTGAAATAAGACCTAAATTGATACCGTCAAGATTGCCTCTCATTCCATGCAACATGTGCTGGGATGAATCCAACTATAATTATCACCAAACTTGAGCACAATAGGTGGAATTGTGCTCAACGAACTTATTGCTAATGTATCATGTGCACTGCATGGTACTTGGACACTGGTGCCCAATATCAAGTTTTACACGAAACAATAAGCACCTGCCCATGTATGGGTTTGATTTCTAATTAAATCACAATCATATTTGTCTTGCGAAAATTGCCATTATTTCATGTAAACTTGGGCAAGTATTTGATTTAAAACAGACATTTGCAGTCATTAGTAACGTGTAGTTTGTCTGCACAAGTCAACGGGAGGGGGATATAAAATGGCTTCGAAAACTGCAAAATCGTCATTGAAAAACATAAATATATATCAAATGGGTAAAGATCAATGTATGCTTTATTGTCAGCTTGAATAATGATGTCAAATACTGTTTATTTATCGTGATGATGGGAGATTTTGTTCATGACTATAAACACAAACCCACCATGGTGAGATACCGGAAAAAAGAGACCGGAAGCGGATATGGAATTATTCAAGATGGTTGCTGAAAGGGGAAACGAGGAAGTGAAAAATGTAAAATGAAAGTAGGTATGTCGAAAAAATTAAAGTATATGTGCATTGCTTACAGTTATCGATAAAAAATATGCGAGTTTAAAAAACAAATTACTTAACGACAAAATAATTCACACCGTGTTATATGGGATTTATTTCTTGTAAACAGAGTCGTACCCATCAGCAACTTGTACCCCCACAATTAAAATTTAAGATTGTTCTGCTCAGTTAATAGTCAGTCTGTTAGGCCTACTTAATACCAAAATAAAATTTAAAGAAACACATTTGAAAAGGGTTCAAATTTATTTTACCATCATCAATTAGGTGGCAATAAAAACTTAGTAGAGCTTACCAGTCTCACTTCAATGATGATGCCAATACTCATTAAAATCAGAGGTTTATCATATCTATTGAGGAAACTGTACATGCTGTACAGTGAAATAGATATGTAGCGGACCAAACTGGACAGGTGAACGATTAGCTAAATCAGTAGAGTGTCCCGCTAGTATTGAGAAGGTCCCGGGTTCGAGTCCTGGTTTGCCGGCTGCATTTTTCCCTTTCCTGTTACATGCGGGGGCGTGTCCAGCCCGGGGGAAGTGGCTGACCGACAGGTTGGTACGAGGATGGAACCTGGTGGTTTCAATTCAAGGTGGTTGAATAAAAAAAAAAAGCCTGGAATCGGCAGGAGACTGAGCAGCTCAATTGGTAGAGCATCTTGATAGTATTGGGAATGTTCGGAGGTAGAGTCCTGGTTTGGCTGCTGCATTTTTCCCTTTCCTGTTACAGATTGATGTTCAAAAAGTAGTGATTAAAGCAAAGCTATGTGAATAATGTAAACAAGTTTTAAATCCAAACTTAAACAATCTCTATCTTGTAATATGATTGAATCTGTTTGATTTCAATGCAGTACGTGATTTGTAGTAAACTGTTTACCTTATGTTTGGGAAGAGTGATATGAATATCATTGCTTTAGTCTAGTGAATTCAATAATTTATTCGTACTCTAGATACCAGTTATACACTTTCAATGCTGATGATGATTGTCAGAGTTTACTGTCTACTATGGCCAATGTGCAGACCGAACACACTTTAATGCATACATTTCAATGTTTATATAGCCAGGCATTATGAATTGTCAATTGTGTAAGCTCAAATTCTGTTATCTCAGAATTTTTTTTTATGGAGATATATTTACTACTGTAACCGGCTGTGGTTCGATGTAAACAAAACACTACATCCGTTTAAAATGTTTATTAAAGAAACTTCGATGTTAAATTATATTTTACAATTCTTCAACGAGTAGATCACAAACCCTCAATATGGTTTAGAGGTTCTACGTGACCTTTACATGCATTCATAATGTTCTCACTATAACAACTTAGGAACAAACTCTAAACTTGAAATACTTTGAGATGACAAAGAAACTACATCTTGCCAATGCAAAAAATCTCCACCCAAGTGTCAGAAAACCAACCCAACAAGTTTTTCAGAACAATGAATCAATGACCATAATCATTAGATATGTACATGCAGAATAAGGTTAATAAAGAAAGAAATCAAGTATTAGCTTTTACAAAAGGACATCACACAACATGACAATGTAATACATAGTTATAGACAAAACACAAACAGACAAATTGCATTATTATGACTATAAACACCTACAAAACAATATAAACATATTTGATTAGTCAGCTAATACCTACAAAGAAAAATATCAGCTAATACCTAAAAGAAAAATAAAAATATTAAAATAATAATGAAATAAGTAAAATAGAAAATGACATAAAAACCTACACTGTCACATCACTAACTACAGCAATAAATCCTACTAGTTTAACAGTGCAAGCTAATTAAAAATACATGTAAACTTTTTGAGTTGAGTTGAGTAATGGTGTTTAACGTCCCAGTCAAAAATATTTCACTTATATGGAGACGACACCAGATATAGGCGAAGGTGCATAAATTTTGCCAGTGTGTTGCGCTAATGGCATTAAACAGCAGGGTTCTTTAGTGTCAAGCCAACCATGACACGGGACCTCGTCTATTTTAAGTTCCCATCCGAAAGAACCGTGACTTTCATTTTGTAATGCCGAGTGCTTGGCGAAAGAACAGTCACTACCCACATTTAAGTCTTGGGTCAGACCCGGGTGGTGATCGAACCCACGACCTCCCACTTACGGAGTGAGCACTCTACCAACTGAGCTACCACAGTGGTTTATAAACCTTTTGAAATCTGATGCATCATTCAACAATGATGTATCTGTATAAATATATAAGGCACTTGTCTTGACTTCCCAGTTACATCATAGGAATTTGAAAGGTTTCTACAACTTTCCCTAAAGCTGGTGATGTCTTGATATAATGATATCTTCTTAAATAATGACTTTGTTATGACCCCTTTCAAACAATCAATATAAAACAGCCCTTAAAACTGTAGATCTGTGATATATTAATTATTTTTCTTTAAATTACACAAAACCCTGAACTGAGTAAAGATATTTTTAAAACATAGATTGTCAAATGGCGATGCTTTACTAGGTTTCATATAAAAAAAATGTATATACCCTTTAATCCAAATCCTATGATTTTAGATAGCACATACCCCTGACACCATAGAATTGAAAACTAAAACACAAATATCTGATAAAGTATGAAACATCTGCTTATTTAAAATTTTATTGAAGGCTGTAATCCTTTTTTTAGCCTTATGTCAAGTATTACATCATTTATTATGCATGTGATGATGTGCACATATGATGTAAGTACTTAATCTTAAATGCACATTAATACCATGATCAATCATCATATAATAAATAGAGAGGGGATTTTAATGTTTGGGTGATATATATATTTTTTTCATTTAACATTTTCTTGTAACTCTGAAAGTTGACACAACTTTTTATATACTGGTAGGTGATATTTACAAGAAAGTTGAAGAACAATGGTAACTAAGAACATATTTATTTGGGTCATGAAATACATGCTTGATATTTAAAGTGAAAGTATAATTCTGTCTCTGAATTTCTATTTATAAGCAGACACAAACTGAATGCATGTACATGTATTTTTCTATTCCAGGTTGTCAAAACTACCATTGGCTACTAATTTCAAGAAATTCTTTAAAAGGAAAATTTAGCATAGTTAATTGTAAAAATACTCTAAAAAGGACTTCAGTGATTTTGGAAATATAGCTACTAATAAATTTAGATTTTAGGAAACCTGTGGTTTATGTTTGATAAATTGTGATCTGTCATGTGGGTTTTTGTACATAGTTTTTAGCTACATGTATAATACATACATGTAACACTAGTATGTACATTTTCAGTTTCTTATATTTATATTGTGTCTGATCCCTTACTTGCTTACTTTATCCTTAATTCATAAGTGCTGGTTTTAATTCAACAAATATGATATCACATATATCAGTATTATACCCCCAAGAAAAATCGATGTAGGGCTGTGTCTGGTGATGCAATTAGACAGGAAGTGACAATGTACCTCAATGAGCCTTGTGTTGAATCTACAGATGTCCTTTCATATTGGAAAGAAAATGAAAATATCTACCCATGCCTTGCAACTCTGGCTAAGCGTTACCTCTCCATTCCAGCCTCTTCGGCCCCTGTGGAACGGTTATTTAGTATTGCCGGAAGAATCTTTCGCCCCGACAGATGCAGATTAAATGATGAAACATTTCAAAAGTTAATGATGATTAAATGCAATGCAATGTAATTGGCAGAAGATTTAATGCTTCACAATTAGAATAATGTATATATGTTCAATGATTAAATATAATCCATCCATCACAATTTCTTTTTTTTCTGTAATATCAGTATTTCTGATATACCAGTAATACTTAGATAATGATTGAATAAAAAACCTCAAATAATCGATTATTAATCGATTACATCTCCTAAAGTAATCGATTGCAATCGATTACAGGACAAAACTGACTGTAATCGATTAATAATCGATTACACAAAAATACCCTAAGTAATCGATTATTAATCGATTACATTTTTGAGTAATTGTGCCCATGCATATTATGCTTTGCCCTTGCCAAGTTTAAATTTGAAAGTTATAGCTTTCTCTGTAGTGAGGCTGAGCTGCAACAGTGTTAGTAAATATAATAGTGATTTATTACCAAACTGTCTGATTTGGATCTTTAGGTTGTGAAGTAGAGTGCTTACTTATCATCTGCATGATCTGGGAGGTTAAGTTATCAGTAAGCATACTTGGTACATACATATTATATACACAGTGTGTATGTACAACCCTCCGTATCAGGTTGAGTCCTTTTTTAGTAGGCGTATCACAACGAGTCACGGTTGCGTGCTGAGTAAAAAAGGACGAGACCTGATACCAAGGGTTGTACATACACACTGTGTATATGATATTTTTATCTAACATTTCCAACTAATAAAAAACAACACTTTATATGAAAAAATTATATTTTACCACAGAAAAACACTGAACTATGTTATGACATATGTTTTGTAGTAATGACGTTATTATTTACATTTGACAAATCAGAGATTCCCAAATGACGTCACAATTAGAAAGTGCATGTGTACTTTACCGTCAATGTTGTATCACCACAGTGTGGTGATAACTGTGGTGATACAAGGTTCTGTATCATGCATGTTCAATAAAACTTTTATTTCGCTAAATCAGACAGAAAAACTAGTCTAATGTTAGATAAAAAGGTGTATTTTTCAGGTGTTTCCTCTTCCTATTACAGATATTTGGGTCGTTAGAATTTAAATTTCAGACACTATGTAAGATAAAATCTTTTTTAACAGAATACTGAATATCTATGATAATCAGGGTATTTGTAGTAAAATGTACCATATTTATATGATTCCACTTTCGATTAGGTTCAGATTTGAATCATTTGATATAATTCTTCATGAGTTGTCTCCCCTGAAATTATATAAAAGCAAATAACAATTTTTGCTTAGGATTCAACATGTCATATACTGATTTATAGTAAACAGATATGTTGGTTAATGTTTTATATACTTTATGAGCAAAATGTATTACCGGTACCCACAGGTAAAACTTTATTAGCATTAATTAGGATTGATAGTTTTCTTTAGGCTATCATTCCCTGAGTTAACTAATCTACCTTAATTTGGATATGTCAAATTATATACAAGTACATATATATTGAATTTATGTTCAAAGTTGGTATGTTATTAACTATACAATATAAATGTATTTACTTTTTAACCTTACCTGTCCTAAGGTCATGTGAGTTTATGGCAAAGTGCAGCATGTGTATACAGTATGTGCATGCATGCAGGAATGTGTGCATGATTAAATACACTTTCAACTCCTGGACAGATTTCAATGAAATTGGTGCAATTCAGATCCGTTCATGGTGTTGGCTTGACTACCAAAAACTACCTGTTAGGAAATGATTGTGAAACCAAGACCAGGAACTCAGGTTTTTTCTACCATCTGTAATGTTTTACCATAGGTGAAATATTCTTCACCCTTTTGTAAATCACCATTGGTCTTATACTTTTTTCTTTTTACTTTCTTTCAATTCTTTGTTCCTTTTATCTTTATCTTCCTTTCTGTCCATTTATTCGTTACATGATAAAATTTCGTAAGAGAACTTTATTTATGTTTTTTTGTTTTGTTTATTTTAGTGTTTATTTGGATGTTTCTTGGCTGGTGTAAAGACATGATTACATAGTGAAGATGAACAATGAAGGGGGAAAGGAATCAAGTTTACGTCATCTACCACCCGGGAAACTGGACAATATTCGGCAAATGTTTGAAGCGACAGCAACAAGAACCAAACCTGTGATTCATAGACCACGTCCTGCAACAACATTATTTTCACCACCTTCTGAAGCTGCGAAGGATAGAGAAGTTACTAGACGTCCTGCTACTACACTTTTTACAGATGCAGAAACTGTGATGCAGGAAAAAGAAAGAATTCCACCAAAAATCAGGTATCCAAAACCATCAGGGGTGTCAAATCCACCTCGTCCAAAAAGTGAATTATGTAAGCCTGCTATAGCACAGGCTCTTCAGCAATTAAGCCGAGATGGTTCTTCACAAAATGAAGGAAGTCCCAAAAAGCAGACTCCAAAACCAAGAGAAAGGAGTCCAAATAAACATGCACTGAAACCTGGCGAAAAAAGTCCAAATTATGATAAAGATGATACAAAATCTGTGGAAAGAAGTTCAATAAAACCCATGGTGCCAACCAAACCAGCTCAAAATGTAAATCAAATTAACAAGGTCACTACTGAAACAAAACAAAATGAACTGAAAAAGACTGAAAATCCATTGCTCAATATATCAAGATCTGAAAGACCAGTTAGTGTGTTACAGAGAACTAAAATGTTTGAAAACAAAGACAGCACTGAACCATCTGTGAGTCCTGTACACACATTAAGAAAAAAATCTGGTGATGGTCCTATGATAACTAGTAATGTGAATAATACATCTGAAACGGAAAATCCTTACTGTGCCCCCTGGGACAGTAAACTACGAGTTTCAAAACAACCGATTGCACTAAAGCTACCAAAATCACCACCTCCTAGAAAGCCTCCAAGAACTGGAGCTCATGATGATTATATTCAGACCAAAGTATTTCAGAAAAAAGATCCTGTACAAACACAGAATGAGGATTCTAAAGACTATGTGATATATGACACTGTACCTGGCGAGGAGGATGATACTGTAGATAAGGTGGAACCTGTCTACAGAAGAATACAAAAAATCCAGTCCTCACCAGCTATATCTCCAGAGAAACGACGCTCATCTGAAGATGGGGATAAACAAAAACCAGAAAAACCCCAGAGACCTCCTCCTCCAAAACCTAGGCCTGCATCCATTTCTTCTGTTTCTTCTGATGAGTTCCATGAACATAAACAGGCTTGTCCAGTATCAACATTGAAAAGACAACATGAAAAGAAAAAGGCTCACTTTGATTTGGATTTAGATGAAGTAAAATTTTGGGATTTGCCGCAAGATCGCCCCTTACATAGGACAGATTTACGGAGAAGCTTAAGTGCTGAGTGTATAGCTACAGACATTTCAGGGGACCCTGTCTACATTGATCCAGTCAATGTTGTTAATTTCCGTGACGACACAGGGTCTCCTGTTGGTTATGAAGTTTATGTTGATCCAACGGGATACGCTGTACCTTATAGACACAGACAGCTGGATAAAACCAGCTCCTGGGATACAGGGAGACAAGACTCAGTAAGTACAAATACTTATAAATCACACACACACACATGCACACACACACACACACACACACACACACACAACACACACACACACACACACAGAGTCTACTAGTGTCAAAATGCAAAGGTTTTATAATCAACACAGGCCAAGTATAAACCCGACTGCTGGTACACAGTACACTCTTGCCGATATTAAATTTATCAGTGCCAAAAATATTTAAACTTGAATTCTCTTGTTATACTGGCAGGATATGAATGTTGAACTTTGAGTGTCAATTTTGTATTTTACATATACATTTATATATGTATTAGGGTTGTCCTCACTGTAGAATAAGTTCAGAGTACACCATTGTTTAAATTAAACAAATTTTATTCTATGGATCATATGTTTTGGTCTATAATGAACTAACTGGTCCAACAGGAAATAATTTAAATTAGGTTACAGATTAGATGATTTTAGAAGAACAATTTTAATTTCAGATACATGTACATACACATCATACATTGTACAGTAAAACTGTTACCATTTTAAACTGTCTTAAATACATGTACTCAGTGCCATACTTATCCATATTAAGCTTTAAAAGTCCAAATATTCCAGACCCTTTATAACATTAAATTATAAGAGCATGGCCGTATAAAAAGTATGAAACAATAATATGTGCAGTATTAATTGTTGAATGAATTTATGTACTTCTTGTAAAATGTATGTACTTGGTGTAGTGGTCCTATCACAGGTCAAGGGTTGTGGGTTCCACTCCACTACTGCTCAGAAATATTATGACCTGATGTTTCATCTCCAATCCACACTTAGCCAGTGGAAAGCAAAATAAATGAGAACCAAAAACTGGGCTCCTACATGTAGATGTGTGTACTGGCACTCTCTAAACTATTAGCTCCAGTCTCTAAACTATTAGCTCCAGTCTCTAAACTATTAGCTCCAGTCTCTAAACTATTAGCTCCAGTCTCTATTATTAGCTCCAGTCAAATTAGCCAAAAAGTGTGGCCTTGCTGCATACTAATTGCAACAGAATTTTTTTATGGCTCTGTTTTCAGGAAGTATATAGATATTCACTATAAAAATATACCGTACCAAATTTATTTCAGAAGATTTATTTTTTATATAGATTTATTTTATTTTGTATATAGATATACATGTACAGTAAAAACCTGTATATAAAGTCGCACCAAGTAATTTTAAAAGTATAGACTTAAAAGACAGTTGCTTTTTCTATAGAAATGCTTTTTGTTTGAAATATAAAGCAAAGGTATTATAAAACTTGTCATAATGGACAAGTCGTCTTTACATACAGATGACCACTATAGCAGGTTTTATAATGTTTCTATTGTAAAGCAGTTAACTTTTTTATTGATCAACAGAATTTAAGCAGTAGGATAGCCAACCCGGCCAGCGCATTGATTCATCAAACAAAATTTCACGCGCAGACAAAGTGAAAAAATTGTCAAAAATTTGAATTGACTCGAAGCGGTAAAATTACACAATATTTATTTCACTGCGAGTTTTTAATACTATTTGTAGTATTTTATCGTCTTTTGAGGACAAAAGTAAGTCATTAAAGACGATTTTTATCAAAGTCGGTGAGAATTTAACAATTTAAATCGTAATTGAATGTTGGGCACCGGCGAAAAATTGAAAATTGAAACTTCAAAAAATATCATTCTGTGTACGCAGTTCCTCATGCACCAAAGATGTTTTTACATGAACGGAAAGAACTTTTTTTCACGGTTATTTTGATGTATAATTTGTCAAATAATTTTCTTTACACAAAAAACGTACCAGTTTCAAATGTCGAAAAAATCGATGACATTGCCGGATTCTCGATCATGGGCCGCCACCTTTCCGGCTAATTTGACACAGAAAAAATGCTAAGACAGCTTCCTTATTGTATGTAATGTATAAATTTGATAATCGAGAGACGCTGTGGAGATACTTTTGTTGAAATAAAGTAAGTTTTTCCTTAAAAATATTGTATTTTCACTCCATTTCTCGTCTAATCTGCCGATTTTTTGGAACTACTTCCAGTCGGACATATTTGATTAGCATTCGTCCCGCTTCGATCACAATTTTAGCATGCAGAAAATGTCATCGTGTATTTTGGACAAAATAGTCAAGCTTTTTTTTACTTATTTGTCATGTATGATCGATCTGCATGGCTACCGAACACATGTGTTCTAATTTTACCCATATGGACTCGGGATCTGTACCAATACAGTGTACAGTGCAACCTGCTCATGTAGGGCTAGTTAGGGACTCAGAATTACTGAAAATTACCAACTGATTTTGCTTTGCTGGCAAAATATAAACAGGACCTGTCCGTCATATCAGTACATATCATTGGATAAATAAGCTAACATCATTAAAGAGGGTTAGACTGGATTTTTCTTTATGAAATATTTCCCAAAATGAGGAAACATCTCCCATGTTAGATTAGCCAGAGTCAACACAACATTGGTCTTTATTATTTGAATTTTTGTTTTTGTTCTGATGCCAATAACCCCGGCATTATTATTTTAGTACAATTTAGACATGAAAAGTTGATTATTTTGCTTCATTAAAAGTTTTAAGTCAACTTGACGTAGCACAAATAACATTTAAAATAGACTATGTGGAATTAGGAAATAGGAAAAGTGAATACTAATCATGTGGATTTCATTTGACTTGGTTAAAAATTTAACTCCATATTATAATGATTAAATACAGATCTGTAAAATATTTAGGAATTTCAGTAATTTCTGTAAAATTGTAAAATTCTAATAAATAAATATCACCTTCTTTTAGGAAAATTCATGGGAACTGGTTTAATAATAGGATTAAGAAATAAGTTGATGCAAATGCAGTGAAATTCATGACACAGTGTATCCAAATGGGCATTATTAGTTTGTAAAAATTCAAAATAATTGTAACACACTAGGCCTATTCCAGATTTATTGATTTATCAGTTAAATTTAGAACTGATTGGTTGGTATACACACCCCATTCAAGATTATTTCAATTATAATTAGGTAAATGAGATTAAGGAGGAAAATAGGTACAGGGATGAAGATTTGCAGGGGCCCAGTAGCCAATGGCTTCTAAATTCGAGTATGGGCCACTTAATGTTTACACATTTAAGCCATTCAGTACTGTAACAAATTCTTTTATGAAGTGAGCTGGCCCCAAACTTAAAATATTCAGGCTTCATCCCTGAGGCAAATCACACCCCTCAACAAAAGAACTCGCAAACTTTCTGACATAGTAAGATTTTAACCTATGCTGTTACCTGTATGCTACACTTCAGGCAAGGGTGCATGAAAAGCATTTCATGTGGTGAAAAAGAGGTATTCAGTATCAAGAGAAGCATTCAATTCATAAATGTGTAATGGTATATAATTCCCAGTATGTTAAGGATATTTATGTGTAAATACATGTAGTAATAACCATGAGTGTTCATTCAAGGATTTTTTCAGATGGGTTCATTTCTAATAAAATTCCTCTTATAACAAGTTTAATAACATCAATGATTTTGCATACATCTAATGTTTAATGTGACTTGTAGTCTTTTAGGCTGATGTAAAAGTAATGAAGTATTTAAAAGTTCTATATGATGTAGCTTTTATATATGACAATGCTATCAAATATTTTGAACTTGCATTTGAAATCTTATTTCAAATGTGGCCCACTATGGCCTTTACAATGGTGCCATTTGCCAAAATAAAGGATCAACAGCCCCTTTCTAGAATGAACACTGCCATATGATCCCATAGTTTTTGATTTATTTGTAAAGGATTTATCTATTTATCAATTATCACAGCCAGAACAACTAGAAAGTACCTGTCCCCCAAAAAATCACCTGTTTGTGTAGTTTCTAAATTAATTTGGATAATTTAGACAATTTTAGTCCTTTTAAATGCTATTATGGCCCGCTTGTCATTCATTTAACAAACAACAATATGACAAAATTTCTAACTATCTGCCTGTTCATAAATTTTTCTAACTTTTTAGTAATTCAATATCTTTTATTTTTTAAATGTTAATTTTGTTCATATAAAAATATTTGTTTTATTTTTCCAAAAAATATCTGAGGTTACTTTCCATGGTACCCATGCCACATTTCATGTTAGTACCTTGAGGAAAGACAAAATGCAACTTAATTTGATCTCTTTTTATGTATTTACCCTATTTATCATCACTAACCTGCTCAAAATATTGTGTCCCAGCTCTAACTTATTTCTCTGTAGAATGTCTGATTTATTTATTTATTTGTTTATTTATTATCATCTCTAACCTGCTAGACATTTTGTAACCTGCTCAACATATACTGTGTCCCAGCTCTAACTTATTTCTCTGTAGAAATTCTGATTTATTTATTTATTAACAACTGCTGACATATTGTGTCCCAGCTCTAACTTATTTCTCAATTTAATTTCTTAAATAATTAATTATTTATTTATTTATTAACTGAGCACTGACATATTGTATCCCAGTTCTAAATTATTTCTCTGAACAATTTCTGATTTATTTATTTATTTATTTATTTATTTATTTATTATGATCTCTAACCTGCTAGACATGCATTTTGTAACCTGCTCAACATACTGTGTCCCAGCTCTAACTTATTTCTCTGTAGAAATTCTGATTTATTTATTTATTTATTTATTTATTTATAATTTATTTTTTTAATTGGGGTCCTAAAGTATCTCCATCAACAAACACATGTCATATGATGTGTGCCAGATGAGGATGCCTGTTGCAAAAAAAAAATCGATAAATACAGTACAGACCTGTACAAAGTTTAGCACCCAGCTAACGAATTAGTGCCGACAGTCCATATTGGTTCCTCGTTTGGTGTTTATATCGACAGCAGTTGCCATCTATCTCTCGGCAGCTTTATCGACCGCTACCTTTCCATACCTTAGGCACTCGGCAGTCGAGCTTTGACTTCTTTTGGTTAGCTTAGTGTTAAACTTTCGACAGGTCTGTACTGTACATTGCGTGTACTGTGTATACAGTAGACAGTTGACCTATATATTTGACACGGAGAACGTTGTTTACGTCATTACGTTAGAACAATGTTTATCAAGGTCGCGGCCATATTTGTTTTCATTGACAACAAGACGTACTGAAATCATGCTGTTGGATTTTTGCGATTTTCGCATATTTAACCCTCATGCACCAGGTACGATAATTTACTGGCGTATACTGTAATAATTTTCTGACATTGTATTAAAATTTCTAGGAAAAGTATTCTTTACACAAAAAACGTACCAGTTTCAAAAATGGAGAAAAAATTTCTGTTGATTTTCAAGAGAAATCGGTTATCGTCGGGATATCAGTAATTTTAAATAAATGTGGCGTTTTATCTCGGACTTTTTGATACATGTAGAAAGTTTAGTTAATTCCTCACACGCTTGCATCATATTCGTAACTAGAAATGTTAATTTTATAGTATAAAAACGATTCTGAAAATGGCTAATTGTTTTCGGGTTCAGACACTTGCCAAAAAGTAATCCCTTTTTATTTACCGCGGAAGGTCTCAAATTTTAAAACCAACGCACATTTTGGACTTGGCTATCCTACTGAAGGAGGACTCATTTTTACTGACATTAAAAATGAAATATGATATAAAAAGTTTCTTAGAGTTGAATTGAAGAATAAATGATAAATTTGAAAGCAAAATATTTAAGTAAGATATTCAATAAAAAAAATTCTGGTATGCCTTAAAACTGTGATTGTAACAAAAAGGTTGAGACACATTACTGTACACTCTACTTCACCACTGAGTGAGTGTCAAGCTTGATGGTGATTTATTTTGATTTATTTGAAGTTGTAAATAAAACTTTAAATCTAAATATGAAATTTTATTGTAAATCACTGTGTTATAAGCCAAGATGGGGTAAATTTAATGAAGTTCAGTTTGATTAGAAAATGTGCTATTTAGTATTTAAGCTGTTTAAATTTATATATAGACATTTTCACTTTATTTAGATGCTAAAACATGTAGCTTAGTTGTTAGAGTATCAGAGTCCAGGTTGAAGGGTCTTGGGTTCATTTCTGATGTAGGCATCTTGTGACCTTGAACAAGTTATTTCATTTCACATTACTTCTGACTTACCTGGTGTCAAAATAATGGACATTTGGGGCTTTAAACTCTGTAACTGTTGTCTGGTGAGTTAGCACCTAAAATGTGGCTTTGAGTGTGCACTATGAAAAAGCAAACAAAGCAGAAATAAGCATAATACAGTTACACACATGTATTAGTGTGATATGACTGACAATATCACAAAAGTGCATAGATTAAAAAGCACCCATGAAAATATTCTAATGCTTAGTAAAGATATCTAATATAGTCAATAGAAAATCCTGTGATAAATTGAACACAAACATACCAATCTATGTCCAAATCACAATCCTGAGAGCAAAGTAAAAACTTTAAATTTGGTAAATTAGTAAAATATGTGAACGTCCACCAGGGAATTGAGGCCGAGTGCTCTGGAAGGATAAATGCCTCCTATTTAGACAGCTACACGCACCAGAATATCACATATGATATATTGCATGTAGTGTTATTGACCAGATGAACAGTAAGGTCCTTTTATGTATCAAAAACTCAGGAAATGAGAGACTTTCAATTTGTAGGGTGTAAAACTTGTAACATGAGTCCAGTACTTAAGACACCAATTTTAATGAACACTTACGCTCATGCATGTTATGCATTTGTGAAATTTAACACATTTTACATTTTACATTCAACTAGCACAACCTCATTAGAAATATCTAGATATTCAGAAAAAAAGAAACAGACATACTGATTGATTGACAGGAAACGAACAAAGAATTTTTGTGTTTTTATCTTTGTGTTATCAGTTTGGGTGTAACAATTGGAACCATTTTACTGACCCCGAGTGATTGTTACAGTTACAGATGCTGATAAAGGTGGATTTATTTGTTCTCGAGATATCAGCATCATGTAGCTGTGTTTACTAGATTTTCTGGAAAAAAAATAATGATTAATTTTGAGACAATCCCCATTATTTATATATCACAGTTTGACTTGGTCGGTTTTCCTTTAAATAAGGTTAAGTGTTAACACAAGAAGGAAGTAGAAATTTTATACAGTTTATAATATACTGATTGATTTTATACATTGATTTGATTTATGATTAAGGTAAGTGGATCAGTTAATTGATATTTATATTGCTGAATGTGGAAATTTTTATCATGTTACAGGGTTTCAAAATTCCCCAGGTCCGAGGTCTAGGACCTATTGATTTAACACTGAGACCCTTGATATTTAAACTATAAAGGTCCAATGGACCTGTTGTTTTTTAAACAGGATAATACTGCTTTTTCTATATGATAACATAATTGCTCACAGACCTTTAAATTTTGATATTGGACTTTTATATTTTATTTTTCACCTGCCTAAAATTAGAGACTATACCTTCTTTTACAAAACTTAATTTTGAACCCAGAAATGTAGGGATATTTTTAAATACAGTCAAACCTGGGTATAAATTCCACCAAAGGAACGTGCCTCCTGCCTTTACGGGCAGGAGGCACATGAATATAGATGTTCAAATAACATGAATAAAGAGCTGTTGGGATAAAATTTTACTGGCCTTTAAAAGCAGGTGGCCCTTATATAGAGCTAGGTAGCCATTAAGGCAGGCTTGGGTGTATGTCAATTGGTAATACATGTGTATATCTCTTATTTATTTGACAAAATATATCTTTTTTTAAAAGTTAAATGTCTCATAAAATAATTTTAAAATATGTCATAATTTTTTGAATTTTGTGATATACTTTTATTTTGAAATGGATATGAAACTTAGTGTTTATATTTGTCTAATGTTTGTTAAACTTGACACCAAGACCAGAAAGATTTTTATTTGTACACTATAGTTTGACATTAACAGTTTAATTTTGACTGAAAAACAACTAAAATTATGGGATCAAACCATTTTAAACATGTCATTGAAAAACTATTTTTCAATAATGTGTTTGTAATAATGGGTGGGGGCTGGGTTACAAAAGGAAATCTTACCCCCAAGATCATGGTCAGTATCTATACTCTTTTGGCAGCAATCATTTTAAAGCAACAATCTTTAACATAAGCCATGACAGAGTTTACCTATTAAATGTTTAGAATAGCATGCAAAGAGTGCACCTGGTGTGCTTCTGATCAACTGCCAGAAGTCTTGATACCCAACCAGGTGAAATCTTTCCCATTACAACATTATCATAAGCTTAACATATCTTTATTGTTATCAGCCAGAAAGCCATTGTCTTTAGGACAAATTGGGTCTCAGTGGCCAAGTGGTCTAACTAAAGTGTCAACTTATTGTCATTATTGATCAGTGTATCTTTCAGTGACTAGGTTCTTTTCCCACTCTGGTGTATCCTTACAGGATATTGTTTATCTGGTCACTTGCTGAGGGTCTGGCTCCTTCATCTTCTTAGAGTTGACAGCCATAATATGAAGTGAATGAATCTTGACTAGGGCATAAAGCACTGGCCAAGTGGTCTTAAGGGTATGCTTATGGATCAAAGTGCCTCTCACTGCCTCAGTTCGAATCATGTGCACACTCAGGCAGATTGTAATATGAGAAAGTTTAAGTGCCGAAGGTTGGTTGGTTTCTCCAAACACTCCGGTTTTCTCCACACATCCTAGAACTGACCACTTCAATATAAATGAAAAAATCTTGACTGCAGCATAAAACACTATTACTCCACCCCACTCCCCTCTTCAAGTCCAGTCATTTAAACATTTTAAACAGAACTTTTTAATTTCCTCTCTGATACTTTAGTGATACATTAAAATTAAAACATTCTAAAATAGTTTGATAGATATCTGAAAAATGAAATATACATCAATGAGACAGCCTGTATTTTTTCATAGTTCAACTAAACATTTTGATAAGAAATTTTAAATGCATGGTCCTGACACATTGGTTTGTCAGATTATCAGATTTACGGTCATGAATAGGTGCTGTAAATCAAGCAAATACAAAATGTATATAAATAAGTACTTATTGTTCAACACATTACATAATAGAAGAATTACTTACTTGTTTATGACTGTTCTGCATTTATAATGATATGTAACACACATGGTAAACTTGGCAAAAAGTCAGAAGTAGCGAAACTGAAAATATTTCAAGGATATAAAAAGAATGTGTTAGAGGAAATGGGAAATGAAAACTGAGGGGTATTGTAAATAGACAATAGATGATGTTATATGATATGATGTTTTAATTTATAATAATGGTACATGTATTGTATTAACAAGTAATAAAATAAAAACAAGGACACCTTGATCTTTTCTTTTATATGATAACTCTGTTAGAAAAATAATGACATTTTTCGAGAATTAAAAGTAAACCTGACATAGTAATTTCATTTACGGGGTATGGTAACTTTTATACAAAAATAATGATTAAAATTGCTCGCATTTTTGTCAAAATCAAAAATGAACCTCACACAGTTATTTTGTTTGGAAATAATAAATTTTATATTTTCTTTTTACAAATTACATACAGGGTTTGTCATTATAACCCCCAGGGTTGATTCACTGTAAGGGTCAGAATCCAATATTAACAGCATGTTTTTGATCAAAAACTTATTAGATATTTGGTTATAATAGACCACAGTGTTTAATCTATGATTTTTCAGAGGGGTCACCAGTTTTTAAAACCTTTCCTCTAAAACACTATAATATCAATATTATTGCATTCATATAATGTTAAATTTGGCTAAACACGGTCCTAACAATGGGGTCATTTGACAAATTAAGGGATAATTAACCCCATAGACCCTTACAGAATGAACACCGAGACTCAATGTAGGTGTATCTAGCAACTTTTATTCTAATGGCTACTGTGAGTTTGTAAATTATGGAAATTACAGGACAATTATACAGACAAACCTGTCTATAAAGGCCACCAAAAGGAACCAGTAAAACTGGCCTTTATGGACAGGTGGTCTTAATAAACAGGTTCAAATGATATGAATAAAGAACAAGATACAATGCTACTGGCCTTTATAAGCAGGTGGTCCTTATTATATAGAGGTGACATTTAAGGCAGGTTGGACTGTATTCACATAGACTATTTTGGCTTGATTTAAAAAAAAATGTCGCATAAATAATTGAAAAATTAGGTGTTTAGCAAATTCAGAATTTAATTGAATAATGAATTGAAACTTCACCATGTGCTATTGTTCATTATCATAACACTTCCTCTTTTATGAGATAAAAATAGAAATCCCAATAAAAAGCACATACATGATAATGCCGACATTTACAACCAGCTAACTTGTTGTCTTTAGATAAATTTGAAACTTTTTTAGAAATAATTGAAATGGGTTTATACCTAATAAGTTACACTATTAACCACATATAATAAGTAACAATTGGAAATTGTTGTACAAAAACATTGTTGAGAGAGAGAGAGAGAGAGAGAGAGAGAAAAGTGTATGCAAGTTTCAAATACAGCTGCACATTACAATGTAAGGGAGATAACTCTATCAATATTTTTGTTTAGCCATCAGTCAATGTCATGTCAAGTCATAACACCAATCCTGTAATGTCAGTGACAGTACCAGGGGAAAAAAGTAAAAACCTAAATTACGTGACATGTGGATATAAATAGTAACAGTGAATAAGTCTCCGGTGATTTTCTCTTCTGTTAGGAAATTTTACATGTTTTATGTATAGGTATTATTAATGTTCACTTTTACCACATTGGTTTGTATATTTTTATTTTATCTAAATTTTATTCTATAATTGTATGACTCTCTCCTCTCTCTCTCTCTCTCTCTCTCTCTCTCTCTCTCTTTCTCTCTCTCTCTGTGAGTGTAGAGCAGAGACAATGTGAGAGAATTGGTGGGGACTGAGTGTCCCTAGATCAATAGCTATAGCATCTCTCTCTCTCTCTCTCTCTCTCTCTCTCTCTCTCTCTCTCTCTCTCTCAGTATAAAACAAAGACAATGTGAGAGAATTAAGGAGAACAGTGTCCCCAGATCAATAGATTAAGTATCCCTCTCCCTCAACCTCAGCTTTCATCTGTTTATATACAGAAGCATTAGTTTATATGTGTACCTTTTTGGCTTCTGTTTGAATTGAAATTTTAAAATTTTAAAATTCATTATGATTTTTTATCTACTGGTAGATAAAAAAAACCATACTGGTAGATAAAGAAAATATAAAAGTATTATTAATAAGGTATCAATTAAAATTTTACTGATAAAAGTGACGTAATCTTACATAATTTTACAAAAGCTAGTTAAGTATGTCTCTAACCTACAGGTTGACAATTTGACTTGTATCCCAGTTTCCGTGGTATGATACAAAAAAAAAAACAAATAATCCTACTCCCCATTCCCTCCTACTTGAATGCCATGTTAGTCTTTTACATGGTTAATCTAAGCACTGTGTCTAGTACCCATTTTATCCTTCGGCATTTGAAATTAAACAACTTGCTTCAATGAATACTGTGTCTCAAACCCATACTCCTTGAATAGCTGGTAATGGCTTCACTTCCTAAACCAGAATCATGGTTATATGTCTTAGGCATCTTGCCAAAGACCTAGATAATAATAGCCTTTATTATGAGTATCCATTTAGGATAGGGAAATCTAATCCGAGGGTTTGAATATTTCAATCAGCGACGAGGCTTGGCAACTGAGGTGTCATTTTCCCGCAAAACGATGTCATGTCTCCACAGAATGACATCATGCCATTTTCGTTTGGTTGTGGCATCACTGAAAATCTGCATGCATAGTTGAAGATAAAGAGTGATAGATAAATGCATGTGAAGATAGAAATTTCTACCATCGTTTCTTCAAGCGGAAATCTTTATTTCAAACATATGAAGCTGAAAGGATAATCAAAATTCGTACACCGGTAACAGGGTAAGACATAGATATCTCAAATGAGAATGAATATTTTCCTGTCTAGAACGAGCTTTAGCCATTTCTGGACATTGAAAACATTCATCTGAATTTTAGATATTTCTCTGTCTAACACGGTTACTGGTGTAGGATTTTTTTTCTCACGTATTTTCAAATTAAACATGATTGCATCAAATGTTCAGTTTTCAACATCTGTGCCTACTGAAAATGATATAATCTATTTTTGTTGACATTCTGATGTAAAATGATTATGACATCATCAAGTAAGCATGTGTAAGTGATTGTGACATTGAGAAATTGTTGGTTGAGACCAGTGATCTCACCCTAGGTTGAAACAAGAAAATCTCACATGGGTAAAAATGCCGGATTTCCATGTCTCATGTGTGACTATCTCAAATCAATAGAATTTTGATGTCATATTTGATTAATGTTAACTTTTGTAATCTAAAAGTAATGAATTTCATATGAAATGCAATACATGTATTGTTTAGCATTGTTTCCTTAACTTAACCAAACCATTCATCTACCAGTATGGAAGCTCAGTTGGTAGAGTGCTTGCTTCGTATGTGAGAGGTTGTGGGTTCAAACCCAGACCAGGGTCTGACCAAGGCTTGAAAATAGGTAGTGATTGCTCTTTCACCAGGCACTTGGTATTTAGAAATGAATGTCAAAGGGTCCTTCGGAAGAGACGACCTTAAAAACGGATGCCTCATGTCACAGCAGAACCCTCCCTGCACATTGCCCTGAGTGTACTGAAGAGGTAAAAATTTATGTGACTTCACCTGTAGCTGGTGACATCTTAATATAAGTGAAATATTCTTGACTGGGACATAAAACTGTATTCAATCAATCAATAATTTCATCTATAGTACAAAGTGAAAAGATTAAGGCTTAAAAATGGCTAAAATTGTATGTTTATTTAGATAACAAAAATTCAGAAGATACTGCATAATTTGTGACTTATTATTTTTATATTCATGTCCTTTGTTATGACCTTTGTAAACCATCAGAGTGAATTGAGAATTTGAGTTTGAGAATATGAAAGAATTATTAAGGTGGATTCTACACCAGTCCATGTTAGAAAGGATTTCTACCTCGACAAGTTCATCATGTTCATGTATGGATAGTTGGATAAGTATTAGTATGTTGGGTCATTTCGATGGTTTGCTTTGTTAACCTGCAATCATGAATATTGTTGGGGTTATATAGTACACAACACTATAAGTTGCCACAAAGTTGACCAGAGAAGTCCAACTCTAATTTCATAAAACCACATAAACTTGTGTATTGATAAATATTACCAGTACATGTACATGTAAGTATCTCTTAATCAGTTTACTTCAGTTTAAAACAACACACAATCAACCAATCAACCAATTATTCTACAGATATGATTTTTAACAAATATTGATATACCCCACTAGCTGCTGAAATATCACCACTGACAATATACAGTGTATATATGTGAAGGCAAACATCATTGACCTGTACACTTGACCTTTAATTTGAATTTGTTATGGACCAGTACATTAGTTGTATAGGGAACGCAGGTATTTATTAAGTCTCTACATCATTGGAAACATGCATTTTTCTGTCTTAACTGGGAATCCTAACATTACCCATGTATTGGGTAGTCTGTTGTATATGAATATTCCGACTGAAAGGTCAAGAGACCAGGTCAATGTTGTTTGCCTATATGTGTTATATAATCATTTCCTTATTGTCATCAGTTTTATCTTTGATAAATAAATTATTATCATAATAAAACTAATTTGTTCCCCTATGTCCACTTCCATTGTAGATTAAACATGTCACATTTATTTGTTAAATCTTTCGAAATCAATACAAATAAATTTATTTAAACCCATTGACCTCTCTTAACAATCATATGCCAAATAGTCAGTGTGGACAATGGCTAGCATGAGGTGTGTTAAGTTACTTTAACAAGATGACTGGTCTAATCTTACCTTATAGGTTATGTTTGACAGTTCTAATTGTTTTTCTTTACATAGAGTTTGGTAAAATTGGTTTAGTGGTTACCAAGATATTGTAATGTAAAAGATAGGAATTTTAAAAAGAATTCAATTGATGACCAGGGTGTGGAAAAGTATTTATTAATTTGGTTCAGCAGGATGGAGATAAAATAAATGGTTGGGTTAGGAAACAGTTGTGTTCAATTTTTGAGCATTATCTGTAATACCTCTCAGAGATGAGGGGCCTGGGGGACCTAACTTGGTGGTCTAAAGCACTGGAGTGTCCCTCACCACCTATGTTCCAATTCCACTCAGGGCAGATTCTAATATGATAAAGTTTGTCACTTGCTGAAGGTCAGTGATTTTCTCTTAGCATTCTGGTTTTCTCAACCATCTTAGAACTGACCACCTAGATATATAAAAAAAAACTTGACTTGGCATAGGCGTTCAATTGAAACACCATTACTCTACTCTACTCTAAGACAATGGCCCACTATCGTAGTTACCAGTATTAAACATTATTACATTAACAAATCCAGGATTTTTGACACAGAGTGCTGGTTCATATTGATCTAAATCTCCTTATGGGTTCAGGGCAGCTATGGCCAAGTGGTTAAGGCATTAGCCTTCAAACTCAAGACATCTCATCGCTGTTGGTTCAGCTGCAAATGAGAAAGCGTTTTTCCTTATCCAATGTGACATTAAACAACAATATCAACTTATGGCTTGAAGCTGCATAGTTGATATTGACATCTACATGGTGATTAGTGATTACATTATGAATAGGTCTTTATAAAGTGTAATTTTTGTTTCAATATGTTTATAAATGCTTGTATATTTTGTTTTATTTACTATCTATTGCTCTTATGTCATACTGCACACATATTTACTTTATGTTTATGGGTACACATATGTATAGTTCATTATGGTATCAAAATCAGTTAATTATGCCAAATTACAAAATATTTAATAAAACCTACTCTACCTTAAATTTATTTGAGTTTCACGATTTTATTTGAATTTTAGGGTCATTTACACTTTAAATAAAAATCAATACAAAAGCTTTTACCTGAACCAAGGGATTAGTCACCCAAGTCATATACACTTAGTGTATTCTTACTAATACTACTATTAATACACATCCCCGATTTCCATGTGTTACCCTTGAGTGGGCGGGGTATAAGATCACATACCCTGTAGCTGTTTTACAGAGAGTAGTCAATTTTAACATGAAGTCGCTATCACTTAGGTGGAGAAGAAATGTATGTAAAAAAAAATACTAAAATTTAATTTACAGGCAGTAGCATATACACTTGTTATTGTTTACTATTCCAGTTGAATTAGATTTTTTCAGAAATTTTGGGGAAAATATTTAGTTTTGGCTGAAATATTCATATAATATTTCTTGATCAGAATGTTTGAAATATATGGAAAGGGTTCATCTTTCATGGTATAATTTTTTAAAAATATATTTTTGTTTTATTTGATACAGGTGTGTATAGAAAGAAAATTGTGAAAAAATTCAGTGCATAGTGGAAGTCTTTTTTTTGTTAAAATGTTAAACTGATAGAAAACTTATATTTTTTCCTTAATTAACAAAAATCAAATTTGAGTTATCGCATTGTGAATTGTGTTTTATTCATTAATTAAAAAAGACAGGACGTAATTATGAGGACAAAAAACTTAATGGTTTGTTTTACATTTTCATTTATACCGTAGTCTGTGTAATATAATATTTATTCCTAATCTTTCAGAGTAGCAAACCATTAGGAGATGCAGTTAAGTCAAAGCTAGGTGGATTAAAAAAGAAACTGTTTTCTCCTGACCCAAATATTAGACCAAAGATGGAGTCACAGATGGATACACTTCGCAGTAGGAAAAAGAAACTGCAGATAGTAAGTCATTGCTGTTTATTTTAATTTTTTTTATCTTGAATGTTATTTTTGTAAGACTGTTGAAGCAGCTTTAAACAATAATGTACTCGATATCAAAAAGTCAAAATTGAATGTTGATAATTTAATGTTCAGTTTTTTAGTATGATTTGAAATTTTTAACAAATTGATGAAAATGTTCAACGTGTTTCACATGCTTTTTATAAAAATTGCTTGTAAGAATATATTACTTTATCAATGAAAATTATATAAATTGCTTTAAGTTACAGTAGTTTTTAAAAACTTATAAACTTTGCTTCAGAATTTTCACTATAAATGAAATATGTACAACCATTTAAAATTATCAGCAGTCAAATTTCCAAAATCTGTGAAAATATAGTCCTTTTTAAAATATTTTTTCTCAAATTGCTAAGATAGATTACATGTACTTTTTTAAAGAATTTCTGAGAAATTAAGCTATTTTGGCTACCTGGAATTGAAACATAGAATTCCTGTTTCCAGATGATCATTGTTAGATTAGTTTGCATATATTATGGATATGCTGTGAATACATAAATAGACATCCCTAGGTCCCTCAAATTTTAAATAATATTCTTAGCCAAATTTCTAAAACTTGTGAAATTTTAGTCCGTTTTAAAGTTTTGTTTAAAGTTTTTTTTACAAATTTGTCAAAAAGGTTATTTTTTTAAAGATTGTCTCAGAAATTAGAAGCCAGTAGTTATGTTGTCTACCTATAGAATATAAACATTCATTCTAGGGTTAGTTTCCAAATGATCAGAATGTTTTAGTTTTTATGCACTTTACTTGCACTGATGTTTGGGTTACCGTAAATGTGATGGGTGAACCAGGGTGTTTAATTTGTAATATATCATATTTCAGGACTACCGGTATGATTTATTGTTCACTTAATTCAATTATCACACTTTAAATTCATTGTTACTATAACATTACTGTATTCATGACTTGGCTTTATTTAAGGATGTGGTTTAATTCTTTATTGGAGTATCAAGGCTATATGTTACATTATTCATGAATGAAAGGAGATCATATTTTAGTTTATTTGAATCTAATATAAGTACTGGGTACTTGTAACTATTAAATGTTTAAAAACTTAGTCATTTTTTTCTCTATTTGAAAAACAAGTGTGATAAAGGTTAGTGCCCTACAACAAATTATGCAAGGAACTAAACTAATTTATTTACATTGTTATCCTCCAGAGTACAGTGAAATAATGGAATTTATTACCACAGTCAAGATATTTATAATTGTATCGAAAATCAATTCAGATATGGTAAAGGAAACTGGAGTTCAAAGAAAAAACCACTGACTATTGACAAGCAAACTGATAAACTTTTTATACCATGTTATATGTTCTAGTTTATGTGTGTTTGTTTCTCCAACCATCTGTGAGTCTGTCCATCCTTCCAGATAATAACTTGAGAAATCCTCACATGATTTTTTTTGCAAATTCTGCACAGTTGTCAAGTACTGTAAAATACAGATCAAAAAGCCACAGATCATGCACTACCCCTTTCCGAGGCTGGTTTCTGGGGACCTTCAAGTCATTAACAACCATGAGAAATGAACTCAGACTTGCAATAGGTAATTGGACTGCATACTGCTTCTAACCCAAGCAGTAGAGATAAAACAGACAATATATAAGGATAGCTTTTATGTTGTTAGAAACATTGAAAAGTAAGGAAACATGTAATCTAACATATAATATACTAGTGTATGATTCTGAATAATAAAGTATTATATTTTGATGATTCAGGTAAAACAGAGAATTAGTTTAGCTTTTGCTGTGTTAGACACATGGAAACGAGAGGTAGAAAAAGAGGAAGAAACATCTGAAACATCTACCAGTACTTCTACAGGTATGGAAATAAATGATTAACAGTACAGACTTGTTTAAAAATTAACACTGAGCTAAAGAAAGGGAGCTGAACCTCATCTGCCGAGGGGCCAAGATATTGATAGCTAGTGTCCAAAAAGGTGTCAAGAGATAGATAGCAGCTACCAAAAAGCTACCGAGATACAGCAAATGAGGGGTCAATATTTAACTTTTGACAGGTCTGAACTGTAGTTTAACTGGACACATGGTCTTTGTGAATAGATGTAAGTACCTGTCATTCCGGTTCAGTCTTCCAGATGGGTTTTACCAAGACTTTAAAATAGGTAGTGACTCAGTGTTTAGAAATGAAAGTCTAATAGATGATACCTGAAAACTGATGCCCCAGTCAATGATAAATGTGACATAGTAAATAACCACATTGCTACCATTTGTTCCATTAGATTTTGTCAATAAACCGAGTGAGGCTCTTGAAGAAATAGACTATGGCAAAGGTATTATGGACATTTTAATGAGGTTTTACTGTAATATATAACTTTTTTGTTTTTTATGGTTCCTACCAGACAAAACTTTTATATATTTTATCAGTTTAATGGCAGTTTGTTTTTTTGTAGATGAAGACAGCCTGGTGGATGTTAAAGAAATAGTTAAAAGAATAGAACATTGTACTCTAGTCAGACAACGAACTGTAAGTATTATTTGGTGGAATTTTAGGGAAATAAAATATTTAGAAAGTTCTGCAAATTTTACAAAACTGAGTACTATTTATTTTAAGATAAATATGCTTGATTAATGGAATTAGATGGAGCAAAAATGAGAAAATATTGATTTTTAGTATGAAATGAATAGTGAAGGTTCACTTGCTCCTTGCCTTCATTATTAAAAGCTTATCTCATCAATTCATTTGAATAAAGTTTAAAAATAATGTTCCTGTCCAGGAAGAGTGGAGTAATATTTTTTGTCCATTCAAGATTCTTTTATGTATATCAAGGCAGCCAGGTCTGGGATGGTGGAGGAAACCTGAGTGCACACTAGGATCTGCCAGAATGGGATTCCAACCAGAGGCGGATCCAGAATTTTAAAAAGGGCGGGCATATAATGTGAAAGCTGAAAGCTCGAACCTTCTAGGGTCAAAATTTTGAAAAAATGGCGCAAAAATCCTGCATTCTGGTGCAATCGAGCTGCATTAAAGAGGAAAAAATCTTTCGTTCAAAATGCCTGCATCATAGTATGAAAAAAGCGTGAACAATATGTATAATTAGCGACATAAAGGGGGGGCGTACGCCCCCGCTGAATCCGCCACTGCCAACCTAGGCAATGAGATGTAATGTAATTAGTAAGCACATGCTTTAGAATACTCAGCCACCAAGACCTCTCTCCTGGAAGAATAATTTGCTATTTAAGACATTAACAATGTCATAACTGATGTCATTTAAATGTATTTCAGTTTAAAAGTATACGGAAGACGAGAGAAGTTCAACAACAGATTTACCCTCAGTTGTTTGATTATGCGCTTATTGTAACACTACAACCAAAAGAGGGCAGCACTAATTATGAACCAAAGATTATCTACAAATTCCCAGATCATGTAAGTAGCGATTTTAAGTTTCTGATTTTGAATTTGAATTTTATCTTACCTGTAAATTACCTTATGTGTCCTTCTGGTGTGAGCACCAGATGTGAGCACAAGTTTTAGAACTCAATCAGGTCTTCGGTAAGCCACTCGGGTACTCATCCTGATTGAGGTGAAAAACCCAAGTGGCGAATGGAATTTTATTCAAACTCAGTCCAGTGCCAAATAATGTATTTGTCACACATCATTCATAATTTAAAAATTGTCAAAATGGAATGCTAAAATAAAAAAATACATTAAATAAAATTATATCTTTTTAAAGTGTCAAGCAGTTAGTAAATATTTATCTCAGCCCAATTTATGGGTTTTGGGTTTTTGTATCAGTTACATTAGTTCATGGCAATCATTCTTGACCCTACCATAAATTTCATTAAAAGAGTTTAAAGAATCTATTGCTTTAACTGGTAAAGAGTATCCTAGGTATGAATGTTCAGTCTTGGAAATGTTTTTGAGAAAAAGGGTTTTCTGATGGTTCTGCACCAGTTACCATTAAAATTGTTTGATTGTATTATGTTACTTTACATCATCACTTTTTTCAATTTCACATACATGTACATCATGGCAAGCTAAAGACAAAACAGCTTTGTTTTGCTAAAACCATCAATCATTTCACTATGACATGATTTACCCTTACAGCTAAAACTTTTATGTCAAGAAATTGTAACAAAAATTGTATACACAAACAAAAGAGATTTATATCATTAATGAATATGTTATTCTTTCATTGACATTTTTGAAAATCCATATGGAAAACATACAACTGTCAGCATTGTTGTGTATTAATAGACTTCACAGTTATTTTACCAATATAGAGATTGGGCATTGGGCTAAATGAAACTTAATTGTTGATGTTTTAAAGCATGGTAACTTATATTCCTTGCTAAGAGTATAATTTATAACGGGCCTGGTGGCCTATTGAATTAAAGTGTGCACCTACGGACTACACCTCCACTTGTGGCCTAGGCTTGAATGTTACTCTGACAGATCCTAATGTGAAAATGTGTATAAAATTCATGAATCTTGGCTGGGGTATAAAACACCATTACTTTCTCTATCTAAAATGTAAATTGACCCTTTAGATCTTTTTTGTATGTGTTAGATACATGGTATACCAGAAATGTCACAATAAGAGTTGTTTTTTTCCAAAAAAAATTTCAGTTATTGCTGTCAATGAACAAGCTATTTATATCATTTTATAATACTTCTAAAATATTCCCCTACATTTTTATTAAGATTTTTGTGGTAGAATAATGCAATTGAATATAAAATTTGTTTAAATATCAGAGGAAAATCATCATTGATAGAGATGGATTATTTACTCATAGTACAAGTGCGGTGAGTTTATTTTAATGGCAGAACCTCCATTTTTGATTTTGTATGGAATGTATCAAATCGATGGTTTGTGTAGTCCAGTGTGCATGGTGTTGTAGAAGTCAATTTAGGTTTAAATTTCCAACATAAAATTGTTTTTTATTTTTTTCTCTCTTGTAATCTTTAATGATATACTTGCAGCTTTAATTATTCAAGATTTGGAAATGAATTTTGTTACATTTGCTATGTCTCTTAGTCTAGGAGAAGAATTCAAACTTATAAAATAGTCTTAGAAATTTTTTTAAGTAAAAGCATTGATTTGACCAATAACACAATAGCATGGTTTAGTAAATACTACCATTTTATTCATTGGCAGTATTTTTCTCAATTTTTTTTTTTTTTTTTTTTTTGTAGATGTTAGTTTTCATATGAGTGACTTTTATCTTCATTTGCACACTAATGTATATATACTCTAATTAAATATGGCTCAAGTTTCAGTTTTAGAATTTTTTTGAAATAGTTTTTGAGTTTATTGTTTGACCATGTTTTTTTTTAATCTCAAGTTACAGCTTCCAATCATGAATCCTTATACATGTACATCTATTTTGGTTTTAATATTTATTGATAAAAAATGAAAACTCTATCTTTCTTTTCATTTTTGTCCATTTCATCATCCATCTATAAGTGATCAATCCATCCATCCATCTATCTAATATATTCATCCATTCATCCATCCATCCATCCATCCATCCATCCATGTATTACCTCATTCATTCATTCCATCCATCCATCCTCTTACCCAATTAAATGTTCCATCCATTCATCTATCTATCTATCCAGCTTAATTACCAGTAATCTTATAAATATTCATATATATAATATTTAAATACAAGATCAAATATGAAATATAATTAATTAACATGTACTTATCATTGCTCATATGTTACAAAAATACAATAATGCATTCTTATAATACCATTACAAATTCAAATTCAAATTAAATTTATTGCTCAACATGTACCTTAAATTACTTTGCTAATTTTCACTCCACAATCTTCAGTTTAAACACATAGATGATTTTGCTATTTTGATTTTTGGTTGGATTTCGCACATTTGTTTACAAAGAGTAATTTAAATAAAAAAAATATCCGAAAAATTTAGTTCAATTTTGCAGTTAAAACAGTTTTTTGTCTTATCAGTGATCTATCTGTCACTCTATTTGTGCCATTTTTGGCAAATTTAAGGAAAATTCTTTGAATTTTGCAAATTGAATTATGTTGTTTTTGGAGGGTACAATATGTTGTGTACTGTAATCTGTAAGTCAGACTGTATTGAAACTTTGGACTTTATTCGTTGGTAATGGTATAAAAAAGATGTGCACCTCCTATTTTAGACAAGTTTTGCCAATTTTCCTGTGAATTTTGGCATGTTGAGCTTAGCTATTTTTCAGTAACATACATGTATGTTATGGCGTGTACATATTTTGTGTATAAATAAATCTGTAAATCAAACTGTTTTAAAGATATACCTTTCAATTTTTGCATAATGCTTATCTGTGTGGAACATGTGTCCCTTCTATTTTGGCAAAAAAAAAAAAAAAAAATCAATAGATTTTGCAAATTGAACTTGGCTATTTTTCACCAATATATACTATGGAGGGTACATATGTTGTGTTTTCTTTTTTAAAGCTATTGCATTTCAAACTTTGCATAATGTTTATATCTATACAAGATGTGCACCTCCTATTTTAGGTAATTTTTATGCATCTTGCATGTTGCTCTTATTAAGAACTACTGGTACATGTATTTCTTGGAAGGGGGGAAGGGAGGGTATGACATTTGTTGTGTAATCTGTGAGTCAAACTGTATAACAGGTTTGCCGCCTGTTAAACTTTGCAAAATATTTCTCCAGAAATTATAAAATGATAAAAACAATGTATATCATGAAAGGTAGGTGGTTTACAAGGGTTTTACAGTTTAGCTTCCAAACTGTATCATATTTATGATTTGTTTTAACTTTGTGTATTTTCAGTTAGAGCCTAATATATCAGTCCCACAGTTCTGTTTTCCTGATGCTTCAGATTTTGATGTTAAATCAGCCTCACCTGCAGCTAAAAGGTAGGTCATTAAAGTTAACTCAGCAAATCTCATTCTGGCCCAATATATATAGATAGAGTTTCCCTTATCTGGTACCACAAGTAGTGATAGATTCTATTCATCTAAACCCTTTGTCTAATATTTTCAAGTCCAGAATTTGCTAAAAGATCACTGGACAAATAGCTCGCACAATAAATGATTATAGATTCTGTTTTTCTTTGTTACTTTAGTTATTTTCAATTATACAAAATATGTATTGCTCTTCATTTGGTCAATACTTTAAACTTCATTTCATAGTTAAGGTACAATTGATATGCAATATATTCTTTATTTCAGTGAGTCCTATTCTTTTGTACTTACAAATGAAGATGGAGAGAGGGTGTATGGATATTGTAGAAGATTTGTTGTAAGTATATAAAGAAAATTTGAAGAAAATCCAAGTCCAATAATTTTGTTGAAATTCAATGAACCAAAACGAAACTCAATTTGATCTGTAACTCATGATGGTAGACTCATTTATGAAATATTAGTACAATATCTGCAGGTGTTTAGAAAAGTCCTTGCAGATACTGAAATAAAATTTTGTATGGAAATTTTGGATGCAAATTATCATAGAATGTGAAATTGCAGCAACTCAGCTTGTTAACCTGGGTGCCTATCAATTTATTTGGTTGAAACAGTTATTGAAAGTATGTTTCATTGTAAATTAATGTTAGTAAATGTTTCTTTGATTTAGTCTTTTGGTATTTTTGGTTGGCAAGGGGATCTTAAAACACTGGCCCTAATGGACAGGTGGTCTTTAAATTAATGCTCTTATAGATAAAAATATGAGTCAGACTTTTAAACTGGTCTTAATTGACAGGTCTTATTATATAAGTGGTTTCTACAGCAGGTTTTATTTTATGCTGTCTTTGGGACAGTACATATTTAGAAGTAATTTTTATTTGACGGTCAAACATTTTATATTTTCAGCCGTTCCGTACACCAGCAGGGTTACCAGAAGTTTTGTGTATTATTAGTCCTGTCAATGCATTCAGCATGTATAACTCTGTAAGTATAATTTGTAAGAGTGGTAAATCTAAAAAGCAGATTGAAATTTATCATTATAGTAATATAGTATTGTAATAGTATTATGATGTACTTGAATGACAAATTATCATTATATATAAGACAAATAACAACAGTTTTAAGCTTGGTTAATTGTAGTTTTTCATAATTTTCAATGTAGTATACTTGAATGGCATCAGATTTTTATTATAACTTCTAGTTTTAAATTCAAAGAATGATGATAATATAGGCTTTACCGCTGTATCAAGTGATCAAAACCCCTTAACAATTGTATGGGATTTCATGGAAATGTTTACTTCACTGAGTTCCATAATAATGTCATTTTTACAGGCAAACATGAATGGCACTAGTTTCACAATCATTCATTAATTAAAATTTTCCTAAACTTAAATATGGGAATTTTTGTAGATCTTTTATCGTACTAAAAATAAAAAGTTTTAATAAAATCAAGATATAGATGGTATGAGTTCGAAATAATCTTCAAAATGGCATCTTAAAATCATGAATATCTTTAAAGCTAACAAAATTATTCAGATTATTAATTTGTCAAATTTAGGATTAGGAAAATCTAAGATAAGATATGATTGTGAAACTGGAGCCTGATATGATTCCATATCCATGGGCATGGAAATAAATGTTCTGCGCTAAAGTTAGGTGGTATCGTTTAGTATGTACAGCGGTGAGCCCCATTCAGTATTTGACTATGTAGATAGATTTAGAATGTTTATATTTGATAGTTATTGGATGTTTATATTTGATAGCTATTGGATGAAATAGAGAATCATAGACAGATAAACTTAGAAACAGCTCAGGAATTAATTGCAGCAGCATTCGGTCGCCCGTTACCTAATCCAGGAAATGTAGTGCATGTTAGAACTTTGGTAAGGATTTATAGGAGTCTTTGTTCAAGGAGACTTTGTTCTTAACTTTTTGTGTAAAACTCTTTAATTGGTATCGTAGTCACTTTCTTATAGTCTTCCATAGAAGACACCTTTAAACATACCTTATTTTAATCAACCCTATACATCTTGTATAGGGTCTCTGAAACAAGTCCTTTTAAATATTTCTCTCATTGTAAGTAACAGTGTAAAAGATGAGAACCTTGCTATCTTAGTAGTCTGAAGAACCAACTTGCTGATTGCAGCACTTCTCATCCTCTAGTTTTGGACCTCAGTTTGAGAAAGTTTGTCAGTCCATTTTTCCAAAGGTTAGTGGTTTTACTACTCCAGTGTCCTCCACCACTCTAGAACTGGAGGCCACAATACAAATGAAAAAATCTTGACTAGGACTTAAACAACAATACTTTTCTCATTGTATGAGTTGGCCATATTTTCATTTCATTTCACAGTCACGTAAGGAGAAAATTGATAGTAAACATATAGGGTGTTTTTAAGAAATTTTAAGATTTTGAAATTATTTGTATTCATGTAAATCCATGGGAAGCTATATCACCTGCTAAATACATGGACATGGTTATGTTTTTCATTTGGAATGTTTTTCCAGACCAGACACCATATTCTCAGGACAATACTATAATATTCCCTTCTATAGAAAGGGGGCCTCAGTGACCGATTGGTTTGAAGAATGTGTTTACATGGACTATTTATAATATTTTATATTTTTATAGGATGAGGCTGGTGAAATGGGCACTATATTCCTAAAGAGGTCATTAGACAGCAGGGTAGATAATGTGAGTATAGATGATAAACCAAACATGCATGTTGTTTATGTTAGTAACTATGGTAAAATTCATTGTAATATGACAAATACATTATTGTTTAGTTGACTGAGGATAATCAAAGAACTTTCTAAGAGCTGGTACATTTCCATATTATCAATACTTAATTTCAATAAAATTGATCAAAGATTACAGACTTGAGAATTGACATCCCCAAAATAGGCCAATAAGTGTTATGCACTTATTTTCAATAATTATTTTAGATAAAACATATCAATGTTTATACTTTTCAATTCAAAAGAGTTAAATATTATTTCAACACTGAATTTATGACCAAAGTGCAACTTCTAACAATTATCTCAAATATTTAGTTATCATGGTAACCACACAGAAAATACTATTATTCAAAATAGGTCATTTTCAGAGAATCAACAGTCAACAGTGAACAAACTCAGAATATTATGTACAATGATATAACTATAAATATAACCTTTTTTCATCCGATTAATCCAAATTCTTGTTACTTTTGTTGATCTCAATTTTTCGATAAATATTGGAAGCCTGTCAACATTGCTAAATTCACATGGCAATGTTTCCTTTCAAAATGTGGTCTAAACTTTATTATTTGAAACAAGTTCATAATTTGATACCTGAAGAAATTATTTGAACTAAATGTTAAAGCTACATGTATGTAACATTTGCTCTTTGACACATACATGTATATAACACAATGTTATTATTTGTTTTTTAACAGGTTAATTGTGACTTTTTGTTGAAGTTAGGATCTGATAAATTAATGAAGATATTTTCCTGTATATTGTTAGAAAGAAGTGTCTTATTTTGTGCCAAACATCTAAGGTAAGTTGGACATACATTCAACTGTTGGAAACTCCAATAGGGAGAAAGTGAGCAGACAACATTTTTAGAGCAACAAATCAGAACGCTTGTATGAGCAAATGTTGTTTTTTTTTTTTGTCTTTTAATAATGTGTTGATAAATTTAAATTAAAAAAAATGTTGTTCATTAACATTTCATGAACTGGGATCTAGCTAGATCTGTACTATGCTGTGATATGAATGTCATTAGATTTTAAAATATAAGTATTTTGGAGTGGAGTGGAATAATGGAGTTTTATGCCACATTCAAAATTCTTTCATTTATATTGAGGCATTTGGTTCATGGAGAATTGGCTAATTAAGGACCCCTAATAGGGCAAATACAAAAAAGACATAGCCAAAAAATGCTGGTTTATTACACAGTTAATCTCTGGTTAATTTCCCGCACCAAATCACTCTCCCCCCCCCCCCCCCTCAAAAAAAAAAGAGATAAAAATGGTCAGAATTTTCATCAAAATACAGTGTACACAGAATTAATGCAGACATCAGTTTTAGATGGATTTTATATGGTAGAAAACATTATTTTATTTGTTTTATTTATTTATTTATTGAATTGTTTATTTATTTTCAGTACCTTGTCTCAAACAGTTCATGCTTTAACCTCCCTCCTTTATCCATTCCACTGGCAACACACATACATTCCAGTATTACCTGAGAGTATGATAGACATAGTATGTTCACCTACACCATACCTGATAGGTATATCAACGTCTAACTTACCTCAGGTAGAAAAATTACCTGTAGAACAGGTGAGTTATTTCCATTTATAATATCACTGGCATGAATAGCAACAAGGTTTAGAACAACTGAAAACTTATCAAGGGGTTATTCCCCTTTGTAATATTACTGAATCTACAGAATTCTTTTAGGGATTTTTTTTAAATCACAAATTTCCATTTATTACTAGAGAATCATCAACATGATTTTTTTATTACAATGAGGCCATGGTTCTTTTTTCTTTTAAAGATTTTAGTAATTAATCATTCTAGTTATTTTGAAAAATCTTATATGTTATTAACAAACTGACTTGCACCTACCGACACATCATAACTCTTTTAAAGTCAACTCAGATTCATATGAAAATAATTTTTGTCTTTATATTTGAATACTTGAACACATATACAAACAGTAAAATTTTGTTATTATGCCCCTGGGTAACTGCCAGTTTGTTGTGTACTGTCACAAAATTTTGAAGTCCCAAAGTCTATTTCTTTTTAAAGTTTTCAAAAAAAAAATGTTTTAAAAAAGGGTGTTTGGCAGTAAATTATAAGTCACCATCAATTTATTGCCAAACTCCTTTATAATACCAAAACCTGACTGAACAAATGGTGGCATTGTATCAAGATTTTACTGTATTTATATATCTTACAGGTTGTCATAATTGATCTTGACAAGAAACAGTTATTACGGAGTCAGGGTGATGAAGGAACTCTCTTGCCAAAGAAATTACAAAAAGCAATCAAAGCTGTCTTAAATTTATGTAAAATTGATTCAGGTAAGTGTATAATTAACTGAGAAGACACTTATTACAAACTAAGTTTGTCCAGCTACAATGGAGCATGTTATAAAGGTCATCACTGTTATGGACAACAAACATTTATGATTCACTCCATATAACAGCCACCTGCTCACAAAAGTCTCCTTTACTGGATTGGGTTCTTTGGGTGTTGTTAGTCAATCATTTTGAACTGTACTAATAGAATCTTACACTGGTAACAGTGTAAGACAGAGATATCTCAAACTCGGATGAATATTTTCAATGTCCAGAACGAGCTTTGTCTTACATTGTTACTGGTGTAGGGTTCTTTTTCTCACACATTTGTGACATATAAACACTTTTTGAAAACAAATATTTACAGTCTTCATGCCACCATTCGTGCCTTTTGATAATTGCAACATCAAATTTTGTTGACGTTCTTGCGTAAAATGATTATGACATCATCAATTTAGTGTCTGTAAGTTATCATGTCTCATCTAGATTACCCTTTATTTTTTCATAGAATATCAAATTTAAAAGTCAGAGAAATCCAATTAATTCTGGAGATTGTTTGTGTGATCTGTTGCAACCCTAGGGTGAGACAAGGAAATCCCACATGGGTAAAAACAATGGATTTCCATATCACAGATGTGAGAAATTGCTATATTGAATAGATTATCCATGGTCTTTGGGACCAAGCTATTTGTTTATTGGCCATTGCTGTCCAACATTACAATATTAGGACTATCTGTGCTATCACCTTATATAGCAGTTTTATTTTTCTTACTATTTTGTAGAAGTAAAAAGAATGCAGAATTTAATGATATCTGAGGCCTTCCTACGCTTATTTGTGGAGGTTGTAGGTCATTATGGAGAACATATATATACCCAACAAGATAATAAAAGAGTCTTTCAGGTTAGTTTATATATAGTTCTCAGCAAGTTATATTATACCCCAACAAAAAAGTTGAGGGCGATATATAGGAATCGTTCTTTTTGTCTGACCATCCATCCCAATATTGTGTCCGCTCATTTGATCTTGTTTGGCACAAGTGTAAACCAATATGAGACCATGTGACACATACTAGATTTAGGTGCATATGTCAAGATTTGGGATAATGAAGTCAAACCTGAGAAATAACAACTCGGGAACATAAGGTATTTGTCTCTCAAAAGACTGTCTAGTTTTGTCTGCATTTACATGTATTTGAAATATGTAAATCAGCAAAATTCTTTTTTAGGTTGAGAGTCATTCAGGACAATAGATACTGGTGAAAAAAATTGAATTTTATCCCATCCCAATAATCAACTGTCAATTTTTCCCCAAATACTCTTACACCACATTGATTATACTTACTTATATCAAGATGTCACCTGTAATAGAACTTATAATACTTACTTATATCAAAATGTCACCTGTAATAGAACTTTTTAAGGTTCTTTAGATGAGGACTTAAAAACTGATGTTCTGTGTTACTGTAGATATGTCAAACTAAAGAACCATCTTAGCACTTGAGTACACTGGATAGGTAAAATTTTCTGCCACTTCACCTATAGCTGATAATGCCCTTGTAATATACACTTTAATGAAATATTCTTGACTAGGACTCAGAACCCCATTTAATCAATCAACCAAACAATCAAACTATAATTCAGTGAAAAGCCAGAAACATTTTGAATTGCAATCGCTACATTCAACTATTTTTAATTTTCAGAAAGAAAATTTCATTAAGAATGGTTTATCAGAAAGTGTTCAGCAGTTTTTAGAGTGGTTTACAGAAACACAAATGTTTGAAGTGTTTATGACAGATCAGCTAGAAGACCGAGGTCATGAAAAAACATTAGGTAATAACTATAGCTAAGTAAGAAACAAAGCTCTACAGAAACAGGGATGTTGGAGACATAACAATAGTAGAGAATGGTTTTCAACAATTAACAGTTAATTTACACATGTAGAATTCATATGATATTTAAATGTTGAAGGACATAAACATCCACAAAAAATATGAAAATGCAGTACCAGGGTATATTAGTTGGTCAGTTTTATTGACGGAAGTTGGTTCTTTTTTCCCCTTTCCTGTTGTAAAAATTGACATGACATGTATCATTTGTGATTCTGAAAACAGAAATGAGATAACATAAAGTTTGTATATTGTGAATATCAGTGGTATTCTAGATTTACAACACACACACACACTGAATCTTAATGTTAAAAAAAGTTAATTTATAATGTTTTTGGGTTCTCCAATAATACTATTTCCACACCACTGAACATTTAGTCCAGTGCTGGTCCAAAGTCATGAATTTTATCATCATCAGCCCCATTATATATTTGCCTAGGAGTTTAATCATTGTTTTGTATTCACGCTCATAGTTGACATTACTGTTGCCAAGTACATGTTTTCAGTTGCATATTACTTTTATTTTCTTTCAGAATTATTTAATTCAAGAGTGATGGAATATAGAACACAAGTATCTACAGGTAAAGATCTTAAACAAGGACAGAAAATGAAGTGTTGGAAAAAATTACTAAAAGCAAGCTGATAGTGTAGTCGATGATATTATTTATTATCTAAATTTTAAATCCAAAGATCACATGGTCTGACACAAATAATGGTATTCATTCTGAGGTTTAACTAGGAATGGAGAGTGATTGTTCAAGTAAAAACCGAAAATCAAATGGTCAAAATTAACGGTGTTTTTTTACTAGGAATGTAATATTGTGATGCGAGAGTGATTTATCGAGCAAAAAACAAAAAAAACAAGTGGTCACAAATATTGGTGTTCATTATGAGCTTTAACGGTTAAGTTGGAATGAACTACATGTAATGTGAAAATTAACCAAAGATGATGAAGATACACTGTGTTTAATTACATCGTAATTACATTGAGTTGATGTTAGACATACAGGCATTTTGAAATTTGCTTGGGAAATTTATTGGAACTATTGACACCCAGGGTTTGATATTAGACATACATGTATATGATTGTGTATTTTGGCTTATTCTGAACCAGTATACTCTTTACAATTGAAGTAAATTGCTGGAGACAGTACAGCAGGCAATAGTCATCATACTTGTTAAATGAATTGATATTCTTTGATTTATCAGTAATTGTTCTTGTGCTTGAATCAGGTTTTGTGTGTATTTTCCTTGCCTTTTGGAAACTACAATGTTAATGCTACAGTTGATATTACTTAACTAGATTATCCATTTTTCTACAAAATGGTAAAACAAACATATGTAGACTTTGGAAGTAAAAAGTCTTCTTTAATCAATATTGATCTCTATAAAATTTTATTTATTTGTAAATTATTTTGTTCATTTTAGTGTATGTATATTAGTTATTTTAAAAGAACATAAATATCAAAATATCAAAATCTTCATAACTCTTTTCAAATTTTCAATTAAAATTACAGTGTAAACCTTGTCCAAGTTCAAGACGTCCAAAAAAAAAATAACCTTGTTTAAAATACCAATAGTCATGTCTTTGTACAGTACTATAATATTGTCTTGATTTCTTTTATGAAGCTTGTGTTAATACAACTAAAACTAGATATAAAGTAATTCATTCTATCTTGTCTTCCCCAGTGATTTGTTTTTAATGAATTTTTACTATGAGATTAAATTTCTTCCATTTAATTAATTTCTGCCTTGTTTTACATATCCCACCATCTTGTTTTTCATAGACAATCGTTTTTAACTCATATTGAAGCTGTGAAGGGATCTTAGATAAAAAATGGTGACTGCAGTGACCTGTTGTATTATGGCAAGTGTTTGCAGACACATGTACTCATTGAAGTGGCTGCTCCCTGTTGTATTTGTCAATCCGCATTAACAAGCAATTTTATTTGAGTAATTTCTTTTGACCATAAGCATTAATTGTACTAGAAATTACCAGAAGTTTTATTCAATTCATCATTTAAAAAACAAAATACATGTACATGTATTTTTAAAAAAATCAGAGTCGGAATTTAGTTAGGGGTAACCATGGTGAGACATTGAAGTGGCTTACTGTACATACCATGGTGACAGACGTACCCATTGTCTGCCAATGAAGTGAGTACATGTACTTGTCTACTGCTGTTTAACAGATCACTGATTTAGGGTCTGCAATCGATATTTTTTCCTCTTTAGTCCGTCCTTGTTTACCTGAAATATACTGGATTACTGATAATCTCTGAAAAAATATACAATATTGCAGTATCTGCCTTTCAGAACTACAGGTATCTGGTACTAGGTCCAACACCAAACCTACAGGATTGGAGGTTCTATACTGGCAAGGACCTGAAATGACCCATTTTGAAAATCCAATACACCAGTATTGTAATTACCGGTAAAAGTTCTGAAAGATGGTTGATTGACCAGAACCATACGTGTAGCTACTTTTAATAATCATACCGGTATATTGTATAATGCTTATATTTCACTTTGGTTTTATTTTCGTTATATTCTTGGTCAAATGCATTCCCAAGAAAATGAAACCGCCGCAAATATACATTGGTATTGCCAGTTCATTAATTTTGTTAGAGTCGTTTTTCTTTATTTAGATAAGACCGCTAAAATATGACATCGTAAATACACTAGTCATCTTCAAACCGTGAAAATTTGATACTGTGAAAATAAAGCAATATACAGTAACAAAACAAACTTGCCATCTATGATTTTATTGAGTGGGTATAGAGAACTTAATAGGCTGACTGTTTTTAATAATTTAGATATATTTGCATCATTTTTTAGAATCTCATAAATTGTTTTAGTTTTTCATATGTATTAAAGAGACTAACATAAATAAAACATAACATGAAATAATATCAGAAACAGCATTAGATTTATGTATGTAAATAAATAAATAAATATCTATTAAAGGTCATCAACAATATATATATACCTCTTCAATTCAAATTATTATATATGTATAATGAAATCACATCTTGGCACAAATAATTTCATATTTTATCTATTATAAATACATGACGTATAATAAGAACAGATCAGTAGCACATAATACATTTGCACTAATTCTAGTCAGCTAGTATCCTATATGATGGAACTTAAATATTGTTGGTATATTACAAGTACAAATGTATTAAAAATTTATAACTTGCTTTTTCTTTCTTTTGTTGGTTGGGGGCAATAAAAGCAATACATTTTAGACACCTAGTTAGAAATGAATGTAAATGCAATATGATATCATATATTTACTTTGGTACACATGATTTATCATCCATCTCTCTCTCTCTCTCTCTCTCTCTCTCTCTCTCTCTCATATTTAAGGGTTTCTCTCTCTCTCTCTCTCACACACACATTTAAGGGTCTCTCTCTCATTTAAGTCTCTCTTTCTCTCTCTCTCTCTTCAAATGTTAAAGTTTTTGTTTGTTATTTTTTGTATTTGAATTACTTGCCTGGTATTTTATGTATTTTTTCAAGTCCCATTCCTAAATGTTATTTTTATAGTACATGTAGCTATGTAGTTGGTCTCTTTTTAATTTTGAACATGTGCATTATGTAACATAGTATGAATTTACTACATTGTACATGCACCTGTTACTAATATGCATGTAATATATAGATACATTTGTATGAAAAAGGACTACTAGTAATGTGATAGCCTTGTTACTTTGTGATAGAAATATGGTATAAACTTCCATTCTTTATACAGTGAAACCTGTCTAAAGTAACCACTGTTGTGTTTTTAAAACCATAGTCTGTATTCAGCTGGGGTCTATATATACTCTGTAAGAAGAAACATTCTTGTGGAAAAAACATTCACAATTTTCAGGTTACTCTTTCATCGCTAATATATCTTCTCAGCAAAAATTTCTTTTGCTGTTGGTACAATTTCTTAAAAGTCAAAACCATTTAAATTTTTTACCGAGAAATAGTTTAGAAGGTCAAAACTGCACAAGTTTCCTACCACTATTGTTTTCTCTTGTACAGTATTCATGTATTGGTCCTTATATGAAGATGGTCACTTAGCAGGTTTTACTGTATATATGTGGGCTGAATGTTTTATCAATAACATGGTTTGTTTTATGGTCTTATCACAATGTATGAAATTTACATCATGGATTTTTTTATAGTTTTGTACATACTGTAGATGTGTAAATAATCCCCCCTCATATATTTTTATTATCTTTATAATTCTGATTCAGTTTTATCCAGCTGTGATATTGTTTTAAACTTTATATATACTCTAAAGTGTTATGTAGATAATATATCATTCAGGTATAAATGATGTTTGTGCTTTTTTTATTTGACAGATCAATAAAATGTCTTACAAGCCACTTCACCTATAGCTGGTGACATCTCAATATAAGTGAAATATTTTGACTTGACATAAAACATCTTTTAACCAATCAATCTTACACGCTATTTCTTTACAGTGAATATTTTGGAAGTTGTAAGAAAATGTTGGTTAAAATCTGTCAAAAGCCATTATTCTGGTATAAGATTGCCATGAGATTGTCAGACCATCTATGGTAGGAGATTAGATTCTGAAGGGCATAGCTTGGAATCTGAGTAATGGTGATTGGAATTACATTATAATTCTAATTACTGTGTCAGTATATTTTTTTTATAAGATGTCTGATTTATTGGATCTCTGAAAGTAATATAATTTGTTCCTTAGTGTGTATACATGTAATGCAATGTTTTAAAAGTACCAGCAAGAAAAATGATGTTTTTATCCGTATACCAGTACATATATTTGGATATATTGGTACTTTTTAAAAAAAAAAAATTATGTGTTTATATAATGTAAGAAGAATTTTCATAGAAATTACAACAACAGTGAATCAGGGGTTGAACTTTAAATATAAATTTAGTTCTATATTTAAATATTCTCAACTTTACAAGCTGTAATTCAAAATTCTTAATAATACATATTCAATATGTACATCTTATATACATGTATCATGGTATTTACCATATTGTTGTAGCCCCCTCCCCTGAATAGAAGTATAACATTCAGTATATCAACCATTTGTCTACAATAGCTTGTTAAGACATTTTACTAATCTGTCAAATATGCTGTTAATATACTGCTTGGCATAAAAGGTAAAATGAGTGCACTATGAAATCAAAACATACCAGTTAATGAATCAAGCTTTATTTCTACTGATGTGTTGAACGATTTCATGTACATTCTTTTCTTTTTGTTTCTAAACCTTGCTTGTAATTTACTGCCTCATTGTGCTTTAACATAAATTAATTTCACATATATATATTGGTCTATTTGTGGAATAAAGTACCAGTACTGTGCAAACATCTATTTTTTGGTATCCAATTTTTGTGGCTCCTAGAAAAACTTAGTCGAGTGGGGTGCATAGTAAATTGACATATCTCCGGCCATGCCCTTTATGTTCTGACACTGGCTGCCATCATGGTACCAAAGCAGCATTACAGCAACTAATGAGGTACTAGTGTCTGACATCATTGAATGGCACAATTTGGGCTGAGTTTTTTTTTTTTTTTTTTTGGTGGTTAATTCAAGGCCTTTGTCGGAACATTGTGGGCGTGGCTGGCGATCCGTCAATTCACGCTTTGTCGTTACCATTTAGGTAAGTTTGTGATATACACTATTTTGTTGACATGTTAATTTGTGGGTCAGTTTGTCCACAATAACGATGGAAATTGGGATTCCACGAAAATAATAATAATTTTACAGTATCTCTATAATGATATATATAGAAGTAGTTAGTCACAGCAAGTCTGGACTGTTAAAGTGCAGTTACACATACAGTAGTTTACAATTGTTTTTAGTTTTTTGTTACGTTTATATGTTAAACAATGTATATTTTGTTATAGATATATTTAGTAGATTTTGTAGGGCAGCACAATGTAGTTATATGATTAAACACATCACTATACAGGAGAGTTTAACAAATGCTTCTAACAGGCATGACATTTATGTATTTACATGCTTTTGGTTCCAATTTGAAATCACAATGTTTTCAAGTACAAAAACCGAAAGAAATTGGTATATCTCTATAATTTTTCAAAGCAACAGCAAAGGCCATGTTCATGATGCCATCTTGTCACAAATGATGGAAACTGAAATTTAAATGTTTCCTAACAAACAATCACAGTGTCTTTACAACTGTAATTTTATATTTCTTTTTTAATGCCAGTAAACAAAATCAATCTTCAATTTAAAATTATCTGAAATAATTTGATAATGCATAAGTTATATTTTAAAGATACATTTTTCAACATCACAAACACATGTTTGTATGTCTGCCCAGTAACTGAAAGTATGGCACAATATATCTATCACACACGATTTCTTTGTATATCCAGCTGTTTTTCTTGTGCACTGTCATTAGGTATCGGCACACCTTTTCTTTGTATCATGCAATATTTTAAGTCACTTTGGAAAGTTTATTTTTTTACTTAGAATTATGTATCATTTGTAGAATAATCATTTATGTGACACCTAGCATATCAATATTTGTTGAAGAAATAAAGAAGTAACAGGATAGAAAAAATGTAGTATGTTTTAGTAAAGTCCTATATTAGGAAGTGTGAATTAAAGTGATTTTGATTCCCGGTAAGAATTATCCATTTCAACAATAGACAATCTTTTCTGAAGCCAAAATAAAATGTTTTAAAATAGATTATTCAATATTGTTGACCAGTATGATTGATGTCTCTATATCCAAAATGATTCTAGGGGCGTTTACTTTTCCGGAGCACTCTATTATTTTAAATCTTAAAACTAAGTTAAAATGTTTCCTATAACATAACCAAATTTTGTATATTCTGTGTAAAACATGTTTCACTGTTGTGTAAGGTTCTTGTCATTGCATATTATTAAAGATTTTGAAATTTATATACATGTATGATATACTATCAGTCAAATGTGGTATTTGTACAATATTAATCAAACTAACAAAGGAGGGATTTTGTCTGTGCTATTATTAAATTATTTTAAAATTTCACTTATACAATACTTAATAGTTAATTAATTGAATGCTACTACAGTAAAACACGAATATAACGAACACCCTTAAAACGAATACATAAATAGAACGAAGTCAATTATTTGGCCTGACTATTTATCTATATAAGTCTATATATAACAATATAACGAAGTTAAAAATAGAGTCCCTAGGGCTTCGTTATAAATGTGTTTTACTGTATACAGTTACAGTTATATCAGAATTAAAACTATACAAAGTGTTCTAAAAGAGATTGTGTTCTGTGTTCTATTATAAAGTTAAGTTAGGAGTTGATTTATACAGTAAAAATAGCCATGTGTTACCCAGCACTGTTGTGAAGTAATATCTTAGAGGACTCTCTTTACTAACAGAGGGAAGAAGTGTAATTCTTGCTATTGTAAAGTTAAGTTAGAAATTGATTTATGGTACACTGAGTGTTACCCTGTGCTATTATAGTTATATCTTAGAGGGTTATCTTTTAAACTAACAGAGGGAAGAATAATGTACAAGAAGAAATATTGGCATTAGGAAACTTTTGCGTTGTTGGTCTTGTAAACTTTTTCACAGTAAGAAATTTTCTCAGTTCCTACTGTGGGGAAGTGAACCAAGATAAATTAATATTTTCGCTGAGAAGATATATTAGCGGTACAAGTGTCATCATGAAAATCGTGAATATTTCTCCCCCACAAATGTTTTTTAATCTTATACAGTATGTAATTCTGTGCAATTAAAAAGTTGGAGTTAGGAGTTGATTCATACTGCATGTTACCCCTGTGCTGTTTCGAAGTTACATGTTAAAGGTGTATCTTTTATTAACAAGGGGAGAGAATATGTAATTTTGTGCTATTATATAGTTATTGAGTTAGAAGTTGATTTATACTGTGTGTTACAATGTGCTGTTTTTACAAAGTTATATATTAGAGGGCTGTCTTTACTAACAGAGGGAAGAATATGTAATCTGTGCTATATGAATTTTAAGTTAGATGATAGTGAGATATTTTAATTCTCTGTTTTGCTATTATAAAGTTGTTATGTGTTGTTGTTAATAAATATGTAATTCATTCCATGACATTATTTGTTGCTTTCTTTTTCTAATTTATGAGCGGAGTAAGGAGTTTTATGTCTTAGTCAAGTTTTCTCACTTACCGGTATATGGAGGTAGGCAATTCATGGATGGTGGAGGAAACTGGAGAGCATAGAGAAAAACACTGACCTTCAGTAAGTGAGCCGACATACTTTTTCACTCTAGGATCTGTTCCAAATGGGATTCGAACCTAGGTGGTAAAAGGTGTGTGATCCATAAGCATGCACCTTAGGGCTGTTATAAGATTATGGAATTATTACCTGTAGTTGTTTTATTTATTTGGACTGTGTAGTACTTGTTGTAGAAATTGAAAAAGGATATTGTATGAATACATTTTGCTTTTATGTTTTTTTTACCTCCTTAATGTATAGAGTAAAGACCATTTAAATCCAAACATGATGTGGAAAGAAGGTCAATGGTTTTCTTAACTTCAATATGTGCGAATCTTGACTGGGGAATAAAATTCCATTACTCCACTCAATTTGGAATGAAGGTTTTGATTTACAGTATTGCAATAGGTGACAATGGAAATGGTGTTATATACCTCTGTTCCAGTTCATTTCTTTAGTACATCAAGACAAGTCAGTTCTAGAATAGTGGAGTGACCTGAAGAAACCTTTAGCAAACAAACATACATGTAGGTAGTGAGAGGCAGAGACCTCTCTAAACCAACACTTTAGACAAATCAGCCATTGAGGCCCCAATATGGTGACAAAGAATAGCACTTTCATAAATACAATACTCTACAAAAACGTCTTTTGCAACTTGTAACACAGTTTTTAAGTCACCCACAACATAAGTTGGGTTGACTATTTGATTCACCCTTTATTATTATAGTTTGATATCAATGGACTAAGTTCTAGAATGTTGAAGGAAACCAGAGTGCAAGAGAAAACCACCAACTTTCAGCAAGTGAATGGACAAACTTTCCCGTACTAGGAAGAACAGATGGATAACTCTATAACTCGACAAACTTTCCCGTACTAGGAAGAACAGATGGATAACTCTATAACTATAACGCCTTCACCTCCATCCTGACTATTCATTGCAGGAGCATATAAATAACAAAGACTTTCACATTCTTTGTATTAATTTTTTATGATTTGAATGCTTAATAAACATATATTTTTATAAACATGTAAATATATTCCAATCAAGTGATAACAAGTTTTTATAGGAATGTCAAAATGACATTGTTCCCAGGTATTATAAAATACATATTCAAGCATGTTTATTGTATATATAATAATGAAAAAAATATGTAACCATGGTAACAGTATCACAAAATTATGTATCAAAGTGAAGCTTTATATATTTAAAGCTCCATGTTATCTACCAGTATGTGTATAAAAACATGAATGATCCATAGTATAGGTGTTAATGAAAATAAATTGAAGAGACAAATTACTTAAAATTATGCAAGCACATTTTTAAAATAATATTAGAAGGAAAGTTAAAAAATATTCTTTATATTTCTAACACCATTTTTAGATCTTCAAAAGTGCAATATTAGTTCAGAAAACATATTTTCTAGTGCAAAAATAGAGTAATACAGATAAAAAATTCTTGGAAAGAGTGTGAGCTTATTATTCTACTCTAAATCACAAGTATGAAACTGACATAAAATGTAATTTCATATGCTTTGAATATACTAAATCTCCCCTTCGTAGAAAATAAATATTCATTGTATTAGGTCTAGCTTAAATATCATTTCTAGACTATAGAACTCACAGTATCAGCGTCTAAAATATCACTTACATAATCAACAAATACCTGAATTATTTGAAAGAGTATTTCAAATTTACTATGTATCTAACTAAAAACACCAGCTATCAACTGTTTTAAAAAGCAATTCATAATTAGATTTTTTTAATCCAAATACAGTCCAACCTGCCTATATAAGGGCCACCTGCTCATAAAGGTCAGTAGAATTGTATCCTACTTGTTCTTTATTCATATTATTTGACCCTGTATATAAAGGTCAGTAGAATTGTATCCTACTTGTTCTTTATTCATATTATTTGACCCTGTATATAAAGGTCACCTTCCCATAAAGACAATTTTACTAGTTCCCTTGAGTGGCCTTTATAGACAGGTTTGACAGTATCTATATTACTATGACTGCATAAACAAATGCATGTTCATGTTCTTCCATCAAAATCAGTCAATATTGACGACACTTACAGACAATGCATTTAAAACCTAACTGTAGTCACTTGATGTACTATTTTTAAACCACTTGTTTAACCTATGACAATCATTTTTAGACAATACAGGAGAGATAATTAAAGTACTTACAGTGCTTACGGCAGTAGCGGATCTCAGTCAGTAGCGGATCATTTTTTAAAATAAAGTTGATTTTTTCCCTATCATTACGAGAAACCAATAAAATTTGGATATATTTCTGTAATACTAATAAATTTACTTCATTCTACATATCATTTATGTTAATAAACGTCCTATTATTTTAATTCTTGGCTTTTTCATGCGAATGTCATAAGCATCTCAACGACACGGATGTGTTTTCCAAACACTTACTTTCGATTCGGACGACGTGTTCAATACTTTCAACGGTAATTTGAAATGATTGCAATAGCTATTTACAACTGTTAATATATCTTCTTTCAAGACATAAACTTTCATTGAGCTTTACAGTTCTTGACAATAAAAAATAAACCCGTTTTCCGAAGGGTGCAAGTACGGCAATAACGGATCAGCTGAGCACTGTAAACAGGGGGCCTCTCAAAAGTCTAATGAAAATGGGGATTCGTAATATCTCTTAAGAAAAAAATAAATTTTGCGCCTGATGGATATGTTGTAGTAAATTGTAAATAAACAATGCAGGGACCATTGGAGAACCAGTGCCTAGCTTCCCTCCTTGACCCCATGAGAAAGATGGGTCCATTGTAATGCTATGCCGCTATCTTATTTATCATGATAATACCAGATCAATGGGCGTTTTAAAGAAACCATAATTATCATGCTTGAAGGATAATCAATATAAGATTCGAATATATTGAATTAATACATTAATTAATATCCAACCCTATATATTCTTTATACTTTTATGATTAAGACCATGAAAGTTTTATTCCATTCTATATTTTTGTCTAGTAACAATTTTGGACATATGATGCACATTGTACACTCCCAATATGTATCGTTGTTTGTATACACTGTTCTTGTTAAAATAAAATCTTCATGGACAACAGTATGTCATAAAACATAAGGCACAATATTATTTTATTTTCTTCACCAATCTTTGCTTTTATATTTCAGTATTCAAGACAATGTTAATTGATTTAATTTATTACATTTATATCAGAAACCTGTTGATGATTTGTTTTTTTTTTTATTTAAATCATGTTATTTGTTGATATATTACGGTTAAATTTTTTTTATATTGTTTCATAATTTGTATTTTTTGCAATTGAATGACGAAAACTCAAACTAATCATGTTTTGAGTTGATTCCCTATCGTTTTCTTGACACTAGGTGGCGTGATCCGCTACTCACAAATTGATTCGTTACTGACGTAAATACATTGGATACAAAACGGGTGGATTGCCCATACTTATAGTCGGACGATTTTTATCATCTAATGATAATTTGAAACAGTGGGGAAATGTCAATTGCTAGTACCAAAAAATTACAATCGGCTGCGATGATTTTTTCGGGGAGCAGTGAATATTGCACTAATGATCCGCTACTGCCGTAATCACTGTATTACAAAAAAAGAAACAAAACAACATTTACTAGAACATCAAAATAACCAATACTTTACTATTTTTAATACATGTAGGTTTCCATTTTAGAGCATTTTTTAAAACAGATAAAGGTGATGTTAAACAGAAATTTCTCTTATTTATCAATGTAAGTTTGAGTAACATCAATATCCAAAGAGTAACAGTAACTGTTGATATTATATTCTTATTTGCGTAGAACAAGAAGCACAAGGTGATGAGAAATAGATCATTTCAAAAACAATGGGGTAATACTGTAAACCAAATGTTTTTTGCATGGGATTAACTTCTGCGTGTTTCACCAGGAAAAAATAATCGCGAAAGTTAATCCTTGCGAATTTGTTTTTGAAAATGTTATTATTTATACTAAATATTCAGCTAAACTCTATATTGCGAAAGTTAATAGTCGCGAAATGATTTTGGTAAGAGAATTACAAAAGATAATATCCGCAAATAAAAGTTGGTTAACAGTAATGTTCCATACTCCAGTCAAAATTCTTTCGTTTATATAGAGGTGGGCAATTCTGGAATAGTGGAGAAAAGTATTTAGATAAAATAGCTGAACTGACAAACTTTTTCACACTAAGATCTGTCCAAGATAGTTTTGAACCTAGATGGAGAGACACTGTGATCCGTAAGCATGTACTTTATGACTACTCTTGAGAAATTGTATTTGTATTTATAAAAGAGGACTTTCTCTTGTTCACTCTGATAATTTTGATCAGGTTTTAAAAAGGATTTTAATAAACAAATACATGTACTAATAAAAAAGATAACCAGTAAATTTAAAAGTTCTGACCACATTGTAACTTTGTGAAGGAATCACTGTTATTTTTAATGTCCAATACCGGGTAGTTACATCAACACAGATATGTTCATTCTACAAACATACCGTAGTTACAAATTGTTTCACAGAAAATTATTAAAATGTAAGAACAAATATGAAAGGAAAATGGTTGTTAAATGATAAAGATGACATTTTTGGTCAGAATTTTTAATATGTATGTTAGTGATGTATGGGTATATGTAGAAGGCAGTTAAATGAGGATCCTTTATATGAAATGTGCAATAAATTAAACCAAAGTGACAAGAAACATATCTGTAGGAGTACATATCATGATTCCAGAGCCAATATGTAATACAGTCCAACCTGCCTTAAAGACCACCTCTATATAAGGGCCACTGCTTATAAAGGCCAGTAAGATTTTATTCCAATTGCTCTTTATTCATATTTTTGAACCTGTATATAAAGGCCACCTGCCTATAAAGGTCACTTTTACTGGTTCCCTTAGGTGGTCTTTATAGACAGGTTTGACTGTACATGTACACGTATAATCTATATTTTAGTGATTTGGTAGCAGTATATTGCAAATCCATCACAGTTTTTCTGCAACTTTTGTTCTAAAATCAGTGTCAAATAAAAAAATTAAGTGAAAAAAAATTGTTCTCTCGAAAAACGGGATCAATAATATGCAAGGTAGAATGGTATTACATGTCCCAATATAGACTTTACTCATACTGAGATGGCCAGCTCTGAAATGGTGGTTAAACTAAATATCCAGAGAAAACCACAACCTTCAACATTCTCATACTCATGCCTTAGTGTGATTCTAACCTTCTGTGTTAGTGTGATTTTAAGCTAAGCAGTAAGAATGAGAGATACACAGGCTGACCAATCAAACTTATTTACTTGTCCAGATCGGTACATTTTTAGTGTGCACGGTTAACATTTAGGTACTTTTTTTATCATTAAGTGTTTGATTTTGGTACAATTTCCATACAAAAAGCAAAGTTTTAGTCCTTTTAATTAAAAAAACATCAAAATGGAAAAAAAACCTGTCTAATTTGACCTTTCCATTTTAACTGTTCTTTTATCCGTTGTTATGGTACAAGTCTGCCAAATACGGATAAATCCGTCAAATTGGTCAGCCAAAATACAGCTGGCAGGATTTGCAGTAAATCCTTAATACAAGTACTAGTTCATGATTTACAATAAAATAAAAAAGATAAAAAGCAACTGAAATTTAAAATTTCATTTCAAATTTATTCTGAAGGTATATTGTATAGAGAAAACTCTCCAATTATTACTAATGCTGAATACTAGTTTGATTAACAAAAAACAATTATTTTATGGCAAGCAATTAAAATTTTAATAATAATGATTAAATTTAAATGAATAGATATTCTATATAAAATGATATACATGTATATGTGTGTACATTTAATTACGGAGTAGTATAAAATACTTATTACATTATAACATTTTTATAAAATATACAAGAGACATTAAAAAATGTATAAAAATATTTTCTCTCATTAAATGAAAAATTTTCCTGTACAGTACATATAAACAAACATGTAATAATAAAATGGCTCCCTTTATTTAAAACAACAACTATCAAATTTAATAACAATATTTCCCAATTAAAAACATGAATTTTACTACTGTCTACAACACTTGTAATTCATATCACAAATCCTTTTTCAAAATGGATAATTAACACAATGCTACAACTAGACTCGAAATAAGTGAAAAATACCCTAATTTTTTCCCAAGATTACTGGATTTTCTATGGAATTTTTTACATAACTTACTATCACAAACTCAGCGACTACGATAAAAGTGTGCTCTTATTAAAATGACTAAAGGACTGTTAGGTTATTTGTTCATATAAAGAAAAGGCTTTCTTCTCCATTTTAACCAGATCACAACCAATAGAAATCTTTCTTATTCACAACCAATAGAAATCTTTCTTATTCACAACCAATAGAAAATTTTCTTTTTATCCAACCACTTAACAACCAATAGAAATGGTTGAGATTTCCTCTAACTACATCACAACCAATGAAGTTTATTTTGTTCAATCTGACAACCAATAGAAAAGGGTTTCCTGCCTATTTAAATCACATGTATACATGCAAATGCAAATTTTTGGTCTACAGGCTGCATGTATATGCTAAACTCTGACAATCATCATCTTACATGCAAATCTGTTTTTCAGAATTTCAGTAATTCAGAATTATGGTAACCCAAAAACTGACATGTCTATTCAACTAAATCAAACTGCTATGTTCCATGAATAATATTCAGGGATGATTTTGCTGAACTATCACAACTTATTAACAAGGTATTAACATCTTACATCAAGTTTGTTTTTCTTATTCAGAATTACGGTAACCAAAAAAGTTAACATGTCTATTGAGCTAAATCAAAGTGTCTTAATTACAGTCGTGTGTGCCATGAATAATATTCAGGAACTATATTGCTGAACTATCACATCTTATTAACAAGGTATTAACCATTTTTACACATGACAAAAAAACAAGAGACACAACCATTACTTCAAACAATGGAAAGAAAAAGACATAAAAAAATGACATTAAAATATGAAAATGTTATGACATCTGATTTAAATGGGAGAGTTATCGTATAACATACAATGTATGTATTTAAAGAAAGAGCGAAGTAAATAAATGATAATTTACAATGTATAATATAAAAAGCTAGAGAAATGAACAATGATTCTTGTACAATGTATAATATATAATGTGTACAATTGTATAATATAACATATAAGCTAGAGAGATGAACAATGTTTCTTCATGTTTTATAAATGTACTGGCATCGTTACAATATAAAAAGTAATACAAAATAATCTCAACATTTGCTCCACCAATATATTGAGGTAGCTATTATATTTTACATGACACACATTAATTAATGCAATACACATCTTCTGTCTGTACACACCTTAAACAACTGGGATAATTCACATAAAATAAAATACAATGCATATTTGTGTTTGGCACTATATATATATTCATTATTATTACATATACTGCAGTAAATATGAAAAATTTTCAAAGGTGGAGATTTTTCTTTTGCTATTACTCAGAAATTCATTTGCACAAATTTTTTAAAGTAATCAGGAAGTACCATTATAGCAAGCTAATAAATATATGATCAAATTCCTTTATTCAAAATTTAATAAAACATTGAAATTTGGCAGTGTTAAATATCTTTATGAAGAGAAAATTATATTTTGTATTTGAAATATGCAGTTTGTATGATCTGTTGTATTTATTTTAAAATAACAATCTATGAAAAACACAATAATCACAAAAAATATTTGCTTATGGTGGGCAGATGAGGTCCTTTTTTAAATTTTGATATTCAAGGTTCTTGGTTACAAACCCAAGAAGTTAATATTGTATAATGACTGTTATACATGTTTTTCATTTAATAAAATGTGAAACCCAAGTTCAGTGTCTACATAGTGTACCCTATAAAAACAGGCATCTCTGTGAAGATCGAAAATGAGGAGGCCGATTAAACAAGGGTGCTTAATACAAAGTCATTAATAAATATTTCTTTTCATAAAATCAAATTAAAATGAAAACCGATTGCTAGTAACATTTCTCACAAAGTTGACATAAATCCCATTTTGTTTGAATTAAATATACATGTTTTGGGAGATCGATGGTCCATCATGATGATCGTAACTGTTATATGGTACATCTGTATCTGGTATTATCTGATTCATTATATCTTCTGATGTTTTACTCTGATTAATAAATATTTCTTTTCATAAAATCAAATTAAAATGAAAACCGATTGCTAGTAACATTTCTCACAAAGTTGACATAAATCCCATTTTGTTTGAATTAAATATACATGTTTTGGGAGATCGATGGTCCATCATGATGATCGTAACTGTTATATGGTACATCTGTATCTGGTATTATCTGATTCATTATATCTTCTGATGTTTTACTCGGCGATCCCGACCACGTTTTTCTTCTCTCAGCTGTAAATATAAATAGGTTATAATATACATTTTTTTTTTTAAATCTGAAATATAATATGTACATGCAACATTATCTTGTAGGTAAGACAAGCAAGATAATAGGTAAGACATAAACATATTGGAAGTTAAGACAGGTGCAGTTAACTAATATAAATTAGGAGGCCAAGAGTCTGATTCCTTTCTCTGTTTCTGTTGTCTTTTGAGGGCTTATCCAGGTTTCAACAATAAACAAATACATGTATCTAATAAATAATTACAGTCCAACCTGCCTTAAAGGCCACCTCTATATAGGGGCCACATGCTTATAAAGGCCAGTAGAATTGTATCCCAATTGTTCTTTATTCATTTTATTTAAAACTGTATGTAAAGGGTACCTGCCCATAAAGGCCGCTTTTACTGGCTCCCTTGGGTGACCTTTATAAACAGGTTTGACTTTAACTTTTATATGTCATTTGAGGAAGGTTCTGTTTTTAAAGAATCTAATGTATGATACACATGTAGTAAATCCATATAGAAGTAATATTGTCTCTCCTACAAGTTATTTAATAATTGTGTTACATCAAAACTTTAATTAATTGGTCTAAGAATAAATTAACAAATATTTTTTTGAAAAACGGCAAAAAATGTTTCTAATTCTACATTTTGAAAATGTTAATGAAACAAAGCCAAATCTGATTCATTGGTATGCTTGCTATGTTTTTGCAAACATATACAGGATTCTTTTTTCGAGTAGAACTCATTTTAAAAATTAATTTGATATTTAAAAATGCCTAATGGATTAACAGTGTCGGTAGTCATCTATAAATATGTGTTTATTGACTTCAAACAACTATCAAAAAATGTTAAATTTATCACTTTACATGAAGTTAAGTTGCCATGAACACCAATCAATTACCAAGCCAATAAAGATTTGCAATAACAATTAATAAACACTTAAAAATTGTGTAAAATAAAACCCTCATAAACCTTCAATTAATATCAACTGATAGTAAGATTAATTGAGTCTTCCAGCAAACCATGTGATACCTCATATGTTTATGTAGAACAATGATTTCCTATTGATACGAAATATGCTTACTTTTCGTGGAGTACCTGACCTCAATTGATGATTCGCCGGCCATGCCCACAATGTTCCAACAAAGGTCCTTCATGTTTGATTAACACCCCAAAAGAATGAAAACTCTGCCTAAACTGTTCCATTTAATGATGTCACTGACACTAGTATGTCATTGGCTGGTCATTAGTTGCTGTGACGCTGCTTTGGTACTGCCATGGCGGCCAGTGTCGGAACATAAAAGGCAATGCCGGTGATACGTCATTTCCCTAGTAGATATCCATGTTTTACTTAATTTGCTAGTTTTCAAGGTTTTTACTTTGCTTTTAGGATTGTGATTCAAACATGGACTGGTATGTTTGCATTTTTTTTACATCACATTTTCCAGGAATAACATAATTTTTGCAGGAGATTATCAAATTATGCAATTCCATATCAAACATATTATACCAGTAAATCCCGTACAATCACATATATCCCAGATATATCACATATATCCTAGATATATCATATATATCCTTTTAAAACCTGTCTCACTGCGACACAAAAAATCCTAAAATTTTTACCCTGTCCCGAATTTTGAAGATCATTCACAAACACACTTTGGGGTATGTATCACATGATTTGCTGGAAAATCCAATTTATAAGATCCATAATTTAGTTAGCCTAGCAACTATTAACATCAAAATAAACCTTTAATTATTTTAAAACACACATAAATTAACAACACACTGTCAGATAAAACCAAGAACTAAATTCTAGCAACAAGTGTATACCTCTGGTAATAGTGAGGGTAACTCTGACCAGGATAACAGTCTAGGTAAATAAACAACAGAAACTTAATATAAACAAGCAACTTAGAAATGAATTAAAATCCCCTGCTAGTAGGTAAATTTTTGTGATTGGCAGTTATGGTCAAAGGGCCATAATTCCCAGGAAAATGAACAAACCAACCTGGTTTAAGCATGGCCTATAAAAAAATTATGCTGTGCACCAAGTTTAAAAAAAAAAAAAAAATAATGCTTCATAATTTAGGACAAGAAGTGTTTGGAGGGACAGAATAACACTTGTTCAAATTTGATATCCCCTCTTTTTCAACAGGTGGGGATAAAATCAGGAAATTTTGAATTATTAAAATATTTATTTTGATCCAATATGAAGCATGTCTGAACAGAGAAGCATGCCAGAATGTGAACACTATAAAAAAGCCAATTGACACTGAAAGAAAGGTTCCTAATTAATCATGACTGTTTAAAGGGAGACAACTGCATGATGCTCATTAAGATGCATGTACTACATTTCTCAGGTGAGATAACTAAAATGTTCCAATTATTGAAAATCACAATGTATTTATTGCCTATAATCAAAGTACTGAAGGTACTGAAGCATCAGCTAAACTGAGCAATTTGATAAAAAAAAATGTGCACTTGAAACTGAGATTTGTCTAATGAATCAGTAACAAAAGAAAATCATGCAAATAATAGATACTGTGATCGGGAAGCTTCTAACAACAAGTCTGCTTTTTATGCAAGTTGTTAGGTTCTAACGTATAAATATGTTACAATGGTCAAAATGGACATGACACGCAATGTTTATCAATTGAGTAAACTAAGTAATTCGCATAAATATAAATTTTCAATTTTTCAAAAACCAAGAGAGGCTACTAAAGACCCGACCCCAAATCTGAGTGAAATATCTCAAGCGTAACGGAAAATAGTCCAGAGAAACCATCATTTTGATAAAATTCACAAAGTGAAAGGGGCATAACTCCACTAAAATGCAGTTGACTGGAAGAAAACCCAAACTGGATCTGTAATCACCACCATCATCATCATTATCACTCCTCATATCAAATTTTGATCATCAACATGAAGATATCATCATTATCATCATCATCATCATCATCGTCGTCATTAGCAGCAGCAGTAGAACCCATGCCATGACAATCACCACCACCATTATATTAATCATTTTCAGAAATCCTTATGTTACATCATTAATATGGTCACATCATCATCATAGCTCTTCGTGTCACATATCATCATCATTATCAGCAGCAGCAGTACTGAATGTCATCATCATCATCATGTCATCATCATCTGCATGAAGACATTGGCTTTGTTATCATCATCATCATCGTGAATTATTATCATCATCGACAGCAGCAGAACTGAATGTCATCACCACCATCATCATCATCATCATCACCACCATCTTCATCATCATCATCATCATCATCATCATCATCATCATCATCATCATCATCATCAACAGCAGCAGCAGCAGCATCATCATCAGCATCATACTATCGGCAGTGCTCAGCAGTACTGAATGTCATCATTGCCACCATCATCATCATCGGTAGCAACAGAACTCATGTCACCATCATAATCATCATCATAGTTCGTCAAGTCACATCGTCATCATCACCATCATCATTCATAGCAGCAGAACTTATTTTCATCACCACCATCACTATCATCTTCATCACGATAATCATTATCATCATCGGTGTCATCACCATCATCAACATCATTATCATATCTCCTCGTGTCACATCATCATCATAGTGACATCATCACCATATCTCCTCATGTCACATCATCATCATCATCATCATCATTATCATCATCATCATCATTATATCTCCTCATGTCATATCATCATCATGGTGACAGCATCATCATCATCGGCAGCAGCAGAACTGAATGTCATCATCATCATTATTATTGTCATCATCTTTACGAGATCATCATGCCACATCATCATCGCCATAGTGTCATCATCACAAAAAAACTTTCACCATGACCAGCTATTTCCCTTGACTTGCAACTGACAGATTAACCATTGTTGAAGTCATTAATTTTATTCATTGAATTCACAATTAATTTGAAAAAAAAAATAAATAAAAATAAAACCTTTGTTTTAGAAATAATTTAAATGTATTTAAAATTATTGTTGAATATATATAAATTGTCCAAGTTAGCTTCAAAAGCCTGAATTGGTATAAACCATCCTGACACAATACGCTAATAATCTGTACCTCCTAATTACAAAAGTTGTCCAGGCAACTGTCTCTTTCAAAAAAAGTTTGTTGACAAGAATTGTGTACAAAAGGGGGAAATATTTCTGAATAAGATTAATTGAAAATTAATTGATTATTATTTAGACAACTAAAATGTTACAATAAAATTACTTTGAATTTAAGAGAAACTGTAAGAGGAGTTGAGTTCACAAAGTAGGTACCCCCATTCTAATACTTGCTAAAAAGTGACTAAGTTTCAAAGTCTGGAAAAATGGAGAAAAAATCTTGAAATATTTCCATAAAGTCAGGTGCACATCTTCAATGTATATATAAACATTCTGTGAAGTTTCAAGGCTTTTGGTTGAAAACTGTAAGAGGAGTTGAGTTCACAAAGTAGGTACCCCCATTAAAATACTTGCTAAAAAGGGACTAAGTTTTAAAGTCTGGAAAAATGGGAAAAAAAATCTTGAAATATTTCCATAAAGTCAGGTCACATCCTCAATATATATATTAACATTCTGTGAAGTTTCAAGGTTTTTGGTTGAAATCTGTAAGAGGAGTTGAGTTCACAAAGTAGGTACCCCCATTCAAATACTTGCTAAAAAGTGACTAAGTTTCAAAGTCTTGAAAAATGGGGAAAAAATCTTGAAATATTTCCATAAAGTCAGGTGCACATCCTCAATATATATAGAAACATTCTGTGAAGTTTCTAGGTTTTTGGTTGAAAACTGTAAGAGGAGTTGAGTTCACAAGATTGGTACCATATTTTCCCCACCCTTAGTTTCTGTTCTACTTCACCAACGGTGCTCTAGAAATCGGAAAAACTTAAGAAAGCACAATAACTGTTTTGTTTGTTTTCCTGCATATTATGTGAAATAAAGTAATATGGCTTCATGAAAAGAAATTAAAGGTTGTAAAAACCATGGATTAAACTACTGACAACAACTTTAATCGGATATCCACTGTAAAAACGATCTAATAAGGACTTGTAACAAAGTAAATAAATTTTATCTGAAAATTTTAAAACATCGTTCTTTCAGTTTTGTTTAGATTTTGATTTCAAGTTGTTCTTTCTTGCGATTTATTTTGTTGATTCAAAATAAACAACTGGAAAAGGTATTTAAATGAACATTGATTATGAAATTTTCTGTCTTCGGAGACATATGGTGAGAAGTGGAGTGTGTGCGGAAGATCGGAAGTATGTAGCAGAGATTCGAGAATGAAGCATGTCGTTTTTTATATTAAACTGATAACTGAAAAGGACAGGGTGTCATGATCATTTTGAAAGGGGCAAGGGTGTACTGGACTAAAAAGGTCAGTCACTACGCTATGTGAATACATTTGAGCAGGGGCATCGGGTGTCAAATGCAGGCATGCCCCCAAACACATGGCTAATTTGCATACGAACTACGGTATCGATATAGCCTACACAACTTCACGAGTCACAAACGATTTATCAACATAGTCAATAACTTGTAAATAAACTTCTTCTTTCAGTTTCGTATCACATTTTAGGGAATAATCTTTGATTTCTACTTTTTTGTTATGCATAATTTCGCTACCGAATGAATTTTAATACCCAATGAAAGCGGGAAAATCCTCATGACGTTATGATGAATATTAATGAACCAGGTCGGGATATCCCAAACACGAAATATTATTATTGACAATCAATTTTTAAAAAATATATATATAACTTATCATCAAATGTGATCCATGTTTAAAGTTATTTAACTTAAAAACTGTTTAATGAGCATACTTTGTGTTTATTTATCAATGTCACTTTGCGTAAATTAAAAAAATCCAATATGGCGGCGACTGTAAAACAACCACATGTACAGCACTGTAGGTCAAAAAGAAGAACGTCGGCGCGAACTGACAAGATCGTCATTTTTGTTGGGTTTTCCGAGGGGCGTATACTTAATGGATTTTTATGGTTTTTATCTTAAAATTATCATACAAAAGTGAAGAATTAAAATATATATCCAGCAAAAACAATCACGGACTAATACGCGTATGAATACATTTCAGATCGGCACATGTGTACATGATGAAAACATTGCTTTCGTAACTTTCCGGGAGACCCAATCACTCAGATTTGAGTTTATACATACCTGGGATACCGTATATGGAAATTCCCGTAATTTTAGTCGAAACGAAGGATTTGATTGGTTATCAAGGTGAAATGAGAGCAGCGCTAAATACGAAAAAATCCAACGATCGCTATAAAGCATTCAGCATGGCTGATGCTTTAAAAATCAAATTGTGATAGATTTATAAAAATATATAGGGGAAAAAGTGAAATTCTGTATATTTATTTAATTAATTTGGTTTATTATACAGATACTATCAGCAGCTGTAGCCAAAGATGCAAAAATTATTAATGCTGATAACAGGGATTGAGATTAACAAGGGCCCAGTAAGCCCATGGCTGCCAGAATTTGTCTGGGCCCCCAAAATTTTAAAGATGTTTGTAATGTATTGCTATTGCAAATTCTCTTGAAAAGTGAGCAGGGCCCCTCATTCAAAATTGTTAAGCTTCATCCCTGCGGATAAACATAAATTTTGAGTGCAATGTACTATTTTTCTAAGATTAATTTATTCCTAGTTAAAAGATGATATCCGGACCCTAGAACCTGTCACTGTTTATACAATTTGATACTTTGGATTCCATTTAATTTATTGTGTCTTACAAATGTCTTACACAAAAGGGATTGGGAAAATCCAGTCTCTTCTAATACTATGAAATTTACACCCTTCTGAAACCTGTAAAAGTTTGTACAATATTTATTTAACATACCTGCGGCCTGTCTAGATTTTATAGTGACCTGTCGAGCCAACTCCTGGCTGACCTCTAGTAAATGGGCTCGTTTAATTTTTTCCTGTTGGACTTGCTGATGGACCTGGTCAGCCACTTTACTCACATCTGGCTGAGATATAGAGTGGACACTGCAACAAAAGATAAAAAATACTGATAAAAACAAGCAATTACTTTAACCAAAATGTGTAGCATTTCTACATTAAAGGGGTATTCAATGAACTCGGAAAGAAAGTTTGCTTCTCTTAGAAGGTGTTTTGTCAAAACAAGTTTGCTTTGCCAATCTATACTGTTAAAGTCTTGAATAGTAATACCTACCAGTACTTGTATATTTCTTAACCTTGGTAACAAGAATTGTCATTTAAACTGTGTGGCTTGTCATCCATCTAGTTCCTCAAAATTTTAACATTAAAAACAAAAACTAATGGTCATGCCCTTATATAATGCATTTAAATCCCATTTGGGATAGACCTTAGTGCGAGAAAGTTTGTCAGTTTGCTTGCTGGAGGTTGGTGGTTTTTTCCAGGCACTCCAGTTTCCTCCATCATCCATGAACTGACCATCTCAATATAAGTGAAAGAATCTTAACACCATTACTTAACTCCACTCCTTATATAATTCAAGAAAGAATAAGCTGTACTTCATTCATCTAAACTAAAATTAAGAAAACTAAAGACAAATGTTGACCCAAATAAGAAACACATGTGTCCCATATCCATTATTTTATTGTAGTGAGAAGAAAAACTCAAACTAAACTTTTCAGAGTTGGAACAGAAACAGAAAATGTTGAGATCTAAAATAAAGCTGTTAAGATCTCTTTCTCATATATGTACATTGTACTTTAAATCACAAAAGATCAGTTTCATTTGACCTGAATTTCAAATGTCTCACAGTAAATATAAATATATAATTCTGTTCGAAATATTTCCAAATATAAAGATATAGTTTACAATTGGCTAGCATAATCCTGATTATATTATAATAGGTGTGTGTGGTGTGGTGTGTGTGTGTGTTGTGTGTGTGTGTGTGTGTGTTGTATTTCCAGATTAAAATACAATATAATTATAATATTCCTTTTTTACATTTGAATATACTAGTAATTTACATCAATGGTTTTAGACATTTTGCTTCCCAGGACCCATTTTGAAATTTCATATCAGTATGGCTTTCCAATTAGCTATTTTATTCTTTGCAAAAACAGTAAATCCTGCTATAAGAACCACCTGCTTGAAAAGACCCGCTGACCATGTTATTGATCAAAATTCAAGTATCAGTATCACCTGCCCATCATATTATAGACCCCTTCAAGTGGTCTTTATATACAGGTGTTACTGAAGTGTTTTGCAATATAAATTGTTAATGGTCTCAAGACATCACCAGCCAGATCCATAATTCCTGTGTACCCAAGAAACATGCAGTGTTTATTTAAGACAAGAGTATTGGTACAATGTGGCATGCCTTTCCACATGTTTATAATCTCTTCTCCAAATCCCATCTACCAAGAATTTTAGTTGTCATAAATAATACATTAAACTATTCAACATGTGCTCTTGACAACACAACATAGTTGTGAAATAGTACATTTTGAAGATTCCTGTTGTTGAAGAACTGTAGTCTAGCTAATCTGGTTTTTTTTTTCTTAAATTCGAACACTCAAGTTTTTTTTTTTTGACAGTTTAGACGTTTAATATCTTGGCATAAAAAAACATGGGTAATGTCGCATGAATTAAGATCTCCCATCTTTATCATTTTCATAAGAGTACGAAAATGTCTATGAAATGAAAATGCTGTAGACAAACTTTACATTTTTTAGTTTCATGTCAAAATCATTATCACAATTAAATATTCACAAACCAATATGTTAAATCAATTCAAAAACTTTTTTCTTTCGGACAAACTTGAATATCAAATCAAAATATCAAACTAACACCACAAATTGTTTACTGGTATCTAAACATTAGCATGATAATGGAACATCCCAAAAGTATTAATCAATAATCATGCCACAAATAGTTATTAGGTAAAACTTAAGAATTAGATTCATGTATTAAATGATGAAAAAGAATGGTTTGATGCTCTTTCCATTAACTACAATTTTGTATGTTTTGGTTTAATAATTATTTCCCTTTTGTAGAACTCTCCTGTAAGTAAGTTAGAATTGCTTACCAAAGCAGATATATTAATTAAATATGGCCGACACACTTATAACGAATGACTTGTGGACTTACCTTCGTGGAAACAGCCTGTTTTTATCAAAGATTACAATTTTTACATTTGTTTTTAATGATAATTTGTATATGCACAAAAAGAATGTGCTATGTAAGACAATGACCATAATATTATACAGTTACTCAAATTCTCTAAATGTAAAATCTTTCACAAAATATTTTAAATTATATTTTTGGTAAATGATTGGGAAATTGAAAAATATGAAAAATAAAATAATGCCAAAGTTAAAATTAAAGGTCTAACCAATAATATATATATATATATATATATATATGATTAAGCAGCACAAAAAATTGTAATATACATTTTAATACATCATATTCTAAATGAACGGAAGACAAACAAGAGGCCCATGGGCCTTATACGCTCACCTGATAACTAATGGCTAGCTGATAGATTTAAAGACAACGTAATACTAAACCCCAATGACCCCATTTTTTCTTTACATCAAAATGATCATTGTATCAATACCTACAACATTCTAATATACATGCCTATAAAAACGTTTATAGTTTTCAAGATAATTAACCATTTCAGTATTGTTTTACATCTGTGACCTTGACCTTTAAACCCATGACCTTTTCTATACATCAAAATGATTGTTTTATCGATACCTACAACATTCTAATATACATCCTTATACAAAAGTTAATAGTTTTCGAGATAATTAACCATTTCGGTATTGTTTTCGCATCTGTGACCTTGACCTTTGAACCCATGACCTTTTTCTTTACATCAAAATGATCGTTGTATCAATACCTACAACATTCTAATATACATGCCTATACAAAAAGTTTATAGTTTTCGAGATAATTAACATTTTTGTGTCGTTTCGCATGTGACCTTGACCTTTGAACCCATGACCTTTTTCTATACATCAAAATGATTGTTGTATCAATACCTACAACATTCTAATATACATGCCTATACAAAAAATTTATAGTTTTCGAGATAATTAACATTTTCGGTATTGTTTCGCATCTGTGACCTTGACCTTTGAACTCATGACCTTTTTCTAATACCTACAACATTCTAATATACATGCCTATACAAAAAGTTAATAGTTTTCGAGATAATTAACCATTTCAGTATTGATTTGCATCTGTGACCTTGACCTTTGAACCCATGACCTTTTTCTATACATCAAAATGGTCGTCGTATCAATACCTACAACATTCTAATATACATGCCTATACAAAAAGTTATAGTTTTCGAGATAATTAACCATTTCGGTATTGTTTCGCATCTGTGACCTTGACCTTTGAACCCATGACCTTTTTCTATACATCAAAATGATTGCTGTATCAATACCTACAACATTCTAATATACATGCCTATACAAAAAGTTTATAGTTTTCAAGATAATTAACCATTTTGGTATTGTTCGCATCTGTGACCTTGACCTTTGAACCCATGACCTTTTTCTATACATCAAAATGATCGTTGTATCAATATCAACAACATTCTAATATAAATGCCTATACAAAAAGTTTATAGTTTTCGAGATAATTAACCATTTCGGTATTGTTTCGCATCCGTGACCTTGACCTTTGAACCCATGACCTTTTTCTATACATCAAAATGATCGTTGTAACAATATCTACAACATTCTAATATATATGCCCATATAAAAAGTTTATAGTTTTCGAGATAATTAACCATTTCGGAATTGTTTCGCATCTGTGACCTTGACCTTTGAACCCATGACCTTTTTCTATACATCAAAATGGTCGTTGTATCAATACCTACAACATTCTAATATACATGACTATACAAAAAGTTTATAGTTTTAGAGATAATAAGTATAATCAGAGGTAAAAAAAATTAGGTCACGACCTTCACAATTGACCTTGACCTCATTTTGAAGATACTAACAAGAAGATGTCAAAACTGAAAACCCCATGTCATTATCTGGTCAAGTAGTCAAGTTATAACAATTTGAAGCTATTTTACGATTTTTTCAAAATTAATCGCAAAAACGCGTAACCCATTTTTCGACCGAATTTCACGAAATGAACAAACTACAGGCTTAAGACCCTAGAGAAGCCAAATATCACATCAGATTTTTTCTCCAATCAATACTTTCGGAGAAGAAGATTTTTTAAGATTTTTGCACCCCTAGGTCACCTTGACCTAGTTATGGTAGCCATGGCAATGCCACGAACAAATTTGAATTGCACCCACCCAGACATGCTTCTGACCAAGTCTCGTTGAAATCTGCCCAGTGGTTCGTGAGAAGAAGATGAAAATGTGAAAAGTTTACGACGACGACGACGACGACGACAGACAACGGACAAATTGTGATCAGAAAAGCTCACTTGAGCCTTTGGCTCAGGTGAGCTAAAAACCAAACTTGCAACCATCCAACAAATTGTACTGATAGCATTTGAAAACTCAACGACAAAACCTGTATCCATAAATTTTTGTTTTAAAGAAACCATCACCTATTCAAAAAATTAACCTACAAAGCAATCATAAATACTTATTAAGCTCAAAACTGTAAAAAAAATTATTTAAAAACATGTGTTTGTAAGTCTTGTAACCATATTGTCCAGTGCAATTACCTGTATAAAAAGTAGTTTAGATAAAATTTCATGTCGTTTGTTGGTTGCCTAAAGTAAATACTAAGGTCTGTAACATTCTCATGATTCTGGTATTTTATGCAAAATGCAAATTCATCTCTAACGAAAAAACAAAATTGAGAACTTGGTATTTTCTTAAAATTTAATTCAAAAATATTATTGGACTGTCTTTTTGATCCTGCTGTATTTTTATTTTATATGAAATATATTTCTTCAAAATTTGTATATGTAAACACCATCCTTGTTGGCGTAGTCTTTCAGAACATAATCATTCGTAGATATAAAATATCAAAATTCCGTCAATCAAAAGAAATAAGAATGTTTTTTATCACCCTGCTTTGACACTTAAGACAAGACTTACAAAATCTACAAGACAAATTATATAGATGACATTATAGCTATACCTTTGTTGTGTTAGAATACGTTTAATTTTCTCAGATTTTTCCTGTCGTATTTGTTGTTCCTCCTCTGTTATATCCTCATCCTCATCAGAGTCTGGCATGTAACGTTCAGGGATATATACTTTCTCAGGTACAGCCAACTGTGGGGTGAGAAAAAATATCATTTTAAATAATTAGGAGTGAAAGAGATTTACAGGGTTGATGTTAACAGGGAAATTCTTGCTTTCTTTTTATTTAGCAAAGAATTTGTATAATTACTAATAGCAAAACACAATAAAATGAATCGTATAAATATTCATATCAGAAATGGCTGGCACAGTAAAACCTCAATTCATTGTCATCATTAGTTCAGTCAGATTTTGGTATTAATATCTATGCAGGTCTATTTAAAAAAAGGAATATGGTGTCATTCATAAAATAAATGAAACTTATTTGCTTATTAGCAGGAAACTCTCTTACATTGCATAAGGGAATTATGTACTGATTGTTTTTAAGTAAACTTAAAACTTTATACAAAGTAAAACTTACGATTTCTCTTTCTATAGTGGCATCATCTATTTGATCCATTTTAGTTGTAGAACTCTTCACTATATCAGGAATATCCATCTGTACAGAGTGAACAAAAAATCATCTAAATGATATATGACACAAATAATATGTACAAATAATGAAGTTGATTTATTTAGCAAGTTATGACGTAATACATGTATATTTCATATGAAGTTTTAATTTTAGTTCCTTTAGTTTGCATTTCTAGGCATGTTATTGTTTTAAATAACATAGGCATTATTCAAAGTAATCATTTGACCCTTCTATAGCCTTATTTAGTTATTTTTTCAAATTTTAAAACTTAAACATCCTGAAAACTTAAAAACAAAACTTTAAAAGTCAGAAATGATTCAAGAGGTTAACTATCGTACCCTGTAATACCCACAACATTTGTTTGGAAATATTTATGACATTGCATATGTTGAAATTCTCTTGTAAAAATGAACTAATTCCAGGATGATGGTACATAAACATTTTCTATAAAAACAAAGGGTATAAATTATGTGGTAAGTCAAGAATATTAAGGTTTTACTGTAAAGATGGAGTAATCAAAATAATAAACCTTACCGTATTACCAGGGATTAAATCCCCTGCTGATGTATGTAATGTTGCTGGCTGGATTAAAGAGGTTTCTAGTTTTACTGGTTCACTACTGGAAATCGTCATGTATCTACCTTGTGGAGTTCTCTTAACATTAAATAATCCCGTTTTGACAGGACTCCAACCTTTTGGTGTGTAATCTGGTCGCTCATTTGAATTGTCACTATCAATATTATCACTGGCGAAAGCTGGTTGTATTATCACCCTGGTTGCCTTGACAATGCCATCGTCAGACACAGGTGATAATAATGAACTATAACCGAGATTCGTAGAAGATGAGTTACTTAAAGAACTTGGTCCTGAATTCTGGCTATTAAATGGAACAAAGGGTCGAGGGGTAACTAAATGAACAAGAGATGGGCGCCGTGGTTGAGATGATGTAGTTTTGTTCTTCAATGGTTGTATGGATTGCCATGAGGAAGACTTTCGTTCAGGAGGTAAATTTTCATAAATTGGATGATTTCCATCAGAGTATTTAGAACTTCCACCTGTACCATAACCCTGATCTTCATCCTACAACAAAAAAATCAATACCCTGTGTACACATTTATGAAAGAAATGTCAAGATTTGAAAGTGCACAAATATCGTGACTCCGGTTGAAAATATGCATATATAGGAATGTGAAACATGCATGTTGCTGTTCATTTTAATTATTTTGAGATTATGATAATTATTTTTACAAAAACACTTATCTATAGAAAGCTGAAAATATGAAAATTGAATTTTTAATTATTTTTTTTTCAAACAATAAATCATAAGACAAACTATGTGTAAATCTACAATTTTTTGTTTTCTTATTTCCTCATTTTATTGCAGTGTGTTTCTTTGTTAACCACCAAAATACAATGCAAATGTCTATCCATGTTGTTTCCTATCTATCTTACCTGGTCATTTTCTCCATCATAATTCCAATCTACAACAAAAAATCATAAGTTTAAAAAATAAACATTTTAAACAAAATTTTTAGACTCACACAACAGATAATTCCTATTTTACTATTAAACAAGTTTACCAATCATGAAAATAAACTTTCTATTTACTGGAAAAAACATTGGAGATATTATTTGATAGACATAACATAAAAGTTGAAAAATATTTGATGGACTAGAACCCCACAACATTTGTTATTATACATGTATATATACAGTAAAATAAAATAGTCCAAAAATTCGTCCTTGATTTAATACCAAACCACTTGATAATGTTAAAATTTGAAGGAACAAATGGTGGTGATGAATCAAGGTTCTACAGTAAAATAAAAGTTAATTCATTTTCTAAATTAAAATTTCTGACGCAAGAAAAGCCATGCATTCCTTATCTTTTTTAAAATAGACTTTGGTTTTTCAAAATTATTTTTTTCTGTCTCTTACATGCCAAGTGCTTTCTAGTAAAGTAAAATAAATTACTGACCATCTCTCCTTAATTTATCCCTTTCTTTCCTCTGTTCAGCCTGACGTTTAACATCACGAACTGTTAACAGTTTAGGTTTTTCCTTTGGTATAATACCTGTAAAATGAATATTAATTAAGCACAGTCCTTTAAAACTGTAAATCAGGATATTTTGAATCAGTTATTTTTTATGAGAATTGTCATTTCAAGATATTCATATACATGTACTTTTAATTTCAAATCATCCGATGATGGTCAGTGTAATGCAGGCGAATTAAATCAAATAAAATATTCACGAAAGTTGTATTTTTGTACTCAATTTGTGCAATTTTACTTGAAAATTAAATGAACAGGAAAATGTTCTGATTTACAGTACTGCAGTCAACATGTCACATGATGGATGTTTTTAAAGTACAGAAATGTATATGACCTCAAAGTACCGGCAAGACAAGAGGACATCAACTGTCCCATACTTGGACTATTCTCCTCAAACTAAAGACATGAAGGCATTCACTAACTCATCCATATTTGCTGTAGTGACTTCAAAAGCTAAGAAGCCACAAATACTTTCATATTATAAAAAGGTTCTTTACAATCTAGTCTTAAAGGTTTGACTGAAAACTTTGAACTTGTACCAGGATGTGACAATACAATCTAGTCTTAAAGGTTTGTCTGAAAACTTTGAACTTGTACCAGGATGTGACAATACAATCTAGTCTTAAAGGTTTGACTGAAGACTTTGAACTTGTACCAGAATGTGGCAATACAATCTAGTCTTAAAGGTTTGTCTGAAGACTTTGAACTTGTACCAGGATGTGACAATACAATCTAGTCTTAAAGGTTTGTCTGAAGACTTTGAACTTGTACCAGGATGTGACAATACAATCTAGTCTTAAAGGTTTGACTGAAGACTTTGAACTTGTACCAGGATGTGACAATACAATCTAGTCTTAAAGGTTTGTCTGAAGACTTTGAACTTGTACCAGGATGTGACAATACAATCTAGTCTTAAAGGTTTGTCTGAAGACTTTGAACTTGTACCAGGATGTGACAATACAATCTAGTCTTAAAGGTTTGTCTGAAGACTTTGAACTTGTACCAGGATGTGACAATACAATCTAGTCTTAAAGGTTTGTCTGAAGACTTTGAACTTGTACCAGGATGTGACAATACAATCTAGTCTTAAAGGTTTGTCTGAAAACTTTGAACTTGTACCAGGATGTGACAATACAATCTAGTCTTAAAGGTTTGTCTGAAGACTTTGAACTTGTACCAGGATGTGACAATACAATCTAGTCTTAAAGGTTTGACTGAAGACTTTGAACTTGTACCGGGATGTGGCAATACAATCTAGTCTTAAAGGTTTGTCTGAAGACTTTGAACTTGTACCAGGATGTGACAATACAATCTAGTCTTAAAGGTTTGACTGAAGACTTTGAACTTGTACCAGGATGTGACAATACAATCTAGTCTTAAAGGTTTGACTGAAGACTTTGAACTTGTACCAGGATGTGACAATACAATCTAGTCTTAAAGGTTTGTCTGAAGACTTTGAACTTGTACCAGGATGTGACAGTGTCCCCCACAAACTGACATGATAATTACCAAAGAATCTTTTAGTATTATCATCAGCATCACCGATATCCCATGGACCATCTTGTACATCTCCTTCTATAGCATCTGTACTTAATTCATTGTCAAGCATATTGTGTGGTGGTGGCTATAAATATAAAATACATCTACATGATTACAATGCTACTGGTTTTATAATATCAAATGTATAACTAATCATTAATAAGTTGAAATTGTTCAAACAATGGGAGTCGCCGTTGTACCACGTGATCAATACTTCTTAACGTTTGTGCGGAACGGTTTGGAAAATGTCAATGTCACAGATTCCCAGAATGACATGGTTTTAGTAGGAAAACGTCGTGTTATGTTATTTCATATCCATAGGAAATAAGTGTTCCGCACAAACGTTAGAGGGTATCACGTGGTACAGCAGCGAACCCAATTGAGTAGGGCTGCCATTGATAGATTGATACTGTGTAAATGATACAAAGTCATGAATACAATAATCCAAACATTCTTTGATTATCCATGCCAACAAAAATGGCTGCCAAAAATGTGTAGGAATAGTCAACTTAAACCTTTTTTGGGGGAAATGTTATTTTTAATGAAATACCAGTACAAATTACAAAACCTATGTCACAAATGACAGCTCTACACAATATACATTTGAGTTTACAACCTCCATGGAAAAATCCATTACAAGACAAATAGAATAAAGAACTTGGAGTAAATCATACGATGACACAGTGCCATACATTCTTGTGTCATGAGAGTATGACATTAACATTTGCATATACATGTAATAATTTAACTTCTAGTAAGGTTGAATAAGGCATTCATACACACTTCACATGTTCATTCACAAATGAATAGATGACATAAAAAGCATACAATACCTGATGTCTATGTCTTGGTACTGGTTTACTAGACACCCCTACAGTGACAGTCGGAGATAACGGTTCTTCCCGTTGTTCATTAGATGCGAGTGACCTCTGTGACTGATAACTCTGTAATATCTCAGTAACTTGAGCTAAATCTTTACTTTCTGACGTATCTACATCAGTCTCCATATATGTAGATTTTTCTTTTGGTTGTCTATAATCTGAAAATATATCAAAACTCGTAGTACAATATTACACAATATAGTACAGTACAGTTAAACCGAGCCTATACCCTTTGTAAAGGTTATCTGATTTTAAAGATCAAGGAAATTGTACAACATATCTTTTTAAATAAATTATTCAAACCTGTATATAAAGGCCACAATCTCTAATTCCCCATGTTGACTTAACAGAAAAGTTGACACTCAAATTCTGAATGTTGATTACTGGTATTTTACTCTATACTAAAATGATGTGCAAAATTGTAATTCCAACTCCAATAATTACCAATTAGGCAACTGGGCCACTAACCCCAAATTTAAATCAGACAATTAGATCAAAACCCAATTTTTATACAGGCACCAGACATATAGGTAAAATACTATCCATTGACTGTGTTGAGGTGATTCTATGGAACCATGAATAAAAATATGGAGTTCGCCAGAGTACTATGTGATCAATACCCGATAACGTTTGTTCGGAACGTTTTTGGAAAACAGTAATGTTGAAATTTGCCAGAGTAATATAATTTTTATGGGAAAACTTGAACTGAAGTGATTCCATCTCCTATGGGAATAATTGTTTCGCAGAAATGGTATCACATGGTACACTGGTGAATCCCATTACAATCAGAGTGAGAAGTTTTACCCATTTTATCATGGCTTAATGCAGCACCAAGAGAAGCTCCTGCTGATGACCGTCTTAATGTATTCATGGCTTCCGAAAGTCGAGCACCCTGTTGATTTAATCCTTGCATAATGTTCTGAACCTTGGCTAAATCTTTTTCCATCATCATCTTGGTTCGGAAATTCTCATCTGACTATTGAATAAAAAATAAACATATTATAGAAAAAAGAAACAGCAAAATTTTGGGTGAAATGCTTATTTGAAAACAGGAAAGTAGGCCATACAGAATGGTTTTTGCCTATACAACCATGTATTTCTATTGAAGACATTTAAAACTATGATTTACTTTATTAACCTAATTTTATGAAACTTATATGTTCAATCAAGCCTACCAGTGCCTACTGAAAAATAGAATATACTGAAAAACTTAGGTGTGAAATTGAATGTGTGCAAATCGGATTACAAATTAACATAGAAATTGTGTTCCTATAAAAATAATTAGGGCCTGCATAGCTGTTCAAAGCTTTATTAAAATTTAAAATTTTATCAAAATCAAAAGTTTTGATTTAAATCACTTCTATGCAAAAAGAGCAATATTTCAAATGATTTTTTTTTAATCTCACCTTTTACACAAGATACATATTGTCACTAACCACCTAGTTACCCTAACAATGCTTTAAACACCTAACCCCTACCCCAATTTACAGTAATTTATTTTTTTCTGTCCCACTTACTAATGAAGGAGCACTTTTACTTCTAGTTAAATCATCATTAACTTTAGATCTTAATAAAGCAACTTCATGTTCTATTCTGTTATTTTCTGCTGTTGTTTCTTCTAATTCCTGTAAATATCAAAATTAAAAGTCAGAATTACTTAGCAGAATCACTTAAGTTTAAATCTGAATTGGATACAATAAGATAATTTGATGAAGGCTTGACACTGCTGGAAACATCCAAATTTCACAGTTTGAAATTTGGTTAAATTTTTACTATCATCCTGAACAACTGTTAAATTAAATGAATAAATAAAATTTACAGAAATGTGTGTCAACATTGAAAGAGTAATACTTTGTTAGATTACTTTACACTGCAAAATGATTTCAATATGATTGAAAGGAGACACTGATAAATGAAGTGGATTAATTGTGTTTTATGCCCAAGTAAATTTCATTTACAGATATATTGAGGCAGCCAGTTCCTGGATGGTGGATGAAACCAGAGTGCCCCCCTAGCTAATGGCCTTTGGCAAGTGAAATGACAAATTTCATACAAGGATCTTCCCAAAAGGGAATTGAATTGAAGAGTGTGATTCATAAAATCTGATTTAGACCATTAAGGGCCCACTCCCTCCGACAGCACAGGAGAGGTATGGTCACTGTACACAAATTGTAATTATTTCAAAGAACTTACTTTAGAAGCTTCAGCTAACTCATGCATGACTTTGGAGAGTTCTTTCTCTATTGTTCTCTGTTGATATATAAGTCTATCTAATTCTCTAGGATTGTCTCTGTGCATGTCCTGTTGCCTCAGTATACCTTGTAAGGCCTTATCCAATAAGTCCTGAAAATAACAAAAGTAACACATTCTTGTACATTTCAAAACCTTTATGTTATACAAGCATGCCTTCAGGTCTTGGGTAAAAAAAGATGGGTTCATAAAACTAATATCAGTCTTGGGTTCAAAATCAAAGTGAAGAACATTTTTTAAAGCACAACAACTAAAAGGGGCTTAAGAAGGACAATTAAGTTAAGACCTTGTAGCAGCATCATATACCATATATTCAGAGAAGTAATAAGCAATGGATAAAGTATATTGTATAAGACAGTAATATGTCTCTATGTGATGTTCTGTTAGTTCCTCAGTAAATCCCATTATTATAGTTTAGGAAGAGGTCACTTCAGACTGTTAACCTGCTTACTGTGCTACAGGCCCTGCAATTTTAGGTTTCATCTCAAAGGCCTTTCATTTTGTTTTTTATTGCTACACATCAAGCATATTTATTTTCAATTTATATCAGAATAAACTCAGTACGATACTATTAGACTTTTACTGGGAAATCTCTTAACCAGCTAAACTACCTAAACTGCTTAATGTCACATATAAAAATATTCATTTTCCTCTCTGACAACATAAATCAAAGTCTTAAAAACTTATTGTTAATATAGTTAATATTTACCCTATCTTCCTGTAAACTCGTAACTCTAAATGATTGTTCTTGTATCAATCTATCTAACTCATATAATCTCTCTAATTTATCCTGGAAATAAAGAAATGGATTAAAATACAACATCTGTGATATAAAGTAGGCTTTTTAGATAAAACAGACTTCCTAATTGACTTAGACAAACAACAGAGATGTTGATCTGAGGATTGGTGTTTTATGCCCCAGTCAAGATTCTTTTATTTCTATTGAAACAGTTCTGGGATGGTGGATGAAACTGGAGTAACCAGAGAAAGCTATCAACCTTTAGCAGCTAAAGGACAAACTTTCCATACAAGTATCTACCCATGTGGGATTCGAACCTAGGTGGTAAGAGGCACTGTGATCTGTGATTTTAGACCACTCTGCCACCAATGGCCCCAAAAGCAATATAGGATCATGAATGTTAACATATACTCTGATTGTAATGGAATCATAAGTATTTATTTAAACAGATAGGGCATTCCTTGTTCTTACCCAACAAAAATGTAGCATAAATAAAAAATTAACACTTGTCTTGCATCTCTGCTTTGAGAAAAAGTATTTACCTCTAGATCGACTTCCTCTGATGTTAGCTGTCTTATATCTTCTTTGATTCCTTTAACAATTTGTTCTTCTTGATGTTTTCTAGAAAATTCCAACATTTTCTTTGGTGGCGTAATTTCATCAGGTGATAAAAGATGCTGTAGATAAATAAGAACAAGTATAAAATTATAAAATCACTAACGCTTTTCAAATTCATGTATACAAAAATTTAGTTAAGATATCAAATTGTTTCTCCGTGTTCTTAATTGCATGTAGCTCAAAATTAACATTTGTTCTAAAAAGAAATGTTCACAGAATAGATATTTTATAAATAAATGTGTAAAACATGATAAGTTCTCAACTGTTTTTTTTTTTTCAGGTTTGAAAGCAAAAGGAAAATCAGAATGATTAGAAACTTTATTATTTGGTATAACCGATAGCAACATTTCTTCTTACATCAAATTGCATGATAACATTTATAATTCAAATTACCAGCTTCAAAATTCTAACCAAAACAACAGAACCTATTATGTACATATTTGCTATAATCAGTCTTATAGTGTGATCTACATTGACCTTTCTGTACTCATATTGACCTTTTTGTACTAATACTGACCTTTCTGTACTGAGATGCTAACATAAAGTTATCTCCACCATATAGACTTCCCATATTAACCATATTATGTACCAGGTTTACTATAGGTCGAAATACTTCCAACTGTAAATACAATCAATATACAATATAACCATGACGAGCAAAAAAACATACATACAACATGTCTATCATTACTTGTAAAAGAAATAGAGAAAACGCATTGGAGATCTAATATTTCTTGTTCAGAATGGACTTGCTGCATTCCAGATTAATAATTTTGAATGAGGTTTTGTCCTTTTTTTGTAAAACTTGGTACAAATATTCATGTAAATAATTCTTTATTTAACATAACAGTGAAAATAAATGAATAAACATTTTTGGCAGAAAATTTAACGCTTGCATAGGACATAAATTAGACACCCTCATATTCAGAATGCTCCTTCCAATTCCAAATGTTGACAAGGTTTCTATTAATCATAAAATTTGGTCTATCATTTTTCACATGATCTTACCTTCTTTGAGACTTCTTCACATTGATATTTCAAATCTTTATATTGTCTATGTTCTATTTCTATTGCTTCAGAAAATGGACCGTCTGATTCTTGTCTCCTAGAATTATATACATGGAAACAAATAAAACATTCTGCAATGTTGTATAAACTAGAAATGTCTCCGAGAGCCAAATACCATCCTACCCCCTACTAAGATATGATTTGTGACCTTGAACTTTTATCTACACATCTAAATTTGGTACATGTATGTGACACATTGTCTCAAGTTGGTTTACATTTGTGCTATGTTTGATCATATCCATCCATAGATTGGGGGGTTAAACCTGGTGCTGAAAGTGGTTAAATCAAAAAGTTTGAAGAGAGGAATGTAGCAGTCTGGGTGATCTGGTGGGTGCAGCACTTGCTTATAGTTAGTAAGCAGGTGGGTCCTGGTTCAGTCCCCAGCCCAACCTTGCATTTTTCCCTTTTCTTGACACACTACATTGTATGTCTATCAAAGCCATTTTGTGTTTTAAATAAGGAAAACATTTAAACAGGAAGTGCTTATTGTCAATTGTTTTCTTGGAAAAGTATTTGAACTTAAACACAAAAAAAATAAATCCTAAAGAATAACATACATTCTCCTGTACTGGTGTTCATTAGGCCGTTTTTGTTCCAACTTTTCTCTATAAAAAAATAATTCTTTTTCTAATGATGTGTACTCTCTTCTTAACTGGATCAGCATAAGTACTAATTCATCATGCTGAAATCAAAAATATTATATCAATTTAAATGGCAAATTAGTCAGAATTTCAGGGGAAGATAAATATAGTTCTTGTTAGATTCTTATTCATTCAAGAATATCATTCATGTTATTGACATATTTAATAAAGTACATGTTATGAATTTCATTTGGTGCCATTTAAAAAAAAATTTGAATGGTATTTTAAACCCTAGTCAATACTAATTCACTTACATGGAGGCGGTCAGTTCAAGAATGGTGGAGAAAACCGCAGTGCCTGTTTTAGGTGTCTATTACCTGGCATAATATCATTTCACTGGACATGAAAGTGGAAAAATGGAAGATCTTTGGTAATCTCACTCTGGAGCAAAGGGAACCAGTTTGGTAGGTCATATTATGGTATTATATGAACAAAAACAATTAATTCAAATAAAACTTACTGTTTTTCCGATGAGGTCACTAGCACAAATACTCATTCTTAACCTTTGACCACTTAAAGCAGGATATTTATTTCCTAGCTGAGGAATTTCTGTTTCCTAAAAACCAAAACAAAATTCTATTATGATACACCAATCTGTTTACAATTCTGAAACAAAACTTATCAGAAAAACATTATGCCCCACAATAAAAAGTTTCAACAATTAATACTAAAAGCAAGCCAAAATGTAAGGACGGTATGACATTACAAAAATTCAGAACCTTACAAGTTTACTATGTATAAAAGTATAACTTACAATTACATCAGAATCAGGCATGTTGGGATCTTCTTTTACTGTATGTATAGTTCCTAACCCTTTTGGCTTCCCTTTATCTCTCCTGTTATCACCTACATTCAGATACAAAATGTAAATCATTAATAAAGTATCAATGTGGCAAGTAATCAAACCTTACATATTTAGTGGAAAGAAATCTCCAAAAAAGGTGGGACACTGAATAGATATTGTTTGTGAAATGAAGAAATGTTATCAAGTGAATTAAGATAATCTTGTGAAAGGAAAGATAAGCTTGTGAAAGGAATGACAAATCAAATACAGGAATAGATCCCCCTATACCAATCATTCTGGTACAGGAATAGCTCCCCCTATACCAATCATTCTGATACATTGTATATGGATAAGAGTGTCTGAGATGAATGTAACATAAATATGTCACTTTATAGAGCTGAGACAGTTTATTTGAATAATCAACAGAGATATGAATACATGAATTACTGGTACTCCCAAAACGAAAATTTGATACTTAATGATTGAATATGCTGTAATTTTGTAATCCTCTCTCTCTCTCTCTCTCTCTCTCTCTCTCCGAACACATACATTTATATAGATTAAAGCACTCCATTTTTGTTGAAATATAGGTGTGTTTCAAAATTTGTTCAAGAAAGAGTGTTATGGGTCTTTGTTTGGTAGTTTGTTTTTTGAGTTTTTTTTTAAATTGAACATTGATGCATTTACACAAAATAATACTACTTTGACACATCAAAGCAACAAAGCTCTCACACCGCTGAACAAATATACCACATTCATCATTTTAATCACAGGTGGCTGTATTTCCCTTGACTATAGAGTCAAATTTTCTAACTTGAACACATTTTACCCTAAACCATTCTAGATACAGAACTCATTCATTACATTGAGCAAAACCATTGGTGAAAAAGTGTTTTTCACCATAAATTTCTCTGAAATACACTAAAAATAAATGTAGATTTCAATTTTTTTTTCTTTATAAATATTCTAAAGCAATATATACAATTATATCATTCTTTGACTACCTTTCCTTTGACCTTCATCACCAGATGTATGACCTTGACTGTGTGAACTTGCTGTAGAGAGCCTCTTTTTCGTGTCTGTTTGATCTTTGTCTCCCTTAGCAACTGGACCAGGAAAAGGAACATATCTGTATTCATTTGTACGGTCCTGTTGTCTTGTTGGTAAGTTCTCTCTAGACCTATTCTGTAAAGGTCTAAATGCTGACCTTCTTTCCTCAGAACTTTCAAATGACTGATTAGAGAGACCTAGACTGGCATTAGAACTCCTGTCTAAACCACTGTGAGAAAGTGGTCTTTTCTCTGCCTCAATTTTGTCACTAGGCACATTTTTCCCTTCAGTCATATTTCCATGTCCCTTTTCAGAACTTGGTATGGAGCTTCTTTCTGATGAACGCTGACCAATACTGGAGTTACTAAGTCTTTTTGATTTATTATCAAGAGAACTTGAATATCCATCATTAGATAAAGACTTCGGAGGCTGAGTGGATGTGGTTAAAGATGACTTCGGAGGCTGAGTGGATGTGGCTGATGATGATTTCAGAGGCTGAGTTGATGTTTTTGGCGATGCCTTCAAGGGCTGACTGGATGAGGTGGAAGACGACTTTGGTGACGAAAGCTTAGAATCAGCTGACTTCACGAGGTCTTTGTTGCCATATGGTAATGTGTTTGATTTTCCAGTTTTATCAGTTTTAGGTTCAGAAATTTTATCATTAGAGGCATCTAAAAACAAGGACATATATATACAAACAATGATTACATTTAAATGATGGTAGTGCCTACAGACCTTGTTACAGATGAAATATTTGGAGAGTAACAGTACCCAGAGAATCAAAATTTTGAGTTACAGCATATTTGTACTGAAATGAAGACTAATTTTTGTCAGTAAATTTTTTATTGTTTGTTTTGTTTCATTTTTTTATGTTGCATCAACATTCTAAGAACATTTTTTGTGTCTAATCAAACATTCTTTTCAGAACCTTTTCATTTTTATATTTATTAATCTCAAACATTCATGAATATACACATCTGGCATGTTAGTTTGTACAAAGAGTAGAGTACTTAGGGCACTTGCAAACATTGTCATAAACCATTTAATCGACATAATGATATCTTATATAGCCGACCAGACAAGGCTCGCAGCATGGAAAATCATCTTTTATACATGTAGTTTACAGGGATGTATAAGACCACATTGTCCGAGACAAATTCTTGAACAATTTAGCAATTTCAAACTGGTCAATTATTTAGACCATTTGGTTGTGGGCCAAAATTAGCAACTGTTCATTAGTCTTTATAGGCACTACCTCAATGAGCAATTAACAATTACAAATACATTTATATAAAATAAGTTATCTCTTTCTTTCTTATATACTGTTATAATGATGCATATAACATAAAATATATATGAAACAGTACAGATCTAGTTATAATGGATTAATATTATTTTATAATTTTTTTAATTTTGAATTTTTGAAATCTCATGAAAATTAAATTAATAAATGAATAATTTATCACATATTTCATATAAAATGATTACAAAAGTATTAAAAATAAACATATCAAGAGAAAATCATTATGTATATAAGTATTAATATTAAATATTTAAATTATTAATAATTAACCTTAGCATAAAATAACTAATTTTAAACACTAATTTTTGAATTTTTTCCAAAAAATTAGATCATTAAATCTTTAATCTAAAATAACTTGTATTTACTATTATAAAGACATGCAGCAAAGCATCCTCAAAAATTGATAAATTACAAATCTGTTCAAGCTATTTCTTTGATACAGAAAAATAACAGTTTCATGATGTCAGAAGAACATGACCAACTCTGTCAATTTAACAAACACTGGGAAAGTAGACTCTCTGTGTGAAGACAATATTTATTTATATATTTATAACTTCATGACTCGTCTCTCTCCAGAAGATTCTGTTGACTCGTCTCTCTCCAGAAGATTCTGTTGAGTCCAACAAATAATTTTCTGATTTGGAATTTATTTTCAAATAAGAAATTGCTTGACAGATAATATATAAGAATTAATTTCACAGTGAAAAGTTTTCTTTTTTTAGTAAAACTATTAATAATTTTTGTTGCAGTTAAATATAAGTAAACTAGCTTAAAACTGTACATTTATTTATACTACAGCCAACTTTTGTGATGACTTTTTAAAATAAAATTTATTAATCATTAAAATAGCATGTTATAAGTGCTTCTCTGATTAAATATAAAAAAAAATAGCCATTCTCATCAAACAATGCAAAATACAAGCAAAGTAACACTAACATGACAAAATATCAAAGTATTTGCTCTTTCAGCATACATTCAAAAGTTCAGCCACACAGCTGATAACAAAGCTTAGCAAAACAATTAGATGATGATAATGATGACATGTAACTACCAATAGTAAAATATCAGTTTGAGGCAGCAAAACTGACAAAATATAGTAAAACCTCATTTTAATGCCCAAGGATGAGATTGATTAATATTAGTGTAACATTCTCGTTCCAGGACACTCTGTATATATTGTAAATGATTTTGTATACTGCCCTGTATTTTCAGAAATAAAATATTGTTTAAACTAATGCCCTGAGATAACTTTGCCAATTGGTTTATCGACATACTATTTTGGAAGTCCCAAATTCCATTTCTTTTTGGTGTTTTCCCATTATACTGACAAGTCTCTTTAGATTTATTGCTAAACACCTTTCTAATGCCAACATTTTTGTGAATATATGGTGGCAATGAATTGAGGTTTTACTGAATAACAGACAAATGAAAAATATGATCATGGCATAAAACGATGAAATGTGAAGAAATGATGATTGTTAATTGTAATCAATTTGCATAAAATAACATGCTGCTTCTTTACTTTAAGCAGTGACAACAAAATAACAAAATAGGAGTTTCTCCCACAAAGTGAAATGCTCTCTTTATTTTGCCGACTCTCTAACAAGTGGAATGCTCTCTCTCTCTTCTATCATCATAACTTATCACCTTCATCTTACAATATGATGTGCAAAACGTGTGTGGTGTGTGTGTGTGTGTGTGTGTGTGTGTGTGTGTGTGCATTAGGATGGCATTACACTTTTGCATAGTATTTCCTCATTTCTTGTCAACATTTTACCACACACACCCCCATCCAAGCACTTAACCCCCTACCCCCAACCCCATACAAGCACTAATATATGATGATATATATTATTATAATTAAGATTTCAACATCCGATATTTTAAACTTTACATTGTCCTATAACTTAATGTTTCACTGGCATCCTCATGCACTATACATGGAATATTAACAAGAATTAATGCATGCAGATATATATATTTCAACTGTAGATGCTGTCATAGTTAATTTACATTTTATATGTGTATAGTATACACCATGCAAATTTTGTGCAATATTTAATTTTGTTATATCTCTTGCACTACACATGCATGTATCATGTGTATCAAATAACACACCCATTAACATGATAAATGTTGTAATTTTAAAGATTTTTATCAGAATTTGATTTAAAATACAAAATATTTTCTTTTGTCCCTTAAACATTAAATTACAACACAATATAGCATAAAGCTTATGTTGGAATGTTGATTTCATTGATTATCAGAAAATTTTTATGAATGTCAATATATGAAAATGTCAAATAATGTTAACCCATTTCCAATATGCAATAGTGAAGAAAATGAACAAATATGGGGTAATCGCATACATGCAATAGGAGAGCAAACTCCATCCTCCCATTGAAAACCTTATTCAAATTTGATAAAACGACAGCACCAACTGAACATTGTTAATAGTTTAACAATTTAATTGATAGGCATGAAAAAATTAATTTAAAAATTCAAATGGTCTGGCAACAGGGAAATAGGAGATCAGGAAAAAGTAAGAAAGAAAGAAGGGAAAACAGAACAAGAAGTGAAAGTAAATGTATTCAGTTTCTGTCTCCTTATTTTTACTGAAAATACTTAAAATCAAAACAGATGAACAGTTCATTTTTTCTTCAAATATTTAAGAGAAAAGAATGCCAGAACAACAATATATAGTTCATCCATAAAAAACTTTAACCATAGACTCTAACACTTCCATTTATGTCTCTGGTATGATAACAGAAGCTCCTATGTATTAGGCAAGATGAAACATCAGCAGAGTCATATGGTCTAGATAAAAAAAATTACGCTTAAAATATATGATACTTTTCAGTTGATGGTGAATATTATATAAGTGCATGTTAAGATGATGTGAATAATGAATTATACTGGGTTATAAAATGATTATATCTCCTCTGCAAGAATGCTTTAATAAAGAAAAAATTGAGTCTATTTAGAATTGTTATTACGGGGGCAGTGTAAAACAAGCTCTTATGTCTACCTAATTATTTAGGCTATAGACATTTACACTTGCACAAAAAATTGTAGTGATCAGTGAAGCTATGCAGGGCTAAACTTTACGTCCAAATAATGTTAAGTTCATTAAAATTTAGTTTTGGGGTCTACTGGTACTTATATTCAGGTGTCATCAGCTCTTGAAGTCTACTAACATTTAGAAATCATCAGGCAGTGTTCCATCTAGAAGGGGCTGATGGGAACACTGACCCTAAATTTTGCCAAAGGACTCCATTGTTAGGAGGTTAGTGAGCCATATTTAACAATTCATGAATCACAAAATGATTGATGTTGTGGTGTTATAGAAGAAAGATTTTGAAAATGGCTCCTTCAGAAAAGTCCTAGATTGAACTCTGATGGGGTCTGGATGTCAAACACGATTGGGTCTGGAGGTCTGCTTATATTCAGACTTGAAAGCTTTCTCTCTCTGTTGCAAATGTTATTGATGCATCAATGAATATTTCATCACTAGTGGAACACCAAAGGCTAAGAAATAAATTCAAATAAACTCATAATACCAACATTGGAATTGATGTCAGAAAATTAATAGCATTCTTGCAGGGTGACATTACAGGAGAATTATGAATAGGGAAAGTTTTATAGATTTTCAAAAAAGGGTGCAGGAATTTTTAATTCAATTTGATTAAAGAAGTTAGATGATAATGTAGTAAACTTTAGGCTGAATGCATAAGCTGGGAAGCTGTTTATGTACATATTATTTGACATTTGTCATCAAGATGTCATTATTTACCATATCTTGGTCTTGAATCACCATAAGGATTCCTCTGACTTTCCCCGCCGTATCTATTTTGTTGTCTGTCCCCATATCTATCTCCCCTTCTATCAGAATATGGATCTTGTTGGTGGTCCATCATGTGTAAATCTCGGTCCACCTCAGAAGATGGAGGCTGTCCAAATAAAGAACGAGACACATTTTGTTCTTGGTAATTCTGCCTGCTGTCATGGTGACCACCTGTATCATTGTAACGGTCATCTCCATATCGATATCCATGTTGGTCAGGTTGTTGTCCCTGATAAAATTTACAAAATTACAAATTTGTATTTGAAACGATAAATATTCCAGTTCTTCTCAAACATTTATTCATTATCAATATTCAACAAGAACTGTCAGACTGAGTAAAGCTGAGTTATACCCTGCACAGCTTTTGTCATTGGGTTATGAAAATCTCATAACATCCATCATCAGGCACTTTCAAGATAAATCCACAAAATAAATCCAATCAAACTAATAATTACAGGTGCACAAATTCTTATCACAAGTAACATCTGTGAATAATTACAGAAAACATGCACAACTGAATTAACATCCAGACAAAATATTGTCTGTGGACAGACAAGGTGATCACAGTATACCCTACCCCCTTCTTTGTTGCAAGGTGGGGGTATAATAACAGAATTTTATTCTATCTTCTTAATTCATACTCAAATAATTCATAATTTACTGAATCACAATAAATTATCACCCCTTCTTATATACTTTAAAAAAAGCATTTTCCCATTCCTTTAATTTAAAAAAAAGCATTTTCCCATTCCTTTAATTTAAAACTTAAAGTGTATGAAATAAAATGCACATCAGGACCAAGGTTGGATTTCATTTTAGTAAAAAACTTGTAAAATGTTTAACGGTAAGTTAAGGATATGAACATTTATTCCAACAGCTTACCTGTAAAAATGATTTATTTGGCTCTGATGGTGTTGGATATTCAAAGTAAGAAGGTTGCTGCATTCTTTTCTCCAAAGCCATTTCAGCATCTATTAACTCTTTTGAAGTATGTGGTGTTTTTGTTTGAGCTAGTTCTTCCACAATTTGTTGTCGTACTGCAGTCGGTAATGGCGGTCTGTTAGGAATTTCATTTCTACTCTCCTCATATGGATCTCTCGGAAAATTAACATACGTATGTCCCACATCTATCATTAAATCCGGATTTCGTTTAGGTGAACTAGAATCTGATCTCGATCTATTGTCTGACCTCGGCTGAGATGAATGAGATGGCTGGTTCTGAGGTCGGAGAGAATCTCGAGTCTGATATTTTGTTAGAGTGCTATAACCATCTTCAGGTTCATCTGAATGTAACTCTTTTTGAAAAGTTTCACTATTTCTTGAATCATTTAAATTATTTGATCGCTGCCTTTCCATTGCTTCTCTTTTTGGAGAATAATATCCATAGAATTCAGAGTTCTGACTTTGGTCGTTACTACGTGGAGTAACAATGTCTGATTTAGTTGGCATACCATACTTATGTCTTTCTAATTCCTGTCTCTGCCAATCCTGAAGTTTCTGTACTGAAGAACGTTTCTGATCATCTCTCTTTAAATCTCTACAATAAAAAGTTTATATTATTTTTTGAAGATAAATTCAAACAATATATAATTTTTTAACCCGTATGTCTTGTCAGACTAATACCATTTAGTTTTCTAGTTCACATGAAAAATTATATGTATTTGTTCATGTTAGTTGTATATTAAAATATTTGAAAATACATTTGCGAAGGTGTCTTGTTTTTTTCGTCAATAGGTAACTACCATTTATTTTTATACAGATGTATTTACAAGTTGAGACGTTATGCAAGAAACATTAGCTTTAAAATGGAAAGAGTAAATAATGATACAGGTTTATTTTGAGAACTTTTTGAGCAGTCCATGCAGTCATGTCTTTCATGTGGAATTAATATCCCAACTAAATTAACTTGTCCAGTCAGACCAGACCAAAATTTAGACTTGCCTCACAATAATTTTTGCTTGTATTTGGCACTCAGATTACCACTAATGTCAATTCCTAAAACATGCTCATTAATATCATTTTTGTAAATATTATTGACAAGAACATCAGTGTGTATAATAGCATGATGATGTGCTGTTTCTTTAAATGCTTCAATGCAAGTAAAAACAAATTCTTACAAAGAAGGTGAATCCTAAAAATTAATCAATAACTCAATTCATCAATATACATTAATGCTAATTATTTACCTATCAGTTGGTCTCATCTGAATGTATGGGTCATCATCTGAATGAGTCCTTCCTCGATTATCCGGTCCTCTCCTGTCATGTTCAGGGTATCTCTGGTCATTAGGTCTATCTGAGGGTACCTTCTATCTGACTGAGATTCACGATCTGGTCTAGAACTTCTTAATGTGGATTCTCTATCTAACCCTGGTATGTAACCATTTTCTTTCTGGTGATGTTGTCGAGGGTCATTGTTTGATTTGTGAGGTCTTGCATATGGAGGCTCAACCTCTGACTTCCTAGGATCTGACCTATTAGCCCTTGCATATGGCGGGTCCATCTCTGATCTTCTAGGATCATGAGATCCACTTTGTGGATTATATCTACTGTCCATTTCATCTGATCTACGAGATTCATTTGGATCGTATCTGTATTGGTCATTTTCGACTGGCCTACCTTGTGGATCATGCCTGCTGCCTCGATGATAAGGGTCTTGTGGAGACTGGTCCCTATTTCTACCATCATGGTAACCACTTGGATGTTGGTTTCTGGGATCAAACCCATCCTGTTCTCTGTAAGAAGTGTCATGATTTCTTGGATCAAATCCACTGGGATGCTGCTGTCTTGGATCAGAATGGGTATGGCGTGGATCTCTACTATGTGGATCATGGACACTCGGTTGCCCTTGATCATAATAACGGTCGTTATGGCGTGGATCAGCTCTATCCTGAGGATTATGACGTGGATCATATCCACTGGGGTGACGATACCTAGGATCTTGCTCAAAACTGGTATCAGGATTTTGACCATCATGAGGGTTCCTTGGTGGAGCTCTCATCGGGTCATTTTGAGGCAAATGTCTATCAGTATTCTCTGGATAACGACCTTGATATGGGTCAAATGCAGACTTAGGGTTTTGATTTATGTTCTGTGGAGGATAATGTGGCTGTCCCTGCCTTTGTGGATGAGGTGATGGAGTTTGACCTTGAACTTGATCCTGCTGCTGTTGTGCCCTTCCTACTTTAGCAAGGGCATCTGTACCAACATCTTCCCACTCCATAAATGCTGATTTTGGAATTAATTTCGTTGTATTGTTATTCTTCTCTTTTTCTTTCCTGAAATATAAAATTTGAATTATTATGTACATTAGACAGTGTAAATTCATGAACAGCTGAAAATTAACAAAATATCTTCATTAAGGGTCCTCAGTGAATGAGTTGTCTAAAGTGCTTATTTACAGATCACAGGGCCTCTTACAGCCTAGGTTTGAATCCCACTCTGGGAAGATCCTATTGTGGGAAAATTTGTCAGTTCACTTGCTGAAGGTCAGTTGTCTCTTGGCACTACTGCTCCTATATCCCTGAATTGACCGTGGACTTCATTACACATCTACTCCAAAAGTTTTTTAACAATGAACCTGTATACCGATGTAGTAGTACTAGTCAAAACTGCTTTTAACATACCCAGAGTATCATGAGTATCAAGCAGAATTGTATATTTGGGTCCATTTGTTCAAAGCTCTATAAGTTTAACCAAATTGTTAGTGAAATTTCAAAATGATATAAAAAATACAGATATTCATTATCAACATAAAATTTTGACTTAATTTACTTCTAATTGATAATAGTAATTTGTATGCATTTATTTTTGAACAGAAGTTTTAAAAATAAAAACATTACCTTCTAAGCAAGATACAAAATTTCACTAACCAAAAGGGTTAGGCTAATGGAGCTTTGAATAATTCAGTCCTGCTCTATGATATATAGATGATAACTAATGTCACAGAAGCAAAATGTTTGAAACTACTATGTGACAATATACTACAGTCAACTGGCAACGACCAAATCTTTTCTCACATATATTCAAACCTGATCTTCCCTTCATAATTTGATAACTAGGTAAGTCAATCACAATATATCAATGAATTTCTTATATTGTGGTATAACATATGTTGAAATCAGTACTTACTGCAAATTGTTAAAAAAAAAGTAGGCCATATCAAGAAGTCAACATAAATTAATATTTAATGTGCTAATTATTATAACTTATAAAGTTATAATAAATTAATATTTTTAATGTGCTAATTATTATAAATTATAAAGTCATTATGTATTAAATTTAAGTGATAATTATTTTTCTCAATAGAGCATATTATGCATTATGAATATGTTTATATAATTTAAAATTGAATTCAAACATACAAAGGCGGTCCTTTTAACATGGCGGCTAACTTTAAAGCATTTATCCATCTATTCATGTCATCTTGATTGTCAGAGGCAAACAGACATGTTTTCATGTTATCATGCTCAGTCTTGAAGGCAAACTTCCTGTGTGTATCTGAAGCTGTACATTGGTGGATACGGTAACTAGGCAACAGTATTGAGCCAATGGAATTGTGTTCTTTGTCATCTGAAATACAAGTAATGAAAAAGGTTGAGATTCATACAAAAAAACAAAAAAAAACAACAACAAAAAACAAACTAATTTATGGTAAAATGGATGTTTAGGATGAAAAAAATTATACTCATCTCTTTCAAAAAGCCAGTGATAAATAAACAAAGTCAAAATTCTATTTCATGTTAAGTTATGCAATATAAATGGATGCTAAATAAGTAAAATAATTTCTTGAGACGTCAGTGGCCAAGTGATCTAAAAGTGCACACAAGTCAGTAAACAGGAAGTAGATGTCTGGCAGACTTGAATAAGGTACATGCGGCATGGAACCTGATACTAAACTCCCATACAAAATTTCAAGTAGCTGTGTTTAGTAGTTTCTGAGAAAAAAGTTATGAAAATTTTTTGTTTTGGACAGATAGAAGGACAGAGGTAAACCAGTATACCCCTCAATATTCAAACCGAGGGTATAATGTTTCAGTTTCATGAAAGAGAAGGTGGAAAAAATGTGTTTTACACAAGTGTCAAGATTATTTCACTTGTACTGGGGTCAGTTCTGGAACATAAATTGAAATTTGTCTACCTTAAGTGTTGAACTGGCAAACTTTCTTACAACACACTAGGGTCTGCCTATAATGGTATAAAACTTAAGTGGTGACAGACACTGCGATCCCTTAGCTGACTTCAGATCACTCAACCACTAGGATCAGTGTCTATTCTAGGACGCGCGATTGCGAGATTCCCGCTAAGTTTTTGCAGATCACGCATACTTTTTGGACGAATGCGCGATCATCTCGCATAAAAATTATTAATATTAAATGTAAATTGCAATAAATGTGCCTATAAACGATCATGGTGTGTTGAATTATATCCCATTCCCAGTCAATAATCCGCCGGTTGTTTACTTTGTTACGTGCAGAAAATGAGTACTAGTTCCCTCCCTTTGATTGTTCCGATGAATCTAGAAACAGTTAAAGGGAGGTAACTAGTACAAAGTACGTATGCTAATACATGAATAATTCCGAGTGGTTTCCGAATAGAACTGTCAAACGAAAATGTCGGCTGCAAAAAAGAGAAGGATTTCAGACTATTTTAAGTCGTCAGGCTCTGCAAAAAAGAAAGAACTAGCGAGTGGTGATGATGCCGTTCCATCTACATCTACTGATCATGAAAAGCAGTGTGATAACAAGGATGTTAACGAGGTGGCAGGTGATGAGACTGGCCGCGATGAAATGGATAAAAAATCGAAAGTCTGTAATTTTCAGACTAAATGGTTAAAAGATTGGCGATGGCTTAAATATGAAGACGGAGTTATGAAATGCATATACTGCATAGAAAATAAGATGTCAAATTCCTTAACTACTGGTTCTACCAATTTTAGAACATCTACTCTGCAGAGACATGCAGACACAAGAGATCATAAACTGTCCGTTATAGCTAAAACTGAAAATAAAAATTTAGAAAAGTCGGTGAATGCCGTTATTTTGAAACAGGAGTCTGCAGTCTGTTCAGCAATAAACACTGTCTATTGGCTTGCAAAAGAAAATATAGCAACAGAAAAGTACCCTTCATTGTTACAGCTTTTAGAAAAACTGGATTGTGGGGAAGTAAAAAATTTGAATGTTGCACAAAATGCTTCTTACCGGTCCAGGACAATAGCAGAAGACCTACAGCAAACAATTGCTGACACTATAATGTCAGAAATAATTGAAAATTTAAAAAATGCTCTTTGTGTTGCAATAATGACTGACGAGAGCACTGACATTTCTGTGACTGGTAAGCTTATTGTGTATATAAAATTTGTTGATAGCAATTTCAATGTCAAAACTCATTTTCTCGGCAATTTTAACATTGCAGAAAAAGATGCTACGACTATAACTGAAGCCCTTGTAAGAATTATGACAGAGAGGTATACCAATAAAGAAGATATTCTGTCTTGGCTCTGATGGGGCTAGTGTAATGACTGGGATCAAAAATGGAGTGGCTGCTCAGTTAAAACGACTTTCCCCTTATCTTATTAACATTCACTGTGTTGCACATAGACTAGCACTCTGCACAAGCCAGGCTGCATCAAAACTTGAACATTTGCAGCAGTATAAATCTGTGTTAAACAGTCTTTACTATTACTTTAAAGCTTCGTCTGTAAGAAGCAGTAGGCTTTCAAAGATACAGGAAATGTTGCATTTCCCACAGATAAAAGTCAGAGAAATGCATGATATTAGATGGTTCTCTTTCTATAATACACTTGAGAGCATCTACAAGTCATGGGACTCACTTGTAACCTACTTTGACTCAACTGAACTTTCTAAAGACCCCAAAGCCACTGGTCTGAGAAAGTCTCTCTTGCAGTTCAAGTTTGCATCTATAACTTGGATGCTCATGGATATTATTCCTGTAGTTACTGCACTTAATCTTATATTTCAAAAAGATGCTTTTAGTGTAGCAGTGATACAGCCTGCTGTGGAACATGCTATTTCAAAATTAGAATATATGAAAATTAATGATGGCCAGTACACCCAAGAATTTAAAAGCTTGCTTGGTGATGGAAAGCAACTGTATGGCCATGACCTGGAAAATGTGTCTCAGCAGCAAGAAATTCCTAAATCTATCATTATCAAATTCATAGACAATCTGATTCAAAACCTTAGAAAAAGATTTCCAAGTGACAGTTTGTCAGTAATTTGTGCATTTGACTGTTTAGCTATGAGAGATTTGTCTTTTGTTCCAAAATCAGAATTAGATAAATATGGTACAGATAAACTCGACATTTTACTTAAGCATTATGGTGAAGTGCAAAAAGATAAAAGTGACATTGAGCTGTCACCACTGATTGATAAGCAGGATACAAAAGAAGAATATGGTCTACTGAAGCCACTGATATTGCAACAGATGTATGCAAGAGATCAAATGCCCATATTATGGAAAGTGATACATGAGTGTCATAAGGACCAGTTTCCAAATTTGATAAAACTTGCAACAGTGGCTTTGACAATTCCAGTGCAGACTGCAGTATGTGAAAGAGGTTTCTCCACACAAAATATGATAAAAACTGCTCACAGAAACAGGATAGGAGACTCTACCTTGAGAACTCTAATGACCATTTCCATAGAAGGCCCCCCACTGCAGGACTTTGACCCCCAAAAATCTCTTCTAGAGTTCAGGACAAAAAAGCAAAGAAGAATCTTTCAGAAGCTTTCCCTTTGATGAGTAAAAAAAAAAAAATAAAGGTAATTAAACATCAACAGTGGCTTACTATTTTTGTTATTCCCCCCTATTTTTCAAAGCAAGGGGGGAAATTCCCCCTTGTTTTTCATATTCTGAAATGGACACTGTAGGATTGCAGTTTTATAAATGGTTTACCTTTATAGACAAAGAGACAAAAATCTGCTAACACACACCATCTCTTCTTCCATGGCTTTATTCCACTCTCCTAAAAATAATGTAAAACAAAATTAATTTATCTCATGGTTATTTTGAGATGTAGCTTGCTTGCTTGCTTGCTTGATTGATTGATTGGTTGATTGATTGATTGATTGATTGATTGATTGATTGATTTATTGATTTATTTATTTATGTTGTATTCATCATAAATTCATCATTTTATGATAAGCCATTTCTCAAGAGGTTCTGTATTTGAGATGTCAATGTATATTACTTCTCCTAAGGAAGTCAAGAATATTCTCATAACTCATAATATTAGTGGCTGTACACAATGGAAAGAGGGATAAACAACACATAAGACTTTAACATTAAAACTGTACAATATGTACATGATGATATTGAACACATACCTGTCTATATAACCATCCTCTCATTGTAACCATACTGCTATCATCCCTTGAAGCACTTGGTGCTTTTAAATGTCTGAAAATGAAATAAGAAAATATCAAACTGATATTCTTTTTTTTTTTTTACCTTTTTAATAAAACCTAACGAGAAAAACTGCAACCTAATTTTAACATTATATTGATACAACAATAATTCAAATATGTAAAGGTAATACTAATAACAATGGGGCTAGCCAGTGTGCTACACATTACCCCATAACGTTTCTGCGGAACAAATATTTCCAATGGCAATGGAATCACTGCAGTTCATGTTTTCCCGTAAAAATAACAATATGCCAGAAAATTTTGATGCAAACATTTTCCAAAACGTTATGCACAAACATTACGGGGTACTGATCATGTGGTATGCTGGTGAACCCCATTTCTGTCTAATGTTTTTGTTGCAATTTACTTCTTAGCCTTTGATTACAGAAGAAGGCTGTGATCTAATTTTAATTCTACAGCTGAGAGAAGAAATTCAAGTGAATTATTCAAGTGAATCAATATTAATATTAATTTGAGAAATCTAAAATAAAATTATCATAATTTCTGACAAATGTTTTCACTTGAATTTTCTTGTTACTCTTTGATTAAAGAATCCTGTGACCTAATTTTAATTCAACTAAAAATGTTATTTAAGTCAATCAAAACTAATATTAATGTGAGGAATCTAAAAAAAATATCATAATTTCTGACAAATCTTTTCACATTGATTTTCTTATTAACTTTTGATTATTAACTCAACTTATTAATATTTATATATGAAAACCTTAGTCACTGAATATCTATATATATATAATTAATGTCCAATCATATATATCTGTTACATGACAAGCAACGTGTGGTGTAAATGCAGTTTCTTTGAAAACAAATACCTAGATCTAATGCACAAAAATAATCATTTCATTTCTCCTCTATACTAACCTTTGCTTGTTTGGTGACTTCTTTGGTGTAGGCTGTAAGTAGAGGACAGACAACAAAATGAGAAAGACTTAGAATAAGGCTGAAAACATTAACTTTTACCACTATATGACAATCCTAATCAGAGATCATGATAGAACCCCAGTCCGTGACAAGTTTCATTTATTAATGTATAAAAAAATACCTGGTGTTGATTTTTTTAAAAATCGAATTCAGAGATAAAAGTTAATTTGAGTTAATGCGACCTTTTCATCTATACATTAAATTTGTGTAAAAAGGTGACATACTTTATAGAAGCCCTTTTAGTATGCCTTTTTAACATGTGACCTCTTTTTTGTACCAAAGTACCTATTAATAGGAAGCCTTTTAACAACAGCTCTAATGTAAACATGCGGCAAGAAATCAACTCTACATCACAAAAATATACATTATAAGTACATGTAAAACAATTCAGTTGCATCCAATTGTGTAAGTTATATTAGAAAATCTTTAAGTCTTGCTGAACAAATTATGTAACAGTAATTTGTAATTCATATTTTATAGCTTAGTAAATTACAGGGATTTATCAGGGTCTTTTGGGAAAAGGCCCTAAACTAAAAATTGGGAAAAACTATCAACTTTTTGCTCATTTTGGGAAAACTTTGACATCATTTTTGGTGCCATTAATGATTAAATCTAATGCTTTTAGTGTATTGAGTTGATTGTAGATTGAGAAAAGCAGCCACATTTATGACCAGACTTCAGCTATGTATCTGGTAAAATTTTCTAATTGGGAATTTTCTCAGCCCATTTTGGGAAAAATCAATGTTTTTCCATTGGGAATGGGGCCGAATTTCGGCCCTAAATAGGCCCTTGATAAATCCCTGAATTAAATTAACTGACCAATTTTGGTTGAATTAACCAACCAATCTTCATTTATATATTATTTTGATTAATTAGAACTTTAGTTAAATAAGTATGAATTGGAAAAAAAAACTCTTGGTGTCTCATAAATTGTAAAGTACATGTAGCTGACTTTCCATAAGAATACTGTAAATACTTACACTTTGTACTGGGCTCTGTGGAGGTGATCTGAAAAATAAATCAAAGTAAAAATAAGTATCAATTGCATAAAAATTCAAATAGCACAGTAAAAGATAGATTTGACTGACAAATTAGGTAAAAATCTATGTTAAGAATATTTCTTGTATGGTATGTAGTAGATCTAAGACAGCCCTAAGCTATAGGTTAACTAGCAGGAATTCAGACCATTTAGACCCATGAGCAATCCCCCGATGACAACATCCTTCATCATACTGATTTCGGCCATGTCACAAGACCTTGAATTTCAATATTAATATCTCAACTAAACTTGCATCATAATTAATTAACCCTCAATTTTGCATTACTCGGGTAATTACATTTTCACTATTTTAGGCACAACCATAAAACTCAAAGAAATATGTTTAACTTGTAATGACCTAATTTGAAATGCATTCGTTTTCCATATCTTTCTTCAATAGCTTTATTTATGGTAAGTCTTAAATTTTATAAAACAGTGCAAAATCGAGTGTACCCAGTATTCCCCTTAAAAAGGCAAATATAATTAGATCATAATGGAAAATAATTGAAAACTCTATGTGGAAATGTAATAATGATATAATATTTTGTATCTGTATGTCATATGTGTTTGTTAATAGTATGGAAGGACAATAAAAATATTTCCAAAAAAAGAATGTACCAAGTATGATAAATTTTGACCTTTTTTTTTAATTGACATGACTTCTACTAATAATTCTAACCAGTAGATAAAGAATAGTTACCAGGGATTTATCGGGGTCTTTTGGGAAAAGGCCCTAAACTAAAAATTGGGAAAAACTATCAACTTTTTGCTCATTTTGGGAAACCTTTGACATCATTTTTGGTGTCATTAATGATTAAATCTAATGCTTTTAGTGTATTGAGTTGATTGAAGATTGAGAAAAGCAGCCACATTTATGACCAGACTTCAGCTATGTATCTGGTACAATTTTCTAATTGGGAATTTTCTCAGCCCATTTTGGGAAAAAATCAATGTTTTTCCATTGGGAATGGGGCCGAATTTCGGCCCTAAATAGGTCCTTGATAAATCCCTGAGTTACTGTACTACACAAAGCAAGTCAAGGTTCAAACTTTGAATTTTACTTTTTACAACCTTTAAAGGGTTTTAAATTTCATAATGTCTGGAAGATTACCAAATATAAATTACTGTATTGCCAAGTTGAGAAAATTTTGCAGTTACACCAAAAACAACATGCATCATGCATAACCAGCTTGGATAAAATTCTAAAATGTGTATCATTTGTTTTGTTTTTTTTTTAGTTTCAAAACTCAAGCTGCTTAAATTTTATTTATTTACTATAGACTTGTTAACTAAATATATAACTTGATTATGTAACAATTAAACTTACCCCTAGTTTGAACCTTCATGATAATATATATCAATATTTTGATTAAAAGTTACCAATTTATGAATATCAAAAACACACAAATATTTCAATATCCTTGACAGAAAAATTTAAATGAATTTAATGTCTATATGAATTAAAATTCCTTCAGTCATTGAATTCCTATATACAGTATATAAATAGACAGTGTATGTATATATATAATTATATAGGTATTATAATAGGATTACTGATTGTAGTTTGATTAAGAATTTCTATGGGGTTATTGTGTTTTTATCTTCAAGCGATTGATTTTTAAATACACAAAATAAGGGGAGCTCCCATAATTAAGTTGTAAACATATTCTTGTCATGTACTGGTGTGGGATATATGGTTAACAGTGACATGGATATGTAAATTTATGACAATTGGTTCTACATAAGTTAACTTCATTTAAACCTTTTTACTTAATCCCGAGTCACATCTGACTAATATTAACAGTACGTGTAAAGATATTGCAACACTCTGACTGAAAATGCATGGAGGATTCTTTTCCTAAATGTCAAAGTTTTAGCAAGAAAACTGACCTTGATCTTACTTAGGTTTCTACATATCTAAAATTATAACTAGCCAAATTTCTAAAATCTGTAAAAATACAGTCCTGTTTAAAGTATTTATATTTGCTAATATGCTAAATTAAGTTAGTTTTTGAAAGATTTTCTAGAAATAAGAAGCCAATGGCCAGTTTGTCTACCAAAAATGGAAACATAACCTAGTACTTTTTCTAATACATCATCGTAACATGTATCCTGAGCATATATGCATCAAACATTTGATGAAAATGCCCATTTACACTCTGCTCTTACTGCAATTGATCCCATGGCCCCCTATCAGTATATTATGGAACTACTACGGTACTTTACAAACTGATATACTTTACCATGATTAAACAAGGTACATACAACATTCTTAAATTCACCTTACCAGGTACTTATATTTTCCATGTAATGCATTATTTATCCTACTTCAACCACTTAACTGTTGGTAGCTGTCATAATGTTAATATTACGATTCAGCTTTAAAAAGAATATTTTCTCCTAACATGATCTACCATCTACCATGTATACCCTCAAAGTTTTTATAAAATAATGTGAGAATGTTTCCGCATGAATTGAACCATTTAAAATCAAAGAATGATGAATTCAGTGAAATGTGAAAAATCACACAGAAAGAGTATCAGTGAATTACTATAATTTATCATGATCTGTCATAATTAAAAGATGAGCAATCGATAACAGGGCCAATTTAACTACTCAGATATTAGTGTGATTGTATATGTAAACAAGACAGTGCTATTAAAATATAGTAAATTGATGAAGATTTCATAATTCAATAAGAAATATGAAAATTGCATTTTGTCATGAATATAGCTAAAATACTGCTGAAACAAAATAAAACATCATGCAGTCATTTCAACCAATGTAATAGATTATACAGCGTGAATTGAAATAATGCAAAATTTTAAGAAAAACTTCAGCAATATTATTTTTATTACTTTTTTATTTGGGTATATATGAATTGAATTAATAGTGTTTAACCCCAGTCAAGATTCTTTCAATTACCCGGTACACTGAGGTTGTCATTTCTGGGATTGTGGAGAAAAACTAGGGTGCCTGGAGAACATCCACAGACCCCGGCAAGCAAATTGACAAACTTTCTTGCACTATTTTCTACCAGCAGAATTCAGACCTAGGGAATGAGAGGCACTGTGATGAAAAATTGTGCGGTTTAGACCAATTGGCCACGGGGGGCTTTTTAGTTTGGTTAAAACTGTTACCTAAACATAAGAAAGATATATATATATATATATTATATATATTAGATAACAGATAAAATGGATTTTACTGTAAACTCTCTCAAAATAAACATTAAACAGAAATCAAACGCACAGGCTATGTTTTAAACATGCATAACTTTATCTAACTTTAACAAAAAAAAAATGCATATTTTACACTCTAAGGAGCATAATCTATGTCACAAACTTTCAGTCCTCCCTACTCTTTATAGGTACTGTGTCTTGTTTGAGCAGAGAACACAGTCTTGACAAGTTTATGTCTACTTAAACAGGATTCTTTATTTGTTCAGCAAACACTTATATTTTTTATTTTCCTTTTGTAATAGGAATTCTACTCTTTAATCAATGAACTTTTTATTTCCCAAAATGTTTAATAAAGAACCTTACCAGCAGGAAGAATGCTGGAAGTCTTGATCAACACTTAGAAATAATGTCATTTTGATTTTCAGGTTAAATGTAATATTACATGCAGGGTTTTCTAAATGTGTCAAGCTGACTTAAATTTGACATTTTCACTACTTCAAACAAGAGCAATGATCAAGATAAAAAAATACCTCTTGGGGCTTGCTGAACTTGTTATGATAATAAATTCAGAAATATTCAATCAAGAACACTCCTAATTGAACAGGGGAAATCAGTGGATCATAGTATGCTTCTCACCACCACGGTACAATATCCACTCAGGCAGTTCATAGCGTAAGAGTTTGCTTGAAGAAAGTTGGTGGTTTTCTATGGGTACTCCATTTGCCTCCACCAATTCCTAGAACTGACTGCATCAATATTAATTTAGGTTAACACTATTTATTACTTACCTTGTTGGTGGAGGGGGTAGTACATGATTTGCCGTCCGGCCTGTTACTGGGTGCTCAAATGTTGTCCCTTTACCATTATGACTGTAAAATACAAAATTAAGAATAATTCATTTAAGACTACAATAAATTCAAGTTGCAACTGTGATAGCAAAATCTTGGAAAACCTGTAAAAACAAACATAACTTAGCAATGTAAATATATCTTAAAAAGTCAGACAGCTCTACAAAAGCCAAATATGGAAACCTGTAAAAGTGATTCTAAAAAGCAGGTGTCCTCTATTCAAATTAAAACCTTTATATAATGGAAACCAAATCATGTAAAATTCTCCTTTATAGCCATATATGTGATATATGATATATATATAAATTTATTCTGAAGGGCAGGTGCCCGTTACTCAAAATAAAACCTTTCTATAATGGGAATCAAATCCTTTATAACTGACCTCTATATATTTAGATGTAAAATCATAAGGGTAAAACAATGGACACAAAACCCTAGCTATGTAGTCTGTATAATGAGGAGGCTAGTTAATGTCAGGACACAAATGTCTCTATAACAGACAGAGAGTACATAGGACATCATATGTTGTATTACAAAGTAACCTGTAATATGATGGCCCTGGTGACATTAGGACATATCAGGTCAATGGCCAACATGGTCTAAAAACTTCATAAAAAACAATCAAATGAGTAAATAATATACAGGTAAAATTAAACTTAAAAATGTCCATCAATTTCCTCTAGCCATTATCTTATATGTATTTTATTTCTTTAAAAGGTTGAGAAATTCTATCTTTGATCTTAAATTAAATATCTTACATGCTCAGAAAATAAACTTCTTGTTGCTAATAACTGTATTAAACAATAAAGGGGAAATGTAGTGGAATAATGAAGTTATACGCAGCAGTCAAGCGAACTGACAAACTTTCTCAAACTAGTATGTGTCCTGAGTGGGATTCAAAGGTGCTGTGATCCATAAGAGCCAACTTTGGACCACCCAGCCATTGAAGCCCCAAAAATGTATGAAAAGAGTTGAGGTTGGAAATCTGACTTGATTTGATTATTTTGCATTAAAAGCCAAACTTTTTTAATAGGGAAAGTCAGAACTGAGCCTGAGAGCTCTAGATTTATTAGAAAGGAACATGATCATGTATTGAATGCCAAAAGTTCCACCACAGAAATGAGATTTCTTGCAGGTATAAGAACTCTTATTTCAAAATACAGTTGTAGTCGATGTGGTTTATTATCTATCAAGACAACAATATGTACCAGTACAAACTTATTTACATGCAGCCATTAAGATCTAAATGGTATAAATCAAGTACTGGTAAACCTATCAAAACTAGCTTTTAAGTTTTAACTACCCAAATAAAGTAAATTATATCTATCTGATGTTAAAACCATACTATAACTTATTTTTGTCAAAAACCGTTAACATAACATTGGTTTTATAATGGACCCTGAGTTGAAATACGGTACATGCACAAACTGCTTACAGGGTAACTAAATTGCAATTTTAAGTGTACAATTGATTGAACTAAATAAAAACACATAATTCTGAGCCTCAAGCGTAGGTATACCACTGAACAAAGACAAAAAAGTATAAACTGCTTATAAGACAACTATTGCATTTTAACCTAGCGTATGGCTCATTGAAGACACGTACATAAATAAATCTGAGCCTAGATTGGAGATATACCATTGAATAAAGACAAAAAAAAAGAAATTAAGTATATAACCCATATACAGGGTAACTATTGCAATTTTGGGTGTACAGCTGATTGAACTAAATAAAGACACATACATAAATAAATAAATCTGAGACTAAATCGGAGGTATACCACTGAACAAAAACAAAAACATAACTATGTCATTAAATATAATTGGTGCAGAGAATATAAATAAAATATTTCCATTACCATATGTACCTGGACCGCTAGTCTAGATAAAGTTACACCTACACAAATACCTGTATATTTACCTTTAAATACAGGTATGACAATATGTGGTACATATAATATATATACCTATGAAATAGTTTTCTGGTAATGTCATCAAAGCACATGTACATACACACAAATGCACTAATCCATCCCTTAAACCTTTCATACAACTACGTTCTTAATTCAAATGCTAGCTCTTATCAAAAGTATTTATCATTTATATACATGTATATATTAATTTTAAATGAATCTTTATTTTCATTTATGATGTAATTCTATAAGTAATGTCATATTCACTTGAGACACCATACATATGCAATTACATGCAAGTGCTCACTAATGAATAGGACATTGACCTACCAGTAAGAGTTCTTTTTGTATCCCCTACCTATTAAATTCTATGTAAAATTTTTGAATAATTATTTTTCACAGAAAAATAATTTTTTCACAGAAATGATCAAAATTGCTTGATTCTGTCATTATAAGGCTTATTTTAGTCGAAATTAAAAATTTTAGTGGAGGGTACAAATGGAACTCTTTCCACAAGAATGCAAACTAAAATGAACTTCAATTACCATGTGAAATAAGATTTCAAAGCTTTTTTAATGCATGAAAATTACACTTTTTTGGTCCAAGCACTACTGACGAGGAATTGTATTCTAAAATGGCTGTCTAGTGTTGTAAAATTAAAACTGGTACAATATGTAATATAACTTAGAACATCGAGAAGGCTACTAAGATCATATTCTGATCATAACAAAATGTGCCATGTGTGATTACTGCCGTGTTCAAATGGCAATACTAAAATGCCTGTGTATTATTGCAGAAAAATAATACACATATATATATATATATACATATCAACTGGAGCCAGACAAGACTTAGAGGCAGCTACTACATCCTAGCAGCATTGAACACCCATTCACAAGTTACAGAAGTTGCTTTGATGACCAAGATTTGCATAATATTGTTTTTTTTCCAATACCATGATTAATGTGCATTTTTCCCATTACAGCAATTAGAAACAAAGGATTTTTAATTTGAAAAGCAGCTAATACCAGGTAATTCTTCATAGTGTTCTTTACAATCAATTCTTGAAATACTTCTCTTTTTGTAAACAATGTAAGCCTACTTCTTAAAATCAGCATCAATCTCAGTCCCAGCAAAGTAATACCACATTTATGCAACAATAGAAAGGCAGTAAAACCTCAGACTATAGATATTATATGTACAAAATTGAAAGTAATGATTAATTACTCAGTATTGATTGTGGTTTTATTTATAATTTACCATATAACCTTGTAAAACTTATATCGGTTATACTAGCAGGTTGATAAATACATGCTACATTATGAAAGCCAGAGTTCAAACAACACGCATTTTATAGACATTGACAATGGTCATATAATAACTCTGTGACTGCCCATAAAAATAGGAGAAATCAATGAAAATTTTCAATTATATACAGAATGCTGAGTTTAGGGTGCATTTAAAATACTGAGTAGAACAATATACATTGTATATGTATATCTACACAATATATATATATACACCAAATAACCGATATTGTCAACATACTTAGTGGTTATTTATATGTATTTAACTTATGACAAATTAAAAAAAAAATATCTCTAAATAATTGAATACAGAGATCAATTTTTGTAGGAAAATTGGTTAAAGAGGAAAATAAATTATTTAAACTTCCCATTCATAAATTTTCATATTGATTATATTTAATAGGCTTTAACAACGCATATAAAACACTCATTAAATCATTATTAACTTTGTTCCCATTCTGAGTTTGAATTGGACTCGGGGAAAATCCTAGCGAGTGTGAGAAAGTTTGTCAATTACCAGTAACTTGTAGTAGGTTGGTGGTTTTCTCCCAAGAAGTCAGGCTTTCTCCCACAACCCAGGACTGAACATCTTGATAAAAGTGAAAGAATGGGAACAAAAACCATTACTCAAGTCCACTCTATTTTAAGACTTCAAAGTCTTATGTCACTACAGAGAAAACTACAATACTGATTGTACTTCTACTTCTAAAACAATTGACGTATCGCTGGCCACGCCCACAATGTTCCGTCAAATGGCCTGATGCTTGATTTACATGCAAAAAGAACGAAAACTCGACCTGAACAGCACCATTTAATGATGTCACTGACACTAGTATGTCATTAGTTGCCGCGACGCTGCTTTGGTACCATGATGGCGGCCAGTGTGGGAACATTGTGGGCGTGGCCAGTGATACGTCAATTGGCATCCTTGGTCGAAACTCGAATCGTCATAATTAATAAACTGGGCAACTTTAGAGGTTGAGGGAAACATAAAATACTGGTATTCTTATTATAAAATGGCCGATGCAGATAATCTTGACTGTATTCAATCAGCCTCTGCAAACTTTACTCAACAAAGTTTGGCAATATATCGAGGGAGACTTATAAAGAAAACATAGAAAAAATGAATTTTTAGACTTCAAAACAGTGTGGGGATAACCTAGGTGACAAAACCATCAAGGGGCATTAAAATTGAGGTTTTACTGCATGAACCAAAACTATTTATTTGTCAATGTAATACTGAAGCTTCATATAAGCTGAGAATATGATGACACAATCTTGATACAGCATTCAGTTAATTGTGTAAATACCAACTTTACAGACTTAATAAATAAAATGTAAATGTATGGTGTATACACTAACTAAATCAATGTAACTTTACACTGTCATTCTATGAGTGTCCTATACCTCATCATGGGTCACCTTGGAAAACTTGAATGAAATAAAGATATATATATATACTGGTAATACACAAAAAATGATAATAAAGTTACTACATACCATCATAAGTCATTTAAACTATGTATGTATATAAAAATGAGATTTATGACAGTTTATGATGGAATACCGGTACTATACATCACACTTAAGATGATACACCGCTTTGAGTTTTTTGTTGTTTTTTTTATCCTAGACTTACCGTTAATTAAAATTATTTGATTTTTACTTTTAGAAATCCTTCACAATTCTCTCATGTCCAAAATATTTTTCTTTTGTCTAATTATCATCAGCTCAGCATAAATTTATGGTGTTAATTAAGAGGCCATTTTGAATATTAATGAGATATTTTAACAAGATATTTCTTGAACAGTTACTTTATTATTCGTGTGTACCTCTCATTAATATATTTAAGGCATACAATTACAGTGCCATGAAAATTTATAAAACAATGTAAACGAAAAAAATAATGAAAACCTTCAAAGTATCAAGTTATAAATATGTTTCTCTTACCTGAAATTCTGGCGTTAAGTACTTGAACCTATAGGCCATTCATTCATAAGAAACAAGCACCTGTTTTTAAGAGATCCCAGTATACAATGTATATATATACATAGACAAAAACTTGTCAAATGAACTTGAAGAACACCTTATTGTCCTAGTAGATATACAGACATATTCTTACAATGCCTGGCTGACTTAGCCAGTAAAGTTCAAATTTTTTATTTGTTATATTTAAAGCCAGGTACTTTTTAAATGCCTCCCAGTTAATTGTACATTCATATAATATCACCTCTAATCTACGTTATGGATCATCTCTTGTTTGTATTCAAACCTCAATGCTCTGCCTAAACAAATTTTATTGAAATATAGTCAATATTTGACTATCGACTTTGCCCTGATCTTCCTTCCTGTTATAATGGGTGGAGACTACAAAAATTTATTTGCATTTATTGTTTCCAACTGCTTCAAGATAAGTTATTCATGACTGGTCAAATGGCAAGTATTTATATACCTTATCAATGGAATTTTATTTCTACTCTTTGTGGCTATAATCAAATATGAGGTCAAGATGGACCTCCTTGTTTGATTGACCTTACACATTGACTTACTGGTAAACAAGCATACTCTATTGTCTAAAAATTAAGCTATGCTTGTGCAGTACTTGTGCTGGTAGCCAAAATACAAGCAGCCTCTGTTGTCTTACAATCAAACTATGCTTGTGCAGTGCTTGCACAGGTAGCCAAAATAAAGTTTCCAATTAAATTAAATGCAAATCTTTTAAAAAATATTTTTTTTATACAAAATAATGTTCAAATGACTTTATTCAGTCACCATTTGGATTTAAATCTAAGTGGTGAGATGTGCTGGAATCCATAAGCGTGGCTTCAGACCACTTGGCCACCAAAGACGCAATTTGTCAAATGAGATCAGTATCTAATAATTATGACATACTTTATGTTGGTATTACTATAAACTGATTTGACAAACCGCAAACACTCAGGTGTTTCCAATGCCAAGGGGTTAATAACAACTTTTTTGCTTAGGTGATAATATTATTTTACTTTCAAGGCAAAAGTCTGAAAACTTGTTCCGCCAAGTGATATTGAATAAATCTCAGGTAAGCTTTTAAGCTTGATCAATTTACCATTATATTTTGCTTTTGGCTCTCAATATGTGTGGAGGACATATCAGGTAATATAAGACAAAAATATATACTAATACTAGGTTTCCATAAATTTAAAATAATTAGTAGCCAAATTTCAAAAAATTGTGAAAATATAGTCCTTTTTAAAGTATTTTTCCACAAATTTGCTAAAAAAGGTTACTTTTTGAAAGAATTCCTCAGAAATAAAAACATAGCTAATAGATTTAATATCTCTAATGTGTAAATGGAGCCTTGATGGCTGAGTGGTCTAAAGTACATGCTAACAGATCATAGCACCTTTCACCGACCAGGTTCAAATCCCACTTGGGAAAATCCTAGTATGAGAAAGTCTATCAGTTTGCTTGCTGATGATCTTTGATTTTCTGGGTGCTCTGATTTCCTCCACCATTCAAGAACTAACCATTTTGATAAAACTGAAAGAAATTTGACTGGGGCATAAAAAACCATAACTCCACTCCATTCTGAGACCCCCTAGTTTTATGTCACTGTAGTGAAAACTGTCATAATATTATCACTGTACTCCTAAAATGATTGGCATGTTTGGTGCAAACCCTACTGGGTACTCCAGTTTCCGCCACCATCCGAGAACTGAAAACCTCCATACAAGAGTAAGAATCTTGACTGGGGCATAAAAACCATTACTCCACTCAACACCACTCCTTTCTACAGTTTTAATGTTAGAATCAAAGTTAAATTCAATTTCTTATCATAATTGTGCCATGCAAATTTCACAAATATGAAAATGTTGTGCATTTGAAGTATAAAATTTCCAGATACCATAATACAACATTAAAATCTATTTAATATGTCCAGTGTCAAGATAAAACCAACATTTAATTCTTCATAAGTTTTTAAAAATCGACTTATAATTAAACTGTACTTTGATCCCTTTGTGAGCCTCATTAACATGAATTACATGATGTTAAATGAAGGGAGAAGACCCATCTAAGTATTATCTTTTTGATTTGTTAAGAAACACCCTATAATAATCTTCATATTAATCACTTATACAATGGCAATTATTTTAAGTGTTGCCACATGGATGATAAGATCGGCAATATGGTGTAAGATTTATCTAACACTTCGACAGATTAATTGTACAGAATAGTTAAAATATCAGACTTAAAACTGATAACATTACTGGAAAACAAAACACTGGGAAAAACAGACCACTATCAGACCTGATATCAGACAAAATTCACAATATCAGACAGAATTCATGGTAATTAAAATGTCTCCCCCTTGTTTAGATAATTTAAATATAAAGGTTTCAGTTTTTTTTTAAATATTAAAATGTACAATATTAAAGTCTATATTTTAAATTAATCCTATACAAGTATGCATGCTAAATGACAATAAGCAAAAGGTCAAATCAACTAAACTCTGGTGGCTACAGGTGGGTCAAATGTTATTTTATACCCATGGATTCAAAATTATTTCAACAATGTTGATTGAAGAAAACAGACATTTTGTTAGATTGGTGGAAACCAGAGTTGTTGGGAAAAGCCACTAACAACTGGCAAGTTAAAGCTGCAATACACTAGAATCTGTCCTGAATAGGATGTGAACACAACAGCATGAGAGGCATTCCATGTGATCGGTAAAATGTCACTTTTACACCACTATGCCATCAATAAAACATCACCACTATACCGGTAATCAAACTTCATAATGTACACACACAGTATAACATACATTTACCATGCTATAGGTTTTTTCTTTATTGTGTGCTTTATGCCTTTTGCGCTTAGCTTATTAGTTATAAAAACATGAAATATTACAGGAAATTACCCCTCCCAACTGCCAAAGGGGTCTACATATAAGCTTATTTATCTACTATGACCTTGGGGGATAATAAATACCCCATTTGAGTCCAACAGATTGCTTTCAATGAGTGACCAGACAGTGTGCTGAACAAGTTATAAACATTCATAAAGTGGGATAAAAGATTTCATGAGAGTCCTTACCACATAAATAACCCTATTTACATGAACCTTAAAATGTGTAAAATACATGTAATTACTACCTGTGCAGTTTTTATCTATTATTAAAATGACCTACCACCAGGTCAATTAAAGATCTGAATAAATACCACTTCAATTATCCACAAAATTGGCTTTAGATATAGTACAGACCTGTTGAAAATTTAAACACTTAACTTATAAAAAGTAGTTGAAGCTCGGCTGCCGAGTGACCAAGAACTGGATAGTTAGTGCCTGCTGAGAGATTGATAGCAGTTGCCTAATGGTCAAGAATCAAGGGACATAGTGGAACTGCGGAATCGGCACATATTTGTTAGCTCAGTGTTAGACTTTCAGCAGATTGGTACTGTATACTACATGTAGTATATAATGTAGATTTCTACTGGAAGAGTACAAGGTTTATGCATTTACAGAGAAATAATCACCCACCGACAAACAAATCAGTCACTTTACAGTCTGACATAAAACATGTGTCTGTAATACCTTTCAGGGCTATACACACATATCAAACATAAATGTAGTACCAGTAATTGCCTTATTGATTTATAGTGCAATGATACTAATTGATAAAACAAATTCTTATCCACATGCACTTGAAAGATATATCTGTTTGATCTTTTCTATGTATAGTAAAACCTCATTATAATGACCCACCATATCTTTCCTTTATCACAACACGGTTTTTGAAAGTCCCAAAAATTATTTCTTCTATGTCTCCTTCAATTTATCACCAAACCCCAAAATACGATTTAACAAATGGTGTTTTTGTACCAGTGTTGGTTAAGGCTATTATTTTCCCCTCAAAAATAGTCATATAAATTGAAAAATTACATCGCTCTTGAGACGGTAATACAGTTGCAGTAGAGAGTTGCCCGTAAACAAATCATTACTTAACAAATTAACAACCATGTCCAAGTTGCACAAAGCATTACCAAAGGCAAGGGTTTTCTAGCATTGTCATGTTGAGAATATTGAATCATTTCCTAATTGAAGAGAAAGAGTTTTTCTCTTGTATGAGGCATGACTTGACATTTCCCACCATTGTATTCACCAAGGACAAAATAAATGGTTACTATGTTTTTTCCTCCCCAAAACTTTGTAAAATTATCACAATTTTCAACCAAAGTTACTAGACTTTGTTACATCAGGGATTTATCAGGGTCTTTTGGGAAAAGGCCCTAAACTAAAAGTTGGGAAAAACTATCAACTTTTTGCTCATTTTGGGAAAATTTTGACATCATTTTTATGCCATTAATAATTAAATCTAATGTTTTTAGTGTATTGAGTTGATTGAAGATTGAGAAAAGCAGCCACATTTATGACCAGACTTCAGCTATGTATCTGGTACAATTTTCTAATTGGGAATTTTCTCAGCCCATTTTGGGAAAAAATCAATGTTTTTTCATTGGGAATGGGACCGAATTTCGGCCCTAAACAGGCCCTTGATAAATCCCTGTACATACATGTATCTCAAAGGTTTCATCCAATTAAATTAATGCATCCAATAGATTTAATTTCAATTTAAATGCAAAAAACGTTTCCTGTAAAATGCTGCATTTAACAGCAGTCTCATTAAATACCAATTTATCAAGTAACAATTATAGTTTTTATAGACATTTATTTTAAATTTATCAAGTAACAATTATACTCTTCAGGTTTTTTTTAGACATTTAGAAATCATCAGATTAAATATCACAACATATTAAAATTGTTTTCCCATGTTGAACTCTAGCAATTATGTACAATCATTATATAGACAAACAACATTAACCTGTCCGTTTAAACTTTTATTAAGAATATTCATATAGGAGAATCTACCCAATGCATGGGTAGTGTTAGGATCCACAGTTAATACATAAACAATGTATGTTCTCCCATGATGTAGACAGTCCCTATCCATAAATGTACCAGTCCATTATAAATATTTGAATTAAAGGTCAAGCTGACAGGTCAATGTTGTTTGCTTATACCACTGTAACCTTGGAGTAACAATATAGAAATTTGAGGTAAAGTGTGCATGCAGTTATTTAATGTTTCGGTCTAGTTAAGTCACAATACATGTGTGATGTGTATCTGGTTTAAAATGACTATATAAAAGTCTACATAACTCAATGATTTATTGTATCTTTTTTACCAAAAAAAAAAAAATGAAAATACTGGTAGGACAACCATACAGTGCCACTGATGTTTGCAATTTGTCATTGCAATGTCTACAGATATTACACGCAGGTACATTCACATGAATGTAGACTAAGGACAAGTAAAATTCAACACGACTAATATCTATACATCAATTATGTAGACAAAACATAAAGACATCATCTTCCCTGATTGACTTCATAAAATTTCGGATTTCCTCACATTCTAATGCACACACAAATTCTTGATACAAAATAGTTTTTAACTGAATACAACTCCTTCTACTAGTATTTGATAATATCAATTGACGTATCGCAGACCATGCCTTTTATGTTCCGACACTAGCCACCATCATGGTACCAAAAACAGTGTCACAGCAACTAATGACACCATTAAATGGCCTAGTTTTCATTCTTTTGGAATGTGTGTTTTTCAAGCATGTTGGGCCTTTGTCGGAACATCCTGGGCATAGTCGGCGATTGGTCAATTGTGTGCATTAACTTTTGAACAGAAATTTAAGAAATATCACCTAAAACACAAAATACAAATTGTGACCAACTGGTTGTTCTATTGAAGCTTTGAATAACCAAGCACGGGTGGTGAATACGAGGAAAACACAAACATCAACCTTCAAGAAACACAAACACCAGATTAAGATATCATTGATCAATGACCTTATGATCCACTGAAAAGAAACAAGTGAAGCAAAAGTAACTGAATGATCTAATACATCTTAAACCAATCAAGCAGAAACAATGAAAAAAATATTGAAACATCACTAAATTAAGTCTGTATTCAACATTTTCTTGAAAAGGTAAATATGGTAATAAATATTGTATACTTACTCAATATAATAAACAGCGCCCTCAGGAGTTACAGCTTGTTCCCAGCCTATTGGAAGACCTACAACATTGAAATTTAATTTTTATTACATGGTTATATTAAATCTCAGTATAAAATACATCATACCACTTAACTATAGGGAGCACAAAATGAATTCATTACGGATACTTCACTTTTTGTTTGTATCAAGATATAGTTTCAAAGTCATTCTGGAACACTTATAATGATATGCATGATATCTCCTTCTTCTAAATGCCCAAAAACAAGCTAGAGAGAAGAAAAAGTTTCACAAAGCAAATTTAAGATTAGATTCAAATATACTGGTACAGTCTTATTAGTTTTCAGCGTAAAATTGATAACTTTGTTTGAAGTTTTTATGCTTTCTGCATAATTGCATTTTGAAAGTATCTCTTAGAATGGTACCTCAAAAGATCCCAAAACAAGTTGAACATTTAAAAGTATTAAAAATAACTTTTTAGGCATTTACATTAATCAATAATAAAACTTGACAAACAAGCTCCAAGGTTCAATCATAATGATTCTTTCCTGACTTAACACATGATTATTTAAAATAATTTGGCAGGATTTCCTTTTGAAACCCCAATCCATTCAGTTTGTATTTATTTATTTATTTTTTTTTCCAAATGGCTTTAATCTATCACTTTAACATATTCAGTCAAATATGAAATTTTAGCAAATTTAAAGTTGTTTTTTTTTTATAAAGAACCCACATACAGACATCATTAAAACAGAAAAGAGGTGTCCCCAAAATAACTTACCTCTATATTTATATTATCATTAGGTACATTCATATTTATGAATGATTGTGAATCTGGGGCTTGAATCATAAATGAAATGATTCGTTATTTCATTTAGCTGAACCATGTCACAGATACAATCTTGGTATGTCTCTTCAATACACCACTAATTTACTTCTCCCACAATAACACATTCATGAATAAAAGTTGTATGATACACCCCATCACATTTGATAAATCCCTATAATAGATATATCATTACCGAAAACCAATATAGTTTCACTAACCTATGTGAGCAAATAGGTCAAGGCCATGAGTGTTGTTATTTTTTTTTTTACATATGAAACTGGTTACTTTTTTCACACAACAAAACAAATATTAAAGGACACAAATCAGGGCAAGCAGTATGAACAGATTTCAAACAAATTGCTTATAAAGTCAAGGTTCCCACAATTTATAAGGTAGCCAAATTTCAAAATTTGAAAACATGTATTCTTCTTTAAAGTACTTTTTTCAAAAATTTGCTACAATAGTTAACCTTTTAAAACATTTCTCATAAATTAGTAGCCAATGGTGATTTTTGCTAATAGGAATGGAAACAGAAAATTTTACTAGGTCACAGTGCCCTGGTTACCATAAACAAACTACATGTATTAATTATTGGAGAAAAACATGAAATAATATTTTAATCCTTTTTTGCATCATAGAACAAAAATTGGCATCATGTAGAGTCTGGAAAAACTAAAGCAACTGATTTCAGAGTACAATAAACATGTACCACTCAGTGATAGTTACTGGTATCACCTCTTGGTGCTTTTCACATTGTGAATCAATAAGCATAAGCATTAAAGTTATACAAATCAGTAAAACTTCTAATAAAGCTCTATATTTTCCATTCATATAACATATACTGGTAATATTATTCATGTAATACATATTTGTTCAACCATTTGAAAAAATTGGTATTACAATTCTGGTCCAAGCACTACTGATAAAGATTTGTGTCCGAAACAGCCATCAAGTGCTATAAAATTAACACTGCTATAATATGCAATAATGATATATGGCACATTACAACAGAAATATATTGTATATATGTAATGTAACAACTTACTTTTTGTCAAACTATAAACAAATCTTTTCAAATCTTCTAAATGTTTGAAGTTTAATTAAAATTTACACCCTTCTAAAACCAGTTTACAGTGGTTGTGTCTGGACTTCCAGTCTGTATTTATACTGGAGTTTAAAATTTTAATACTTAGCAGAGATTTCTATTGAAGTTTCTTATCCCTTTTTCCCTTTCAATACATAAAGGATGAACACTTCATAATCAGCTTTGAGGGTAACATTCACTTCAGATATATAGGTCATTTTTCAGGATTAAAATCAGATCAGAAGATTCCTTTTCTTATATTAAAAATCAACTTTTTTGTGAATGAAAACATTAGTCATTTCAACCAGACATAATACACTATTGATGGAAAGATTAAATTTGAATCTGTATACAAATCTGAAGTATAATCCAAGAAAGGCCTTTATTGCTCACTTGGGCCATGACTTAATAGGTCAATATAATAACAGATAAATATGAAATAAGGGTCTCATCTCTTCTTGAAATATTTATTTTCCAATCCTGATTTATAGATACTGGTATATATGATACTTAAGTTAAGGAAATGGATTTTTAAAAGCCACACATGTTGATATCAGATAAAGTGGCTTTGGTGTCAAAAACTACAGGTGAAGTTGCAGATATTACAACCTATGAGATAAAGCAATAAGCCTCCAACACTGAGCAGTTTGTTGTTTTACGGTAATTATTAAACATCTAGACATCAACCAAGATCAGGACTAATACAAAACTAAACATCACTAAAAGCAACATTCTAGCATTACTATTGTATCGAACAGAATCATAGAGGACTTCTAATATCATCATCATCATCATCATCATCATCATCATCATCATCATCATCATCATCATCACCAAGACTTAATTTCTATGTTGGATCCTGTGAATCTTGTTATTGCAAACCAACTTGAACAAGGAATTCTATGACAGCTGAGGACAAACACCACAACTTTATCTCAAACAATCAAAAGAAAGAAATGGAAATGATGTGTTTGCAGAAAATAATCCATTCCAAGGGAAGCATTATGATTGACACTGTCCCACCAGGCAAAAGGAGATGCGGACAAAAAGAGACATGGAAAAGATCCACTGAAAGAGAACTACTGGTACATACAAGACAAAGGTTGGATATGGGGACAAGTACATGGCAGGTACTGGTATACTACAATACTTGGTAAACTGTATAAAACATCACCCACTGACAATGTTCAAGTTTTTGACAAACCTGACAGGTTCAAAACCAATAATGGTTACAACCTTCAGGGTTGTGTGCTTATTACATTTGAGATTTCCTGACCATATAGTGGAAGGTCCTATGTTAATTCAAAGCTTTGCTCTTTATGACCAAGGACATGTCAGGACAATACCTGTACTAGTATGTGGTAAGTCACATTTGGTCTCAAAAGTGAATGTATCAAACCCAAACACAGTTAAATTTCTTAAAAGAATATATAGCAGAATTTGTTTCACAGAAGTGTTCTATTTGGAAGTGAAAAACACAATAAAGTGCAGTTAAGAATCTGATTTCATTGATTTCGTATTTTATTTTTTTTAAATAATTTTATGCGCAGATTTAGGGGACAATCATTTACAGGCTACCAGCCAATATTTTCACAAATCCTGTTTGACTATAATGAATTTTATTCAAAGTATCCGAATAAAAATTTGTCAAAATGGACAAGATGTTGATGAAGAATGCATCGATCAACCCTGTCAACATAACAAAAACAGGCTTTACTAAGTCAAACTTAAAATTACCCAGTAGTCTGTAATTTGAATTTCATTTTTAACACACCTTCGGAGGTCCAATAAAGTCTTTAGTATATATATATACGATATATATAATACTTACTTAAAGTAGCAAAAGTTTTTTCATTAAAAAATAAAGTAGACCAGAGACCTTTAAACCTGGTGAACTTTACATTAGAACAAGTTGACATGACAAAAGACATTTTGCAAGTCTTACTGTAATTTCTGCAACTTAAGTAACTAATAAGATATTCTTCACTAGGACATTGGGGGATAAAATTAAATCCTTATCAATTAACTCAAAATCAAAATACTCATGTTTATTTATTCAAAGATTTGTTATTTAAAGATCTAAAATTCAATAAAATTTCGATTCCTTTTGAAAATAGCACAGATTTTAAAGCCAAACTAAAAAATTTAAAACATATTAAAATACACAATATAATAGATTATTTTTTAAATCCAGATTACATCTTATACCTTTAATGTAGTTACAGTACCGTAAATATGATGGGTATTACTTTTCATGAATGAAACAATTTTAAATGTAGCACTACTGGAAATTGGGAACTTTTCACATCAATTAATTTTCGTGAGAATCGTCATTTAAAGGTATTTTGATGGTCAGTGCAAATTGAAACTCAATAATATCAATAACAATATAGTTTTATTTTCAAATATTGTTACTTTTGCGAATTTCAATGAAAATAAAATGAACATTAAAAGTTCCCCAATTTATATTATTTACATAATCATGGTTACTGTGGTACCATTCTTGGCAATACACAATGTACTTAGGTATTGGTACTGCACTGTATATCAGTGGTTTCAATAAAGCCAGCACAGCGACAAAAGTTGTCTGCTTCTTTTATATGTTATGGACTTGGATTAAGTCTGTCACATAGCTCCACATATTTCTTTAAGTTAAAATTTCCTGAATTTGTTTTGCAATACCTACTACTGGTACTCCATATTCCATTCCTACATTAAGAAACTTGTCTTCTACTTAAAAACTTTCTGAAAGGGCTGGTATATACTGGTACATGACAGTTGTAAAATATAACTTGCTCATTCTTTTTTTTTCAATTTATTTTAAAATAATAATTTTGAGTTTTCAAAAGCTTCTCACCTCAAAATAAATTAATCTTTTATTAACATATTTTAATTGATATTGGTATTTTTTTTAAACATGAACATGGTTGAAATTGAAAATGCACTATAATATCAAACGACACCACCGATGTTTTTAAAAATGTGTTTAGACATTTCAATCAAAATAAAACTTTAAGCAATGAAAACCTCTTAAACTTGGTGCAAAATAATAAATGTGTATTATCTATAGGAAAACAAAACCTATCAAGTAATTAGATAATACTGCACTCATCTAGACGATAAACAGAAGCCAAAACCTGAGGGCGTAACAAACAAAGTTTTCTCGGTTATCAGTATATAACAGCAGCAAGATCAACAGAACACAAAAGAAGTGTTTTACTTGCAAGTAGGTTATCATCAAAATAAATGGTAGAGTTGTAATGGAAATGTAAATACATGTGTTAAATTAAAGTTATAAGAAGCATGATTAATTAAAATGTTACATAACACTTTGGTAACTCATGATTTTCCTTTTACAATATGTTAAGAACAATCTAAAACATTTATGCCAATATAACTGTTAGAAATAACAGTCAGAAAGTGGTAACTTTTGGTAAAAAAACAGGCATGAGAGGAGCTATATTCGGCAATAGAAAATGTTGAAATCATCAAGACAAGAACTTGTTAAAAAATTAATTAATCAAAGTCTGAAAAAGTCATTTAGCCACATTAAGCTTATTGACAAGTAGTGAAAAATACAATGGCATTTACAGTTGTCAAAAAGTTAAGAATATGCGAAAATTGAATGTGTTTGACGATGAAAATTTTTCTGTCATGCACTTTTGGCTACTAATGAAAAAAAAAGTGTGAACCTAGATTAAGGAATAACAAATTAATTTTTATGGCAAAAAATACATTCTTAAAATCTTTTTTTTTCAAAGCAAATGTTCTTTGCATGGTCTTATATAAAATTAATGTGATCTGACATGTACTACAATGTATATACATTTGAAAATTATCTGAAAACTTAGACTAATAAGCAATTACCTGCTTTGTAACCGATATCTGCACCTCAAAAATATGACTAGATTCTGTCTAAAGTTAGCTTTGAAGACTTTGGACTAGAATATGTCTAAATAATTATAACAAAAGGTGAATGTCCAAATAAATATTGGTAATATATTATTAGAAGACTTGTGAAATTGTACTAATGGGTAATCATAAATAAGCCAGGTATGATTTATTTTGGTGTTTAGAACAAAGTGTGACTGCTGGCCTGAGGGTTACTTCTAGCATTTAGACAAAACACAGACATGAATCAGGATAGTTATTTATGTAACACCTCATAACCTTGATTATATCATTAACAGACAGGTATGTGATGACGGGATTTACTTAATGAACTTATAGTGGTACACATATGGCATGTCATTTGGACAAAAACAATGAGAGACATATTTTAGTAGTGTGTGTATTTATAGTTGAACAAATTTAAATTGTTTAAAATTATTAAATTATGATTAAAACTCAGCTTTAGCTCATGACAATGGTTTCAATTTAAAACTTTTTAATGAAAGGGGTTTATTCAACATTTTTATATAGTTCAATCATGGTGCACATTCAGTGTCAAATCTAGGATTTTCAGGTCAGATCATTTTCAAAAACTTATTTTACTTGCATTTATGTAATGCATGTATGTTAAATATGGTCCACCAAGGCATTAACAATGGGAGTATTTGACAAAATAGGGATCAATAGCCCCATTGCCCCTTCTAGATATGAACATTGCACATTGGTCAATTTCATATAAATTCTTCTCAATAGTTGAGGCTGTGGTGGCCTAATGGATAAGACAAATCCAGGGTCTCTCACTGCTGTGAGTTTGAGCCCTGCTCAGACCACAAGTGGGAAAGTGAATTTTCCTTTCCGTTGGCCTCTACCGATATAAACATTGCACATTGGTCAATTTCATATAAATTCTTCTCAATAGTTGAGGCTGCTGTGGCCTAATGGATAAGACAAATCCAGGGTCTCTCACCGCTGTGAGTTTGAGCCCTGCTCAGACCACGTGGGAAAGTGAATTGCCTTTACTGGTTTACCTGGTATCAGTAGAATGCGACTGGGGGAGTGGTATGCTTGTATGCAGTGTACTGACTCTGTGAGCTAGACGTTAAAGTGTCGCCCCAAGTGCACACAAGTACAAGGCAGACCATACAACACCCGCGCTTCAAATGCATACACAAACTTGTTCATAGATTAATCCAGAGATTAATGAAAAAGTTCTCATCGGGACTAGCTGAAAAATTGCTGATGACACGTTGAAGCAACATTAAACCAACCAAACAACCTCCATACAACTTATCCCTGTCATACCCCAATCATGACTACCGGTAAATGATGATAAATATCTACATGTCGACCAATATGCAAACTGTTCATGACCAAACAAATTTTTTTATAATAGTGTTATTCCACAGGACAGAAAATGTATCATTGGTAATTCTCTTGCATGATGTCAATATTACCTGTTAACAACCTGTCAAGCCTCGCTTACCTGTGTCCAGTAGTGTACAGGTAACTCACTAATGCCTCTCATCTGAGGGATAATTTGAATGATCAGGTAATTAGTAATTAATGACAGGTCAATGACGGATCCCCATGTGACACATTAAATACCATGAATTTGTTTATCAACAGAAATGAGAAATTATGACATTTGTTACTCACATGGCTGGTAATGAATATGTTGAATTTAATAATTTGGTTTCGTCTAAAATATTAACAAAATTAAAATAATATATTTACCTTGTACAGATTTATGTCCGGTTTGGATAGGTTTACCAGTCAACGGATGAAGCCACGATGTTGCTTGAATTCGGTCACTGTCAAATAAAATGACGCACAGGTAAACAAGCGTGTACTCGCGATTATCATATGTATTTGACGTAAATTACATAGCTTTATGCAAATGTTGATTTCTAAATAAAATTTTACTTACTCTATGAAAAATATCCTCCCATCTCTTGTCACACCGAAACTAAAATTCACAGGTAGATCTAGACGCTCCAGCTCCCGGGGGAGACTGGCCGCCATGTTTGAAAAGTTGGAAAATACCTTTGGCTGTTCTGTTTTCCGCCCACCTGTTCACACAAACGCTTTAAATTTGGACAGGTGAGGTGCCAAACGGGGAATCGGTTTTGTGGGATTTAAATGCTATGTACTGGGAACACTGGGGAAGTGGAAAATATATTCATTTATGAAATAAAAAAATAAGTTTTTATATCATTGACTGCTATTTAATTATTATTTCACAATTATAATTATTTTTTTTATTATTTATATATTTTTAATAAGGTTTATGTAACACAAATTCTGAAAGATAAATGTAGATTGACCATAAAAATGATATGATAATGATAAAACTTGAAAAAAAAACCGAAAACTTTATACCGTGGAACAGCCTTCTTAATATTAATTAAATTACATTATTACAACATGGAACCATTTTTTTCTTTAAGTGCATAAGTTACTATGGAATGTATTAAAGAATAAAGAACACTTCTCGACTTTATGATCAACTTCGGCAGGCAAGTTTATCATAATCACATTGTTTAATTGTATTTGGTTTTTTTCAAATGTCAAAAATAATAATGTGTGATTCCAGTGACATTTAATACTGGGAGAAACAAAAACCTGAAATCTGTATTAAATGTCGCTGATATTATCAAAAGTTAAGGAAAATTATTGCGAATCTTAGGCCACGGTTTTTCTTCTTTCAATTTACAATATTTTTTCCTAAGCAGAAGACTACATACTGCCGAACAGCGAACACATGTTTTGAAAACAAGTATTTAGTTGCCACTATTCGTCATCCGAACTTTTGAGCCTCATCTGGGAGTGTCTTTTTCTGATTTGAATTTTTGGTTGTTCCCGGTTTAGGTCCGTTTTAGAACAAGTACCGATTTTTCTATTCTTTTACGACTCATTTCACCTTTATTAGTATTGGTTCGATTCCCATTCCATATCAAGTGTGAACAAGTGTGTCAATTCGTTGCCGAAGGTAGGCACTTTTCTCCAGGTACTCTGGTTTCCTCCACCATCCAATAACTGCCATGATCGCCTTGGTATAATTTTGAAGAATCTTGACTTTACTCCAGTTAAGATCCATTTGAAAACTACTTACAACATAGAGAGACGATCCGTCTAAAATATTACCCCAAAAAATAAGTTATAGGTGTAACTCCGTAAAAAAGCGTGAGGAAATTTTTGATTGGTCTGATGAAATAATCGGGACTGTGCGAACCATGTATCAAACCATATTTTAAAATTTTAATTTACAAACAGAAAATGAAAATTGAGCAAATTTTACTTTTAAATTCAGTTTAAATGAAAATGAGATGTATTGTGATGTGCTAATTAGCAAATGAACACATTTCCATGTGGTGATTTTGAATATTTTATTACATAAAAATGACGGTGCGATTGTTGATTTCTATCAAGAATATGCCAATTCGGTGTTTGGTTGTTTGAAAATGATTTTACATCACATGAGCAATTCTTTAAGTTTTCCATTCGTGACGAAACTTTTTTTTTTTCATTTTCCTTATTATTTGTAAGAATCATGTAAACACAAGTTAGTTTAGTATGCTAGTTTTGTATTAGTATTTTTGATCTGTTTTCAATTTGCACTAGTATTGCACTAACTGTGCATTTTAAGTGTGTTAGTATGATTGTACACATTTCTTGTCGTAGATAAACAGTGCGCACTCAGTTCGTTAAACTGATACTGAGGCCTAAATAGTAGTCCCAGCCAACGACAAGGAATTTTTCCATTCTTTTTTCAAAATTACGATTTTTCTTTACTTGTATGCATATTTTTTATAATTAAATTGCTGAAAAGGTTGCTGTGTGATCAGACGGATGTACAAGGACTTCTATTCTTTTGTGCTCCTTGTAAAATTTCAAAATTCTGCACAAAAAACTGTATTCACCTCTATGATTTAGCTCATCCTTAAAATTTGATTTGAGTTTTGATTCCCAATTAAAAGGATATAATACAGTTTATTTTAAATTTTAGACTTGAGTTATCTCTCTTTGACCATAACATAACAAAATGAAAAAAATGTATTGTAGATCAGAACATCAATAGCTAATTCTTACATTAAAATTGTGTTTTTACCATAGTAGATGACATCTAGTCAGTTTCATTGACATTTTTGATAACATCTAGTGGATTTTTCATTTTTTTTCCACACAACTCGTTGAACATCACTGAGAGCAGTCCAGATAATTTATATGTAAGAAAGTTTTTTTTATTAAAGTGACTTGTGCATAACATCTAATACAAGTGTCATAAACAATAATACATTATCTTACACCCGGCCCATTGGGCTTATAAGTCACTATTCATTCTATGGACATCATATAATAATAATAATAATAATAATAATAATAATAATAATAATAATAATAATAATAATAATTTTTATTTTAAAGTGCAACCCGGTTTAGCCTTTGTAAGCTTATGATGCACTATCAATTATATGGCATTTTGAGACTGTCTATGGCACAGTAGTACTGTAGTGAATTTACACTGGTATAAGCTGTAGGCCTTGATAGCTCAGTGGTAGAGCATCTGACTCCGGAGCAGAAGGTCCCCTCTCTCAGTTTATATACATGTTTTTAGCCAATAACTACTGGAATAATGCAAACCAACAATACAGCTGGATGACGAAAGACCTCTCTCAGCTTATTGTTTAATCTGAACTGAAACTGGATCCGGTAATACAACTGGATGACATAAGGCCTCTCGCAGCTGTTATACCGAAATATAACTGGATGACTTAAGGCCTCTCACAGTTATATATAAAACTGGATCAGGATCTCTGGATTTCTGCAATTCGGTGATGGAACTGGATGACGCAAGGCCTCTCACAGCCCATCTGCCGATATAGAACTGGATGACGTAAGGCCTCTCACGGTCTATATCATTGCAGACTGAATCTGGACTTCCAAGACATGGGATCCTTCGAGCCAAAATCATATGCAGCAAAGAGATACTCGAAACCTGCTCTTTACGCAATTAGAAGTGACGAAAGCCAACTCCTAACGCCACTGGTACAGGTTTCTCCCGTTAGCTACTGTTGTTTCCAAAATCTGCTTAACTGAAACATTACGAATTCTGGCCACGGATCTTTGGATTTCTGCATATGCATATATGTATTGACATATGTATATGGAAACTTCATATCTCACATAATTCTGCAAATCGTGTGTTATCATTCTATGGTTCAATGGAGTGTTTGAAAAGAAATGAATGAAATAAGTATAGGTCTACATATTCCAAAAGACAAATGTTTCAGTCCATGAAAGGCAGGTGCGGTTTTATCAGGAGCTGTTTGTTATTGTCAAATATAATTTTAAAAATAACCTAGTATATGGTTGTCTGTCATGTGCTTCATTTTTTCACTATTATAATTATATCTAATCATAAGGTAGGAGGAATTACCTCCCCTTGGTTTTATATTCTATATAGACACTAACAATGAAATCATCTTGTGCTGCAAAGGGTTTGCTATTTCATTAAACTTTAAAAGAAGTAAATGCTTTATTATTACTGACTTTTGACTTGCAATAAAATAGGACTAGAACATAGGGCCCAGATTTATTATTTATAAATTATGGTTCTCTCTTTGTATACTGTAGGTATTTTTTATTACTCATGATTAAAATTAATCTGGTCGCATGTGGATTAGAACATTTTTTAAAAGTCAGAAATCTGCATCAATACAGCGCACAAAGCGAGAGAATTTAATGGAAGACTTTAAAATTGAATATTTAAAGTCTCCTCATCGTGAACAACCTTCAGTTAAAAATCGCAAAAATGACAACGAAGATCGCAAATCGCTGAGTTTCAGTCCGTCGAATGAGATGCGTCTATCTTACAAGAAAGTAGCTACTTCGGAAAATCATATCCACTTGCCATCGCATGGTGCATTATCTGTGAGACAATGGTACATAAAACTGAATGCAAGATATTACCAACAAAAACATTGGAATTGATTTAAAATGAGCTCGTGTTCTGAATAAAAACAAGCTTTCATTGAATGACACACTGACATACACACCACCAGCTGATAAGGCTTCCAACACCATTATTCTCGTTTGTAAGAGATTCTACCTTGAATGTCTTATTAAAAAGATTGGTTTAGATAATATCAAACTAAACACTGAGAAGAACTTGACCTCCCTTACTTGTATTGGATTCCTAAAATTCATACAGGGAACGACAAATAGCAGATTCCTCTAAATGTACCACTAAACCATAATCAGTAATTCTAAGACAAATTTTGGCTGTAGTCAAAGATGACCTTCAATCTTATTCAGATAAAGTCTATTCTACATCTGGTATAAACCAAATGTTAATTCTAAAAAAATAATCTAAAGAATTACTTGAACATCTTGCTTCTAATACTTTATTTCGTGTAAAAAGTATAAAACACCACTATCCCTCATTCAAAATAAAAAGAACGTCAGAAACAAATTATTTACTTATCATTCTTTTACAAAAGTTATAAACCAATCCAAAATACATTGTACAAATGCGTGTATCTTGTGCTAAATAGGAAGTCTGGATTATTTGCCAAGCACCATACGGATTCCAAACATAAATATACTGTAGATTCCATCAACAAAATTTTAGGTTTTTTTATAGATAACATATTTGTTGTGTTTGGTAATATAATATTTCAACATACAATGGGTATACCAATGGGCGAAAACTGTGCACCATAGCTTGCTTATGTTTCTTTTTTCGTATTAAGCAGAATTTATACAGAATCTTGTTGAATCTGGAGAGAAGACTGTCACGAAATCATTCAATTCCACACAGATACATAGTTGACGTTGTATCTATTATTAATCCCAAATTTGCCGATTATGTGGATGTCATATCCCAGTGAGCATGGAATAAAAATACGACTGATACTTCAAGTCCTGCTTCATTTTTAGGCTTATGCATGTTCCTCAGTTAGGACGCCAACGAAAGGCTACATTTTAATCTATGTGAAAAACGTGATTACTAGTACTTCAACTTTTCTATTGTCAACTTTCCATTTCTATGCAGCAATATGCCTGCTTCTCCTGCTTATGGTGTATTTGTTTATTTGTTTCCCAACTAATACGCTATGGTAGACCTTGTTACCACTACGGGAAATTTATACAGCGAAGCTGAAACAGCTTACAAAAATATTGCCACAAGCAAGCCTAGGGTTATCAGGACCCTCAAAAAGTGTTATGGCCAATTTCACACGTGACAGGTATAGCTAGCTTAACATGATGTGCTTACCCTTCCGGAACATCCGGCCTCACTTCCTTGGTAGAAGTTCACGCGTTTTGCCTGATTTGCGAGTTTCAAAGTTCTTACTTTGCTTTGGGATTTTGGGATTTGACCATAGATTGGTATGTTTGTTTTTGATTTCGTTGCTTACGTGCATTTCACTTGTAATTTTGTTTAGAGTATTGTCAAGTGCAGAAGTTTATATATTTTCTTTGTAAAAAAATTAAAATCCTACACATGACTGACCACGGAGCACGTGAGGTGTATAAAAAGTTTTTCATGATTCCTAAATAGCATTTCGTACAGTTACAATAGTTATTTCGTAATTTCGTAATAGTATTTTGCATTTTCACAATCAGATCTATTTCTATTCGACATACTATTCGAATATTCGCAATACTTATTTCGTTTATTCGCAATTGTTAATTCGTATTTTTGAAGTAATACCACCTAACGGGGTCCGAAAATGACAGTATACACAGTTCATAGCGTGATTAAATATGTATAAAAGAATATTTCTACGTTTCCTGTTTTAACCTTTCGAAACGATTTAAATTAAAACAAGAATAATTCGGCTTTCGATATTGATTGTAACGTAAGCGGTGACATTTTTAGTTTTTTTCATCAGATACATTTTAATACAGACGGATTGTTTCCAGAAGCTGAAGTCGTGACATGTATGTTGGACATTTTAAAAAATAAAAATTTCCGCCATATCGAGGGAAATCCACTTCCTGGAGAAAACGACAATCATTCTGGAAATGCGCATATAAGTGCAACTTAGAAAATAAAACCTACTGGCGGAGGATCCTGAATAATTTAAATGTCTTGCTCAATAATTATATGTTTCTTATTTATTTATTTATTTATTTATTTATTTATTTATTTAGTAGCTCAAACAATTCAATAACCTATCTGGTATCGAAGAGTGTATGACAGATAATGCCAAAAGCAATTTAATACCTAGATTTCTGATATGGCCATATTTATATCCATGAAACCAACAGCTGGCCAAAGGCAATCAAGAGGACACGATGCGATTTTCAATATTTGACGATAGATGGCGTTATATAGCCAGTTATTGATATGAGGAACCATATGGAATGAAAATTATTTTTAAGTATTTAAAAAAAATTAAAACGTTTTAAAAATAAATTCAAATAATTAATTTTAAAAAATGTCTAGGAATTAAAAAAAAATTACTGTAATATTAGCTTCAATTCATTGTTCAAACCATATATCTCTCGACTGGGAGGTGTGGCGTGCTCCTGTAATCCAGCTACTTGGAGGTCGGAGTTGGGAGATGGTTTGAGGGTGGGAGTTCTGCCTTCCGACTGTCTGCGTAGAGCGGGCGTCCGCACTAAGCTCAGCATCAATATGGTCACATCGGGGGAGCCTAGTGTGACCAGGTTGTCTAGGGAGGAACGTACCGGCCCAGGGCGGAAACGCAACAGGCAAAAGTTCCCGTGTTGAGCAGTAGTGGGATCGCGCCTGTGAGTAGACACCGGTTGGCAGCCTGTCCAATATAATCGGACCCAATTCTTTTCTTCTTTTTTTTTTTGTTTTCTTTTTTTTTTTTAAATATATTAAAATATCACTATACACATTTCAATTACATACTTATTCGGCAACATTTTATTTCACGTATTCATTATTTATTAACTTTTTCAACATTTAATAAGTGTCTAACTAGTGTTCTTTATGGACTTGTCATATACCGTTTTTTAATTTAATCATAAATTTTTTTATAACTTTATATCTCGAACTCATCAGACTCGGAATTTCAGATTTGATTGCAATGCGCATGACAATGTGTATTGTCGGTGATTCCGGTGATTATTAATAACCAATACTACATGTGCTCTGTGTTTTATTGATGATAAAGTAAGTATATTTTATATCATCAGCTGTTGTTAATAACTTTTACTTTCCACCAAAATTATTTAATTCAAACGAACTGTCGATATCGATAGATTTGCAGTTCGAAGTTCAACATTTTATTTTTAAGTTTAAAAAACTATGAGATATCATCATGAATTTAGTATTTTTTTAATGGACATTTAGTTTTCTATATATAACTGTTTTCAATTTTTAATCTTATTGCCTGTTAATTAAAACGGGAGCCTGAATTATGGTTTTAATGAAGATTGCCTATCAATGTTCAGTCGCTCGAAGTAATCAAATGTACTTCGAGCCATCGAGGTACTACTGTACATTCAAAAAATGGTATATGACTGAGTCTTTAATTAAAATTATCCTAGCATATCAAGCTAAAGCTAGTTATTCAACATTCCAAGCTTCAATTTTATCAGACAAAATTATACAGCAAAGGAGCTGCATGTCCAAAATTGTAATTTGCCAGTAACAATTTCAATAAATAACTACCAGTAACATCGTGCGTTTTGAACAGCTTTAAAGTAGTTCACATTTAAAAAAAAAGAAGAAATTTTCGGCATATCCAGCAGGCATTTAAAAACGAAGAAAAATATTTCAAATATGCAGTTGGTACACGTGTGTGTGTGTGTGGGGGGGGGGGGGGGGTATGGCTAGTAAAAGAAAGTAATTACTCGCAAATAAACTGACAGACTCCAACATAACTGTTCGACAAACGCGACGACTTCATTGTTTTTATTGTCAACTTTCCTTCTCTATGCAGCAATACGTACCCGCTTCTGCTCATGGTGTATTTGTTTCCCAATTTATTATATATACGCTACGGTAAAGCGAGCTTGTTTATTAGTCCAAGAGATCATGGCTAAAATCCGGGTGAACGAGGCCAAAAGGTTTGAAGGTTGATTCTTGTAGGGAAATGTCCCTAGTTACTGAAAACCCATTTCTTACGCGTCAAATCGTTTCCGATTTTTTAATCAGAAACAGTTTTTGAAGAAAAGCCTCTGCAAATGTCAAATTTTGGTAAAAAATAAAAATTCCAGATTTTGAAGCATTTTGTGCCAAAAACAACACAAAAATGTTCATTTTATCTTTCATTGTGGACACATAATAGATTAAAATGCAAAACATCCTGACAGTTTTCCGATTTTGTGTCAAAAATTTAAAATAAGCGATAAAATCTATGCTGTAAACTGCGTTTTTATCATATCTACCGTCTTTCGATTCTTGTAAATCTGTTGTTTATGCATTAAATATGACAAACTGTATATTTTTTTAAAGTCTTGGTAGTGCTGTAGATAAAAATGTTACAAAACTTCGGAAATATGGAACCTTAATACCGTAGCAAATTATTATGTTTCCCCTACCCCAAAAATACGAAAATGTCAAAAATTCATTATTTTGGCCCATGCTTGCCGATAAGTGTTTAAAACAAATCATTATTGTTTGTTACATCTCCCGTCTGTTCCCGACATATTTATAAAACAATTATATGTAGAGTGCTTGGTGATTCTATATGAAAATTTGCACTTTTCATATAAGAGTAGTTTGGAAAATGAGTTTTCATTAAATCATTTGTACTCTACTTATGTAATTTTGTTATATAGGCATTGAATCTCGAGATTTATATATTTCTGTATTGCCATTGTACATTTGAGTCTGACAACATAAAAAACTATCGGAAATACCGAAGTTTATAGACGAAACGGATAAATTTATTTCCCCTACCCCAAAATTGAAAAACATGTGAAAATCCATTTTTATGCAATATATGCCGATTTGTGTTTCTAATGAAGATTTCGAGCAAAAGTACCCGCAACAATGATAAAACAAGCTTCGAGGATTTTAAATATTTGTGAAATGCTTTAGCTTAAGGACAGATAGGACTAACTAATATAATAAAATTGCCTATTTTATTCACTTATATGTAAAATGCCATAAGAAAAAAGGAGCTTTGCCTCTTGTATTTTTGTTATTTAGGCATTGAATCTCGACTGTTATCTATTGACGTAATTCCTTGACATATAACAGTCTAATTACACCAAAAACTGTCGGAAATAGCAAAGCTTGTAGATGAGGCGAATAAATTTATTTCCCCTACCTCAAAATTGCAAAAAAAAATGTGAAAACCCTGTTTTAGCCAATATGTAACAATTAGTATTTCTAATGGAAGTTTCAAGCAAATGTGCATGTAAGAATGGAAAAAGAAGATTGAAGTATACAAAATAATTTACAAAATGCATCATTTCAATGGCAGATTGGTCTAATTATTCATAGAAAAATGCCTACTTCTTTCATTTTCAATTCAATGTGCTATGGCAAAAAAGAATCTTCGCTTTTTGTATTTTTGTTATATAGGCATTGACTTTCAAATATCAGATATTGATTCAATGCGCTTACACTAAAATCATTAAAAACATGAAAATATTTCGGAAATGTCATTTTTTGTAGCTGTCATGAATCAATTGATTTCCCCGTCTCCAAAATATGAAAACATAGAAACCCTCTCCAGGCTAAGAAGTCATAGGTTACCTTTTTGCATTAGAAGAAAAAATATAAAAAAAATTGTCATATGAATTCACAAAAGGGTATACTAGTATTTGAGGCATGTATGCAAATAATAGTACAAATGTAAGTGAACGGATATGTTTTCAGATTGGTAAAAAAGCAATGTCATGAACCATATGCATGCGTTTAAATTCTACTCTGTATTCATAGAATGACAAGAAGAACACTAGCAATTCGGTAAATTACTATACTTGAAAATTTACAGTATGAATGCCGCATTTAAGTTAAGAAACATACTAGATCACAACTACAAATATAGAATACAGGGTCAATGATGGAAAGTGAGGGTGAAAGGCATTGAATTTTATGTTGAACCACATTTGAATAAAACAAATCGTAACTATTAAAACAACGACTGGACCCTCTGGCAAAAGACTAAAAGTCAACTGATAGAAATCCAAAATATTTGCAAATAAGACAATGCGCAAAAATAATTGTGTAAGTGTTACGCACTCTAAACATTTAAAATAATCAACACTTTGTCATTTGGAAGGCAGTGTCAGTCAGTCTTTGGACAAATCCTTAAAATCATCTTCAAAATTACAAACCATTTACTTGGACATGCATATAAATCTACATCCTTCCTCTTAAAATGATTAAAGACACATTAAGGTGACACAGGTCTGTTTGTCGAACAGTACCTGATGGGATGGCAGAGAGTGGTTACTATGATCAGCTCTTCTATGTTTTTTGTTAATCTCTAACAATAAATTGGTTTGTTCAATTTCCTTCCAAACGGTCCGAGTTGAAATGACTTTTCTTGTTACTACTTTCACTCTCAATTTTGATTTCACATGTGGTGACAGGAGGCGGTTACCCTTCCAAGCACCCGGATTTGTCCCCTGTCAATGTTTACGTGTTTAACTTTGCCAGTTGTTTAACTTCGTTTTTGTTATTGTGATATAATAATTATGTTTGTGTTTATGTTTACTGATTTACACAGCGCATTTAATCAGTTCTCTATTGCCTCAATTCAAAAATGTTTTTTTTTATAACATTGATCTCTTTCTATTTGTCAGTTGAACACTTTACTCATATCATCATACCCATTGTTCCATTGATCTTTGCAACTCCGGTAATGTTAGCAATTCACTTTTTTAATCCGTCCTTTGCTGTCCATATCTACTTATTTTAGCTAAAACATATGTATCTACGGGGTTTATATTCTCAATCCGAAAGCATTTCTTATATCCGTGATTCTCCTTTTTTCTGGTTTTCGATGACCTCGGCTATATTATGTAGTAGTGTTTACCTATTATTCGTGATTATATGGCAAAAGAAGTTTACTAAACCATATTTGTTATTACTAAAACCCCGTTTATCAAGATTGCAGCCACATTTTACATAACTTTGCAACTTTTTTCTGGTGCCATCATTTTATTAAGAATTGACCTAATGTACAATTTCAGTCTCTGCTCAAAAACTTGTATTCTTAAAAGAACGTGGCACTGGGCACCTGGTAACAGGCTTAAGGTTGAAAGGTGTCCAATACCACTTTGTTTTATCATTATAATATGGCCAGGCAATTTGTGATGTGATAGCTATTAATAATTCCTTTAAAAGATACAAAGATGGAGTTATTGGACATAGAAATTTTGTCAGTTTGAAGTGAAATTGAAAATTTTACGGAGTGTGCAGACTTTTTAAAATAAGATTTAATGGAGACCGACAATGTACATTAGGTCACTTCAAAATTAAATGATTCCACAAGAATAAATTGCAAAGTTTTGTAAAATGTGGCTACAATCTTTGATAGACGGGTTTTGGTAATAATGAATATGGTTTAGAAAGCTCATGGATCTGATTGAACTTTATCGAATGGAGATATGTCTTATAAAACCCAATAGCTTATATAAAACCATAACCAGAAATGCCTTACACTAAGTTTTACCATATTTTAATATTATGTTTCACTAGAGATGACATTATTTGCAATTATTATTTTATAGTATTAGGTTGTTCGAAAAGATATGTGTATTCTTAATTTTTCACACGTGGCGGGTGTAATTGCTAAACAGGAGGTGCTTAAGGAGCACCCCGCCAAATTTGCTATTTTGGAAGATTTTACTTTTGTGGGGATTGTGATCTTGACAAGGATTGGTATGTTTGTTTTTGATTTTCAAGTTTAAATATGAATATTTCATAATTTCTTTCCTTAATTTAAAAAAAATCATTTTGCTATGACTTTGAATCATTAAAACATAATTGTTGCATGGACACTTGCTTAAAACCTTCACCAAAAGCATACATGGCCTAAAAATTTTTTTCACACTTTTGGGGTAGGGGAAATAAATTTATTGGCCTTATTTACAAGCTTTGCTATTTCCGACAGATTTTGGTGTTATTAGACTGTTATATGTCAAGGAATTACGTCAATAGATAACAGTCGAGATTCAATGCCTAAATAACAAAAATACAAGAGGCAAAGCTCCTTTTTTCTTATGGCATTTTACATATAAATGAATAAAATAAGCAATTTTATTATATTAGTTAGTCCTATCTGTCCTTAAGCTAAAGCATTTCACAAATATTTAAAATCCTCGAAGCTTGTTTTATCATTGTTGCGGGTACTTTTGCTCGAAATCTTCATTAGAAACACAAATCGGCATATATTGCATAAAAATGGATTTTCACATGTTTTTCAATTTTGGGGTAGGGGAAATAAATTTATCCGTTTCGTCTATAAACTTCGGTATTTCCGATAGTTTTTTATGTTGTCAGACTCAAATGTACCATGGCAATACAGAAATATAAATCTCGAGATTCAATGCCTATATAACAAAATTACAAGAAGTAGAGTACAAATGATTTAATGAAAACTCATTTTCCAAACTACTGTTACATGAAAAGTGCAAATTTTCATATAAATCACCAAGCACTCTACATATAATTGTTTTATAAATATGTCGGGAACAGACGGGAGATGTAACAAACAATAATGATTTGTTTTAAACACTTATCGGCAAGCATGGGCCAAAATAATGAATTTTTGACATTTTCGTATTTTTGGGGTAGGGGAAACATAATAATTTGCTACGGTATTAAGGTTCCATATTTCCGAAGTTTTGTAACATTTTTATCTACAGCACTACCAAGGCTTTATAAAAAATATAGTTTGTCATATTTAATGCATAAACAACAGATTTACAAGAATCGAAAGACGGTAGATATGATAAAAACGCAGTTTACAGCATCGATTTATCGCTTATTTTAAATTTTGACACAAAATCGGAAAACTGTCAGGATGTTTTGCATTTAATCTATCATGTGTCCACAATGAAAGATAGAATGAACATTTTTGTGTTGTTTTTGCCACAAAATGCTTCAAAATCTGGAATTTTTATTTTTTACCAAAATTTAACATTTGCAGAGGCTTTTCTTCAAAAACTGTTTCTGATTAAAAAATCGGAAACGATTTGACGCGTAAGAAATGGGTTTTCAGTAACTAGGGACATTTCCTACAAGAATCAACCTTCAAACCTTTTGGCCTCGTTCACCCGGATTTTAGCCATGATCTCTTGGACTATATCCAATAAGCAAGCTGCTTACAAATAAATTATTGACGCAGGGATATTGCAAGCCAAGACTTATCAATGCCCTCAAAAAGTTTCATAGTCGTCATTACATTGTGTGCAGGATTACTCTGGATATAGATCTGTGCTCCTTTCATTCTCATGTTTGATTACACGTGTGGCGGATGTAGCTAGATAAACAGGAGGTGCTTATCCTTCAGGAGCATTCGACCTCACGTCAACGTGTTAACTTATTTTGCCAGCTTCAAAGTTTTTACTTTGTTTTTAGATTGTGGTTTGGAATAGATTTACTATTACAGGTTTGTTCGTCACTCAGCACACGGATAATACCCCGATATGTTTCTGCAGCCTGCATAACATACGAAATGAAACCACCATCATCTGCAGTTTCCATTTTACAATTTTCACCTAGATCAAATGTACTCAACACACTAGCCAGCATTCTTTTGTTGTTTTTACTTTTCCTTTTGGCTTCTCTATTGGGTAGATTTCTTGTCAGCGAGAACTCGTTATCAATAACGAATTCACCGGAGCGTCTCAGTCTCTCATGGTCCTTAGCAGATATTTGATGGTACTTGTCGAATACTAGTATAACAATTCTCTTTGAATTATCTGGGTTCTGATACAACCTGTTTTATATAGATGCGAATCTGATGGGTTGCCACCATGTGGCCAAACGATATGGTAGAAAAGTTGTGAAACATCAATTATGACTGTGTTAGGGAGTTTTGGGGAAAGTTCAACTACACCAAGCTGTTTTACTAGAGCTGACTTTGAGCATTTCCGGAGACATCAATTTCTATCCACCAGCGAAGAAGGAACAGAACATAATTCATATACAAATAGAGGTGCAAGCTCAATCTGTCGTTGCTGTCCAAACATCAGTAACCGAAGAAAAATGCTTCCAAGGTCAATGACTGACTTTGCTTTTGCATCTTGACTGCGCCGCCTAGATACGCTCATTGTCTTTATATAACCACTGATGACATTATAAAATCCATCAGGTAGGCTCGATATGTATTTGTACTCCATCTTCTTGCCCCTTACAAGTGAATCTGCCACATTGACATCATTTGAAGCAATTTGGCCAGTGGCTGAGTTATACAAATATGGCCTATTATCATCTAGAGGATATGTGTATATGTTTACTGCAACAGCAATAAGATTCCGGTCATGTGCATCCATGGAACGTCGAGACTTGGACTCTTCTTTGTGTTTTTGTACAGAGTTATGGTCTGGATCACACTCGGAATATATGCATTTCAATCGATCTGAGATATACACTGTAATTGGAAACGCACCAATCCACTCACTAACAAGATCATCTCTTTGAATTATCTGGGTTCTGATACAACCTGTTTTATATAGATGCGAATCTGATGGGTTGCCACCATGTGGCCAGGCGAAAGAGTCATGCCTTTGAGAGCTCCTTTTCCAATTTTGATACCAGTTTGTTTTCCAAAGTGGTCAACTGAGGCAGCATTCCAACAACCATCATGCTGTCTACAGGCAAGATCCTCTACAGGACAAACATTCATTTCTAGCCAATACTGTGTAAGATAACATGCCCAGCAAGAAAGAAATATTTCATCATGCGTTTCATAGCAAGAACTTTTAACTGGATATCACCTTTTCTTTCGGCACGTTCAAACTGATGGACAAGAAGCTTTGGAAATAGAAAATCGTCAACCCAATGCCGTACAGTGGGATGTACACGGACACTGTCAAGATACTCTCCTATTTCTGCAAACGTCTTTGCTCCAGTTGACAAAAATGACTTTAGAAGTGCAGCTGCTACACCACGAAAAGCTCGCATAGCTTTTACCCATGACTTCCCATTAAAGATTCCAGTCACACCACCGTATGCTGCAGCAACATAGCTTTCCAGTCCGGATCCATTCATAAGTTTCCCTATACAGCTAAGAAAGGACTGTATAATATGCATACAACCAGGATGAACAATTACATTACCAAACTGCATAGGCTGATACCAACACACTTGTTTTGTCACAGCATAAAGCTGCATGTCCATACAGAGATGTACTTTCTCCATGCCTATATCCACCAGTGATTGCTGCATATAAGTTAGAGTTGGAAGGATTGTGTCAGGGTGTGATGGTGGTGCATCAATCAACGGACCAAACATATAAAGTACAAGCACGTTTCAAATTTCCCTAATTCCGAGCACATAGGTTATTAAAGCCATTCCATTCCATTGCATCTTTCTCCTGACTTAGACTATTGAGCCATTGTGTGTTCCTTTCTTGAGCAGGCAATAAACTTATTTGCTGGTTGTGCAAATCAGAATACCTTTTGCCAATAGTCGTGATGGTAGGCACTGCTGGAGGTATAACTTTCTTCGGACCAGTATAATGTATAAGTGCAACAGTAGTTTCAGTTTCTTGCTTAATCTGCTTAATAGTAAGGCGAGGAAAAGTTAGTGAGCCAAACCTAGACTGTACACTGCCGGTTTCAATTATACCAGCTGGATGGACCTGGAACTCTGTAGCCATAGCATGTGTCTCACGACGACTGTTTGGAATAGAAACTAGTAGATCGAAATTATCATACCACCCAAAAATAAGTCCTACTGTTCGACTTAAACCATCAATTTGTGGAATGTTGTAGCATTATCATGTACAGATTTTGCTGCAGATTTTCGAAACCGTAAAACTTCATCATATGAGGCAATGTATCCATGTTCAAGTAAAATAGTATCAATTCACTGATGCCAAACCTATGTTGTAGTTTAATACCAAGTCCAAGTGTAGTTTGGTTTCCATTCGTGGTTATATGTGACTGAATTGACTGTGATGGTGAAAATGAGGCTTTATATATTTGTCATCCATCTCAGGTGTCTGCTCTTTGTAAGCTGGCATTTTTCTGAAGTCGTCGTAACATCGATGATGACGCTGAGCTTCAGCAGCTGATAAATCATTGTCGTTGCTGTCCAAACATCAGTAACCGAAGAAAAATGCTTCCAAGGTCAATGACTGACTTTGCTTTTGCATCTTGACTGCGCCGCCTAGATACGCTCATTGTCTTTATATAACCACTGATGACATTATAAAATCCATCAGGTAGGCTCGATATGTATTTGTACTCCATCTTCTTGCCCCTTACAAGTGAATCTGCCACATTGACATCATTTGAAGCAATTTGGCCAGTGGCTGGGTTATACAAATATGACCTATTATCATCTAGAGGATATGTGTATATGTTTACTGCAACAGCAATAAGATTCCGGTCATGTGCATCCATGGAACGTCGAGACTTGGACTCTTCTTTGTGTTTTTGTACAGAGTTATGGTCTGGATCACACTCGGAATATATGCATTTCAATCGATCTGAGATATACACTGTAATTGGAAACGCACCAATCCACTCACTAACAAGATCAGGCGAAAGAGTCATGCCTTTGAGAGCTCCTTTTCCAATTTTGATACCAGTTTGTTTTCCAAACTGGTCAGCTGAGGCAGCATTCCAACAACCATCATGCTGTCTACAGGCAAGATCCTCTACAGGACAAACATTCATTTCTAGCCAATACTGTGTAAGATAACATGCCCAGCAAGAAAGAAATATTTCATCATGCGTTTCATAGCAAGAACTTTTAACTGGATATCACCTTCTCTTTTGGCACGTTCAAACTGATGGACAAGAAGCTTTGGAAATAGAAAATTGTCAACCCAATGTCGTCCAGTGGGATGTACACGGACAATTTCAAGATACTCTCCTATTTCTGCAAACGTCTTTGCTCCAGTTGTCAAAAATGACTTTAGAAGCGCAGCTGCTAAACTACGAAAAGCTCGCATAGCTTTTACCCATGACTTCCCATTAAAGATCCCAGTCAAACCACCGTATGCTGCAGCAACATAGCTTTCCAGTCCGGATCCATTAATTAGTTTCCCAATACAACTAACAAAGGACTGTATAATATGCATACCACCAGGATGAACAAACTGCATAGACTGATACCAACACACTTCTTTCGTCACAGCATAAAGTTGCATGTCCATACAGAGATGTACTTTCTCCATGCCCATATCCACTAGTGATTGCTACATATAAGTTAAGTTGTAATGATTGTGTCAGGGTGTGATGGTGATGCATCAATCAACGGACCAAACATAATTATAAAGTACAAGCACGTTTCAAATTTCCCTCATTCCGAGCACATAGGTTATTGAAGCCATTCCATTCCATTGGATCTTCCTCCTGACTTAGAATATTGAGCCATTGTGTGTCCTTTTCTTGAGCAGCTAATAAACTTATTTGCTGATTGTGCAAATCAGAATACCTTTTGCCAATAGTCTTGGTGGTAGGCACTGCTGGAGCTGGAGGTATAACTTTCTTCGGACCGGTATAATGTATAAGTGGAACAATAGTTTCAGTTTCTTGCTTAGTCTGCTTAATGGTAAGGCGAGGAAAAGTTAGTGAGCCAAACCTAGACTGTACACTGCCGGTTTCAATAATACCAGCTGGATAGACCTGGAACTCTGTAGCCATAGCATGTGTCTCACGGCGACCGTTTGGAGTAGAAACTAGAAGATCGAAATGATCATACCACTCAAAAATAAGTCCTACTGTTCGACTTAAACCCATCAATTTGTGGAATGCTGTAGCATTATTATGTACAGATTTTGCTGCAGATTTTCGAAACCGTAAAACTTCATCATTTGAGGCAATGTATCCATGTTCATGACATGTAAAATAGTATCAATTCACTGATGCCAAACCTATGTTGTAGTTTAATACCAAGTCCAAGTGTAGTTTGGTTTCCATTCGTGGTTATATGTGAAAGAATTGACTGTCACAATGAGGCTTTATTTGTTTGTCATCCATCACAGGTGTCTGCTCTTTGTGAGCTGGCATTTTTCTGAAGTCGTCATAGCATCGATGATGACACTGAGCTTCAGCAGCTGATAAATCATGGACTCAATGACAGCGGAGGGCAACTTCCCTGCTCCAAGTGTCAGCAAGATCTGCACAATATCGAAGTACAATGTCTTTTAAAGGTGTTGTATCTTCGATACCTATTCGCTCACAGTGTATTACTCTGTCCCATCTATCAGGATGCTTTGGATCTTTTGGTTTGCACATTTCAGCACAAAACAAACACTGGTTTTTGAAATTAATATCAATTACTTGTGACCGTCTCACTCTTACCGCCGGGACTTCATAAATTTCACCTTCTTTTCGTTTTTTTCGCCAAGTGTTTCCTAATATGGTCTTTTGAAGTGAAATTACAGTAAAAAGTTTTATGAATGTCCACTGCAGCTTGTTCTCCTTGAGATGTCAAAACAGGTTGTATTTGTATACAGATTTCATCATCATGGCGTTCACACTCATGGATTTTTTCACAGCTTGAACTTTGACCGTTTGTACTGGACCAGGTTTACTGCAGGTTGAAATAATACACTTACCATCCATGTCCGTTATTTTTTAAAGCCTGGAAATAAATAAAATGCATTTATATTAATGATTAAGTTACACAGCATTAAATGTGATAAACTGAGTTACATCTAATACCAGTTCACTCTAATAAAATACAAAATCCTGAACATTACGTCTTCCTTTGTCCGGCTAAAATGGTCAAACAATCTTTAAATGGCCACAAATGTTAAAATCAACATCAGAAATGAGTTCCTCGTCCCTGAAAACATATAAAAGTATATATTACTGGCTGTTGTAGAACAATTCTTACAAATGTGAGATTTACAAGATGGCCTCAGGCAGCCATCTTGGATTTATGCAAATTATGCAATTTGCCCAATGTTGCCTGCAGGGCAACTAATCTAATTTTACTCTAGGAACCCTAAGTAATACGAAACGGGAATAAAACTTCATAGGAAAAAACCTTTCTAGGTTAAAGTATTGAACCTATGGGAGCGTCAACTCGACTAATATACCTGCTTCTCCTGCTTATGGTGTATTAAATTTGTTTTACAATTAATACGGAAAATGTCCCGTCTATAGGTAACACGTATGACGTCATAGAAAAATTGCATAGACCATACGTCCAATTCATTTGACGCATCGCGTGCACCACTTTTCTCAAGGTCATTGAAGCGGTCAAATCGACAGGAAGTGAGCTCCATATGGGGGGGGGGGGGGGGAATCTCGCTCGTCTCGTACATCAGAAGAAATGGAAGCAAAAAAAAACAACAAAAAAACCCGATTATCGTGAAAATAATGCAATGAAACTAGTTATAACATAAATAGGTTGATCAAATACCAAATATTTACGTTCCTTTCGCCATTCTTGCTAATCTCCAAGTGTAGCGTTTCGAGATTCGCGTTGACGTTATTTCTTTTGATTAGGTCAAAGTTTAATTCAGATCGATAACCACTGTAAGCCAATCAGCGATCGGTATTCCCACGTGCATTAATCATGATCAAAAAGTATACAATGCGGGAAGATACAAAATTTGCCGATTTCAAGTTAGATAAATTGATAAGTTAACCATAGTTACCTGACACAAAACTGTTACGAGGTTAGCATAACCACAGTATATGACTTCTACGGTTACTCTTTTTCACATATTATTACTTAATTAAATAGAAATTTTGAGTGCTATTGAGGATGAAGAACACCAGGCTACCATTATATGAAGACTTCACATAAAGATTAAGTATTTTTATGAGCCAAAAACGTGCTAAAATTTTAGAGTTAAGGAAATATGTACTACGTAAACTGTACATAATTGATAACTTTATTAAGAGTGGCTTTTAAAATAATTTCATTGTGTAATTGTAATATGTATTCTATTTTTTTAAAGTGGGAAGTAAATAAAATATTGAAATGTATTGAGTTTAGTGGCTTAGATCTCTGACCATACATGATGTGTCAAGTTGTCCTGGACCTAAATAGGTTTATACACTCAATGATCTTCAGATATGTCCTTAAACTTGCCATTTATCTACAGTATAAAAAGTGGTGACAAGGTTTACTGCAATTACGCACACATACCAGACATCCACACAAACACACTACTGTGAACAGCAGCAACAGCAACAAATAATTAGCACAGGTATGTAACGTTGTGTGTGTTGTGTGTGTGTGTGTGTGAGTTTGGACCCCCCTCTCTCTCTCTCTGTAAGGTTATCATTTTCTCTCTCTCTCTCTGTGTGGGTGTGTGTGTGTGGTGTGTGAACCCCCCCCTCTCTCTCTATATATCTCATTCTATGTGAGTATGTGTTTGTGTGACCTGTCAATTTCAAGGATCTCTGTATAACTCTCTCTCTCTCTCTCTCTCTCTCTCTCTCTCTCTCTCTCTCTCTCTGTTTATCTGTATGCTCTCTCTCTCCCCTCTCTTTTTGTCTGTGTGCAACACTGTACATTTATCCTTTCAATTGATCTGGCTCTCCGTATGTGTTTACAGAATATAAATACTATAGATACTTTAAGATATAAATAGCTAACTGATGTAGGTCAATATGTATTTATGTGATACTATTATTAAATATCACATGATTCTATTTATTTATCTCGATTACTTGATTAGATCATACAACAGCCATGGCAGAACCCGGGCTACGTTATGAAGACAAAGTGACCATTGTGACCGGAGGTTCTAAAGGAATTGGTAAAGGATGCGTGATTGTATTTGGTGAGAGTCAGTTATGAATACATATATCAAATGCATATTTCATTCCTGGAATTTACGCATGTACCGTACAGACCAGTCGAAAGTTTAACACTAGACTAACGAACAAATACCGAATCGACAGTTTTTCTCGGCCCCTCCTTGGCAATTTTTTTGGACAGCTTTTTGGCAGTTGCTAAATGTTTAGGCAGCTTTTGGCAGTTGCTAAATGATTTGGCAGCTTTTTAACAGTTGCTAAATTTTTTGGCAGTTGCTAAATGATTTGGCAGCTGCTAAATGTTTTGGCAGCTTTTTGGCAGTTGCTAAATGTTTTGGCAGCTTTTTGGCAGTTGCTAAACGTTTTGACAGCTTTTTGGTAGTTGCTAAATGTTTTGACAGCTTTTTGGCAGTTGCTAAATGTTTTGGCAGCTTTTTGGCAGTTGCTAAACGTTTTGACAGCTTTTTGGCAGTTGCTAAATGTTTTGACAGCTTTTTGGCAGTTGCTAAATGTCCTGGCAGCTTTTTATCACTAGCTATCCTTATCTCTACCACTCGACAGGCGACCTTTGTTTCCCTTTGTTTAGATCAGTGTTAAACTTTCGACAGGTCTGTGCTTTCAGCTGCATATTTACACATAATACAGTACAGACGTGTGAAAAGTTTAACACTTAGCCAACGAATTGGCTCTTTTAACATCAAATCATAATGCATACTAAAATCAGATTAGTTTGCAGTTAAAAAACTGCACTGAGTAACATTGTTTATTTTTAAAAGAGATTGATCACTGAAAATATGCCGACGTGAATGAAGTTTTTTGAAATAATAATATAAAAATTTTTGACTATGATTTTATCATTCAAAACATTCAAATCTTCAAAAAATAGTATACGACAATGTTTGCCGTTTGTGTCTTGTATAATTATGTATAATAACGATAAAGCAATTATTGTCGTTTATCATACTTGTAATATTTATGAATGTTTAACTATCATTATGAGCTGGTCGCCCCAAATACACAGCGTATTATTACTTAGATGCAAGTTCTGTTTTTAACATATACCAGTTTTATGTAGTAAGTAAAGCCAGAGCAGCAACGAGAGTATTCGCTGATTCTACTTTTAGCTGAATTTGTTATAATTTCACATTCGAGCTTTCTCTATGGTATATCTTTTGGTGTACTTGTTATAGTTTGACGCCTCAACTTTCTACTTTGCAGCTTCAGGTCTTCATATGTTTTTAGGAACAAAAATAATTAAAGTTCAACTTTTTGGTTATTAACGAATTTGAAATGCATATCAAAGAGTTTTGAAATAATAAAACTAGATATTAGTACTGTGGATCAATTGTTTGTAGACTTTTTAAGTTATAGAACTTGAAAACTACATTGTTGGAAAAGTATTATAGTTCAGATGGCCGCAAGGTCAAACGTCAACATGGACAGTGTCCTACATATTAACTGGGCAAATGATAACCTTTTCGTACTTTGTATTTGCTACTCAATGTAGATATCTGACCGCGAAAATTCATATCAAACATTATTACAGGTTTTGTTCAAGTTGTATTACGAACTCATTATACTAGTGGCATATGCCATTTTTTAATATATTTTTTGTTTGGCTAAATACGGTCTATGGTGCATACATATGCCTTTGTAGTTTTTACCGGCTTGGTCTACCAAATATACAACAAAACCGAACCAGGGCCGACATGTTGGTCTTCCACTTAGTTTAAACAATATTTTATTTTGATGAAATACATGATACATAATTACAACTAGATACAATGAGGATTCCAGAACAAGAGTGAAACTCTTATATAAACCAGTCTCCTTCAATATAATATGTTACAATATATAAATCAACATGAAGTTACAATTTTAAATAAATAAACTAATGGTCTTCCACTTGCGGTGGTTGTCAAGTTTGCAATCAAGTGGTATAAACACATTCGCTAGATTGTTGTACTTTTTGGACCCACTTGGTAAAATTTGCAAGGGTTTAGTTCCATTTATATGTGCGCGAAAAGAGCGATTTACATGTTACAATTTCAGAGAATTATGATTTTTCTCCGTAGTGTCGTGTGCTACTTTTGATTTTTTAAATGAAATAACGCAATCAATGAAGCACATGACACTAGTGTCATTTACTATTTTTGAATGTATTTTATGATAAAATTTAAAAAAGGTACATGACACTAGTGTCATGTGCTTCATTGAATGCATTATTTCATTAAAAAAATCACACGTAGCACATGGCACTCTGGAGAAAGGAATAATATTTTATTAATGTTTGAGCTGTGTATACCGTAACTAGATGGTTAAAATGAAACCAAAAACTCATCCATATAATTAAGATGACTCTAAACGTTGATTTAAGATCCGGAAGTCACTTGAAATTGTAACATGGATCACTCTTTTCGCGCTCATATACCCTTACTGTTTTCACCGAGCGGGTCTAAAAAGTACAACAATCTAGCGATTGTGCTTGTACCACTTAATTGCAAACTTGACAACCACCGCAAGTGGAAGACCAACATGTCGACCCTGGTTCGGTTTTGTGGTATATTTAGTAGACCAAGCCGGTAAAAACTACAAGATGGTAGTCCCATTTCTGTGTGTATGCATTGTTACGCCACATAGCGGTGTTGCCGCATAAACGCGCCCAACACGTCTATGCGGGGAATTCCAACGCATAAAGAGGTCCGCCACGTTTATGCGGCGGCGTTCAACGCATAAAGATGTGCTGCTTATATATTTCGACTTTTGCTTTAATAAAAATAATAAAAAATAATAATATAATGATGATCGTGACGATGGTGGTGGTGCTTTTGTGAGGTGGTAATAATGATGGAGGTGTAAATGCAGGTGATGATAGTAATTGTTTTCTTTATGCGGCGGAATGTAGCCTTTTTGCCGCATAAAAGTTTTCTCTTTATGCGTTGAAATTCCCCTCATAGACGTGTTGGAACACGTTTATGCGGCAACACCGCTATGTGGCGTAACAATGCACCATAGACCGTATTTAGCCAAACAACCAGACATCTATACATTGACTATTGTTTGTTTATTTATTCATTTCGTTTATATGGCACTGTATATTCCATATTTCACATTTGCACAATGTAACCAACTTAAATTTTGTGAAAATCAATTATTTTTTGCCGACATTGATTCTCATCAATGTCTGAATTATGTATATTTTATTAATATTTTAGTGAAACATGGAGCAAAAGTAGTGTTCTGTTCCAGAGGAGGTAAGCTTTTGTTAGATGAACATCTCCAATAAAGCCGCTCATGTATGTGTACTTGTAGCTTCAAACACACTCCTTTAACTTAAGTTTACATGCCAATAAACAAAATACATGAAACATAATATACAGAAAAATATTGCAAATAAACTAAATATCTATTGCAAATTAACGAAATAACCGCGGCGAATAAACAAAATAACTATCGCGAATACCAAAATAGGTATCGCGAATAAACAAAATACATTTCGTAAATTTTGCGATTATACGAAATTACTATTGCAATTGTACGAGATAACTATTGCAAAATAATTATATACATGTAGCCTTTTGCCCCTTTTTTAAAACACATGTCAACTTATGGACTTCGTTAATACCACATGCCGGTTCTCTGAAAAAATATAGACCAGACGTAAAACGGAACTAGAATTATCTTTTGACTGTCATCGTACATACGGTGTAAATAATGTTTCTATAACTTATCTTTCAGAGGCTGAAGGGAAAGCGCTGGAGGAAGAGGTCAACAAACAAGGCCCAGGAGAAGCGTTCTTTGTCAAATGTGATGTTACTAAAGAATCGGATATAAAGGTGTGGCTATACATAAAACTTAATAACAGTTTAGACTTGGAAGGGAAATGGACATGGCAAGCTGCAGACTAGACCTAACGACCGCGTTTGCTTTTCCATTAGTGATTTTATGTCGCAGTAACGCGTTTTTCACTTTTATCGAGGCGATGAGTTCTAGCATCGTGGTGCCCCCGAGAAACCGAATTTAAAAAAAACTTACAGTCAACACGTCGATAATAATATGAGTTATCAAGAAAATGCCACAATAAAGCACATATATTAAGAAATTGACTTGTGGCAAACGTATACTAAAACGAACCACTAATACTAAACAATCTATAGTACATTAATTTAAACAAAGGTTATGTTCTTGCTGTTTATCGTTCATATATATCTGTTTTAGAATGTTGTTGACAAGACAGTAGAAAAGTATGGTCGAATTGATTGTTTGATAAATAATGCAGGATATCGTAAGTTTTATGATGCTCACATTGATCGATCTCTAGGGAATTTGCTCAGGTGAGCTATGCCATGCTCCTTCGTCCGTTGTCCTTTGTCTGTCAAATTTTTATTGTTATACGTGTTCTCCAAAACAAGTAAACCTATGACATAGAAACTTGACATGGATTATCAAAATAGACCATCAAATATAGTATCAGAGCATGATTGGCTACCTATGTGTGCAAAGCAGGTTGTCCTTGCTCTTCATTCGAGGCAAGATTGTAATCTCCGGACATTTGACAGGCACGTTCCCTACCTGATGTTAGAGCTATTTCGTAATAGCTGGAAGTTGGTTACCATTGGCCTTCATTTTAGACCTTAAATATAAAACAATTAAGCGTCTTATTATAAACCGAAATGTCTATAAGCTTGAAATTCAATAAAGCGCCAGCATGTGAATCCAATGTTTCCAAGCTGTTTGAAAGTGACAGCTACTTTAAAAAGTAAAAACATGTATCTCCTTACTGTCATGAACCAAAATACAATGGTTTCTAAAACCTTGTATAAATCGGCAGGACATGAAACTCTTAAAATTTCACTATTTTACTTTAAGCGCATTACAGACATCTTGAATAAAAGAATCATTTAACCATTGACTTTAATTTCAGATCCACCTCGTAAGACCATAGATGAGTTTAGTGCCGACGATTTCAGAAATTTGCTAAATATGAATTTGGTCAACTATTTTCTTTTTTCAAAGGTAAAATGCAATGTTTGTGAATTGCATTGATATACTAGTAATATAAATAACTAAATAATATGAATTATGAAAAAAATATAAATTCTTAAATTTATAAATAATATAAATGACAACATAGTTTGACATGACACAGCGTGCAAAATACAATTCGGTATGCTACTTTGCATTACTTTCTAGTATGTCACAAATGCCTTTTAATAGTGATTAAATTATTTTAATTACATATTTTATTTTGAACAGCTGATGGTTGAAACTCTAGTTTTTAATTTGCTGTATTATCAATTTTATTGTTTTGTTCATTTCACAAAAAGCCAATATACGTTATTTTCTAAAATGTAATAGACGAGGAGATGTATCGATATTTAGACATTAAATAGCAATTCTTTACCACGATGAGTCCCAAAATATTCACGCTATTATTTTTATCTTGTTTCTACTGTGAGAGATTTTCGAAATAATCTTGATCATCTATTATACATGTATAGTATCATGCTTAAATATATCGTTGTGTTTACAGTATGCAATGCCACATCTAAGGAAGACACAGGGTAACATTATCAACGATTCTAGTCTTGTTGCACAAATCGGACAGGAAGGGGCTGTTACCTATGTTGCTACAAAGGTAATATTATAATTAACAATGTTGTTTACAATGTAAACACAGCCATATTATTGAAATCGGTACTCGTAGTGAGCTTGAAATAAAAGATAGACCGATTCTTCCAGCTTAAAACTCATATTATATATATGGTGTCATATAAACATAAAATAAAAATAATGTGTACAATCAGTATAAAATATATGACAACCAGCCTTAAAAGACTTATGAGCTACTCTTTTAACTAGACATAGATACACCTGTTAAATGTAAAGATATCTACATGAATACCAATATTTAGACTTGTACCTAAATTATGACATCGAGATGTATTATATAAAACTGTATGACAAATGTAGTATAATTAGATTTTTCTATTGTCGACTTTCTTTTTTTTCTATGCAGCAATATATCCTTGGGTATGATGTATTTGTTTCACAATTGATATGCTATGGCAGAGCTTGTTGTTGAACTTTATACAACGAATCACACTGCTTTCAAACAAATTTTTGAATCAAGATCATTGTAATCCTATAGGCCTTATCAAGGCCCTCGAAAATTTTTATGGCCGTCATCACAATATTGTTTATATGTTTGATGTCTCTGCATTTAAAATACCTTGGATATATTTCACGTCCCATAGTTTTATGTTCCTTGCTATTGCCAAGTACTTTGTTTTACATTTCTAAATTTCGTTGGTTATGTTGTTTTGCTTTTTTGCTATCTACAGGGTGGTATAAATGCAATGACCAAGGCTTTAGCTGTAGATGAAGCTAAACACAATGTTAGAGTTAACTCGTAAGTAAAGACATACTTTTTACAGGTCGGCGTTTTTGCACAGAATATAGTACATTATGAGTACATCATAATCAATCAATCAGTCAATCAATCAACCAATCAATCAATCAATCAATCAACAAACAAACAAACAAACAGTCAACCAGTCAACCAAGCTATCTTGCCAAACATCACAACACCCATGCCAAAATATGTTTGTTTACTATAATAACTTTATTTCTCGTAAACCATTTTTAAAGTATAGAGAATATATGCAACATTTACGTATAAACAAATACGATGAATACGTGGATACAAATTAATGAGCTAACCAGAAAGACTAAAAAATAACAAAACGAAGAAATAACATTGTATTAAGATATATATTTCAGATGTGTAAAACACTGGTTCCTATGGAAATACTATTTTCTGTTTACGGCATTTCAAGTTATGCGACAAAGTACTGGATAAAGTTCTGATATGACCCATTAGAAACAAACAGTATTTATGTCATGTGCTGCTTTTTATTTTTTTTATAACATTTATGTTAATAGAAATCGTTTATAATTTTGTAATTGAGATAGAAAACATTGTTATTGTGTATCCTTGTACATTCAAATATTCAAGATGGTTATGAATATGTTTTCACTAACAGCCATGGAAATGTGTAATTTAATTATGTTTCTTTCACAAAGATGTTGTTTTAATATGTTTACGAATTTTGGGGAAATCCCGAAAGAAAGTTTACTGAATTTTGAGTCTGTTTTGCAGGTTTTCTCCTGGAAATGTATGGACACCATTGTGGGAGGCAGGGGCTAATGAGCTACCTAACCCAGAGGAAGCTAAAAAAGCAGGAGCTAATTGTCAGGTATAGGGTATTTTTAAGATAGATTGGTTACTGTTCATAACAAAGATCTGTTACTTGTACATGTACAATTTGGAACATTTTATAAATGGAATGTTACCAATTAAATTACATATTAGAGAAAGTTTTAAAAACGATATGTAAGACCGCCTCTGATTGATTAAACTGTAGAAAAAACGGTGCCATTTGTGTTGTACTTATGTATTTGGCAACGCTTCCACCTGAAAAGTTTGTACACTTGGAAAATCAATTGAACATGCATACATTGTGCATGGAATGGGGATATTTGACTAGGAGGAGGTGTCCTTGGCATTTGTATGAACAAACATTTTCCTCCTTACTGAGCAGACCTTGCCTGACTGACATGAAGCGCATTCGCCAAAACGTATGCAGGCGATGAACGGATTAAAAACTTTTCCGCCGGACGTCCGCTAATTTTTCGCTATTCGGTATTATGACAGTAACTTAAGTGTTTTTACCATCCTTTACCTTATAATAACTCTATTACCTTTATTTTGTTTCAGTTGAATGGTCGTTACGGAACCATTGAAGAATGTGGTTTGACCTGCCTATACTTAGCTGCTGATGCAACATTCTGTACAGGGATAGACATAAACCTCTCAGGTGGTGCTGAGTTAGACTACGGATATAAAAATAAACATGTGGAAAGGTCGTCTCCATATTCTTGATTGTTTAATTTAGGTTGCTGGTTTATTTATGGTTCCATTTATGTTTTATAAAGTAGCACAGACACGTGATACAACAATAACTTTAATAAATCATGCCAAAATATGCCATTCATGGTGTCGCAACAATTTGGGTTAATTCCGAAATGGTACATTATATTTTAGGCCACATGTTTGTTTTCTTCATGCACATTTATGAAAAATCACTCAAATTTCATGTTATATGTTCAAACGTTAAAAACGGTTGGTTTTTTCGTTTGTTTGTTTGTTCTTTTTAGAAAATATTACCATACTATCATATGCCTATTCTAGTATTTTGGAAATGCTTTTGTACATATTGGTAAATTTGAAGACTTTTGTTGTAATTGTTAAATGTGAAAATTTGAAAGTTTTGAAGATGTTTTGTAAAAATTGTTGAATGTGAAAATATATTTGTTCAAATTGGTAAATTTGGAAGATGTTTTGTAAAAATTATTGAATGTGAAAATATATTTGTTTAAATTGGTAAATTTTGAAGATGAATGTTTTGTAAAAATGTATTTGTTCAAATTTGTAAATTTTAAAATGTATTTGTTAAATAAATTTAGTAAATTTTGAATGTTTAGGATCAAATGGTAAGCAATTAATTATGTACATGTATTAAAACGCTCGCTGTTATTATTGTTTCATAATGGACGGGTGTGGAGTATTTTAATCAAAAAATTTGTAGTTTTAAATGTTCTAGTCTGTTATTTTATAGATTAAATTAACTGCCGCAATGGTTAACTTCGACTTTTAAAGAAATAAATGTTAAAAATATAGGACATAGAAACGTAATACAAATTCAAAATGTGATAAAAGTGTAATAAAGTATCACATGGCCGGCAACGAGATAAAATTTCGAAAGAGTGCTAAAAGTGTTTTGCAAATAAGCACATGGAAACGGAATAAAAATTCAAAGTTGTATTAAAAAGGTTTTTTTTTTTAAATCATAAGCACATAGCAACGAAAAAAAGATTTAGAATTTAGCACATGATAATGATAAAAACGACGGTGTCATTTTATCTTTGCCAAAAATACAATCTGTATTAGGCATGACTGTTGTCATACTATATATAGTATCATTATTGTTGCATCAGCTACTGTAGTACCGGCATCATACATGTCCTTTACTTGGGCTTCCAGCCATATTGTACTTACCGGTATATCACAGTGAAGTGCTTTTGACAATTGATAAAAATTGGCATGTTTGGTTCTTAAAATTATTATGTACTGTATTTGAATACCTTATTTTGATAAAATGTTTGATAAGTTTTGGGTCTCTGTGTCCAGGATTGCCCTGGATATATTTGACGTCCTATAGTTCCATGTTCCTTTCACACAATTTTGATTACACACGTGACGGGTGTAGTAGCTAGCTAAACAGGAGGTGCTTACCTTTTCGGAGCAACCGGTCTCACTTCCCTTGGTGAATTTCACGTGTCTAACCTGACTTGTCAGTTCCAAAATTTTTACTTTGCTTCTGGATTGTGATTCGGACATGGATTAGTATGTTTGTTTTTTATTATAAAGTGTTGCTTTTGAATACATTGTTTTAATAGAAATGTTATTTAGCATGTGTTGTTTCCTAATCAAACTTAAACTGTCATGTAATTTTGAATGCACTATTATTTATGGAAATGGAATTTGAAATGTGCTGTTTTTGAATTCAATATTTTAACAAAAAATTATAATGTGTTGTTTGAGTTTTTTATTTAGATTTTATTTAAATTAGTTATTTTACCTGTACTACTGAGAACCTTGTGCAATGTTTTGTTTTTCTGGCAGTCATTCAGAAACATAAAGCTGTGGTTTTATCAGTAAAACAGTAAAAAGTACAATGTGTTGTCTTCATCGTCATTTGTTAATTTATTCTTCTGATAAATATAAATCGCGCGTGCGTGTGTGTATGCGTGTGAAAAATTGTGTATACTTTGAATAAAGTAATAAAAATCATTATAATTGTGCACAAAGAAAAGCACTAAAGTAATTTGTAATAATCAAACACAAACATACTGGCTCATGCAAAAAAACACAATTCCAAAAGCAAAGTAAGATAAAAACGTTTAAAACTTTGCGTTACTAAGATTCAATAACAGCTTACGTTTAACATATAGCTAATATTTTGTTGCTAGAAGCCAAGTAAGATGTTAAGTTATCATTTTGCTACTCTGTATTCTGTTCAGACATTAATTACATAAATAACAAGTTACGTTAAAATTAATTACAATTTGCGTATAACATATCTAGGTAACGTGCATACTATAAGACAACTACAACGTTAGGAATGCTAGTTTTCTATTTTACATTCTGTTAAGACTAATTTACGTATAATAAAAAACAAACTTACTAATCCATGTCTGAATCACAATCCAGAAGCAAAGTGAAAACTTTGGAACTGACAAGTCAGGTTAGACACCTGAACTTCCACCAGGGAAACAAGGCCGGGTGCTCTGAAAGGGTAAGCACCTTCTGTTCAGCTAGCTACACCCGCCACGTGTGTAATCAAAATTATGTGAAATGAACATGGAACTATGGGACGTCAAATATATCCAGGACAATCCTGGACACAGAGACATCAAACTTATCAACAATACTGTGGTGACGGCCATAAATCTTTTTGAGGGCCTTGATAAGCCTAGGCTTGCAATATCCCTGAGTACATATTTCGTTAAGACAAGTCACAAGTTATCGTAAGATGAACTACATTTTACGTATAACATACTTTAAACTTTCGAAACGTTTAGACGAGTAACGAAAACGTAAAAATTAATTACAGTTTTCGTATAACACAATTTATTTTGTTGACGATAAGAATAGTAAGTCGTTACGTTTAACATTTCGTTATTCTACTTAGTTACAGTTTAATTACAACATGTAGCTAATCTTTTGTCACGATAAGAAAAGTAAGGCGTTACGTACACTATTTTGCTATTAGATTAAGATTAATTTTAGTTAACATCAAAAACAAACATACTAATCCATTTCCAAGTCAAAAATCCCGGCCAAAACAAAGTAAAAACTTTGAAACCGACAAAAAGGTTGACCACTTCTACTTCTATGAAGGAAAGTGAGACCGGATGCTTCGGGAGGGTAAGCATCTCCTGTTTAGCTAGCTACACCCGCCATGTGTAATCAATATTGAGAGTGAAAGGAAAATGTAGCTATGTGACGTCATATATCGAGGGAAATCCTGAACACAGGGACATCATACTTATCAACAATACTGTGATGACGGTAATAAAACTTTTTGAGGGCCCTGATAGGCCTAGTTGTGCAATATTCCTGGGTCAACGATTTATTTGTTAGCAGACTGCTTCGTTGTTTAAAGTTCCCATAGTGGAACAAGCTCGCCCTTATCATAGCGTATTAAGTGTGAAACAAATTCACCATAAGCATGAGTAGATATATTTCTGAATAGAAAAGGGAAGGAAGAAGAAAAATCGGAGTCATCAAGTTTGTCATACAGCTTCCAAATAAAGACGTGGGCGTCATAATTGAGGTATAAATCTAAATGCATGTATAAAGCAAAACTTAAAAATCAGTCTTATCTTTTATTTCAAGCTCACCAGGATAGATGACATTCAAATAAATTCCAAATTTATGATTGTTACTGAGAGATAGAACGCCATCTATACTGGCATCTGAATGTGGAGTTGATTGATTTGGCGACAGTCTTCTGTCAATATTTAAATAAATTCTGCATGCATATATTCTGCTTCATAAGAAAAAACTAATCAGCAAACAACGATGCACAGTTTGTGCCCATTGGTATATCGATTATTTTCGGGAAAATTATTTTATCAAACACATCAAATATGTTGTCTTTCAATGCTAAACTCATGTTAAGTCTCAGAACAGCATGCCATACGTAATGTGTTACTTGTTTAAACATTACGAGGGTTAGAAATGTGTTATACGTAATCTGTAATTAATCTTAATTCAATTCTTCTTTGTTTCAAGCATTTTGATTGGTCAGACCTTTTCTGTTATAATTTCATGAATGGATTTGCTCTCAGTGACATCATCGTATTATCATTAGGACGACACACAAAAAATTCAATTTCCGTAGTACGCCATAGCGATGCTACTTGGTCATTATGGCTATATTGTTGTTTAAATTGTTGATTTTTTGTTGAAAAATTCCTATCCATTGAATTTTTCAATGTTTAAAATGTCCAATTATTTCATGCTTCCATAAAAAATCTAAAATCAGTAGTTTCATTTCTTTATTAATGTAGAACAGAATAGCAAATGTTACATCAGAGACATATATGTCTCAGAGGCTGGTTACATATAGCGTGTGTCTTGTCAGCACGTCACTGCTATCAAACGTGAATGTGTACGTCATCACAATATTGTTGATAAGTACCCGTATCTAAAATTACATTGGAAACATTTGACGTTCCATAGCTCCATGTTCACTTCATTCTCAGTTTTGCCGGGTTTTTGTTGAATGTATCTAAACATGAGTAAGTTGCTTATTCCCCAGTCCGGGGCACCAGGTCTCACTTTCTTGGTCTGCTGGTGGAAGGATGTTCACGTGTTTAACTTAGTTTGTCAGTTTCCAAAGTTTTTTTTACTTTGCTTTGTGGCTGTGATTTCTGTATAGTTTGGTATGTTTGTGTTTGATTGATAACTAAGTAAGCATTCGTCCTTTGTGACACATCGAACTGGTACGGACAGTGATACTTAGCTGCGGATCGAGTGATTCAGCGGCCTAAGTGTGTTCACTCTGTATTATGCAACACTGTTAGGTCCTACATGAAAACTTTAACAGTTATTACCAGACGGTTTGCTTTGCGTTTGAAGACTGATACCGGTTTGATACCGCGATTTTTTAACATGGTCATGAATTTAAAAGCTGTACAGTCAGTGATAACGTAGGACATGTGGAATTTATGACAGAGCCAGATGAGCTCTTTTTTCGTCGGGATGTTTATGCTATCTCCAGATCGATTTGTTTTTCATGTACACACTGAAAGGTTGCAAAGTTACTCTTCTCAGTTTCAGTGTTTTATATCGCCATCCGCGTTTAAATAATCTAATGACGCCGTGATGTACAGGTGGGTCTGTTAGATAAACAACTCCAGCCAAACTAGGGTCAGTATTGTTTTTTTTTTTTACAAATGATGATTATCAGTTTATAAATACCCACAGTTTGCTGAAAATTAACTACAATTTTCCCCCGCGAGTATTATAAGGGAGACAACTCTCGTATACAAAAAATAGGCGGAGCTTCCTACACCTGTTGACAAGTCAACGTTGACAATTTTTCTGGGGACACGGAAAGAGATGGGCGGTGAATAGACAGAAAGAGATTATGCATCAAACAGGTGAATATTAACCAATAATTACCATGCATACACGACTTTATCTTTGCATAGTTTCAAGCACCGTCCACAACTTGTCAAAACTGAAACAAATATAAACAATCACAAAGTTATTAGTGTTTATTTTGCCGGTTATTGTCATTTGATATTTTTTTTAAATTAATAGGGAAACCAATAAAATAACAAACTTGTAGATCTACATATTTAAAATAAGTGTTTCAACATGTTCAATATTGTCGGTCACATTCAACCAGCAACATATTGTCACTGAATTTTAAAGTATGATGTAGATAAGAGTTGTCCCCCTTGAACACACACATACACACACACACACACTCTCTCTTTCTCTCTGTCATAAGAATTGTAGATGCAATATTATTATAGTGAATAAAATTTCCTTGACTGATAACATTATTGCATGCATCTGAAATACTTGACATAATCTGCAATGTAAAACTTATTGAGATAAATGGTGTTCATATAACTTGAGTACTTTTTTAAAAGCTTTATGTGAACTAAAACACCTTTGTAACTTAATATGAACACACATGGGACTTTATTTTTGGGTGGTCATGTGTTAAAAGTAACCTGTTTCACTAGATTAAATATATTTTTAATTTTTAAAACAGATGTAACAATATTGTTATTGTAAGAAAGTTCTGTCAAAAAGAAATTCAAGTTGCTTACATATATATATATATATATATATATATATATATATATAGAGAGAGAGAGAGAGAGAGAGAGAGAGAGAGAGAGAGCACTTTTTAAAGATCAAATTTTAGCATTGGTTCCTAGCTGACTTTTACAACTTTGTTCTGGGATAATGGACTGTGGAGGAAACCTGAGTACCCAGAAACCACTGTCCTTTTGGCAAATGAACTGACAAACTTTCTCACATTGTGATATTTCCAGAGCAGGATTCCATCCTAGGCAGAGAAGGTGCTAGCTGTGATTTGTAAGTGTGCACCTACTGGTAATTTAGACTACTTTGCCCCCAAAACCTTTGCAATTGATTAGATAACGAGTTACAAAACCCTTGCAATTGATTATGCAATCGGTATATATACTGTCCATTTGTGAGTAATAGGCAATGCGACATCTTGTTGGTGGGGACAGGTCCCAACCACTTGTATTGCCGCTTTGCTTGTCGCTCAGATGTGAATAGGCCGCGAATACATTGTTAATAATATTCAATACATCTATAGCATATTGTTATTTAATATATATCACAAATAGTCACAAGTAGTCAGTGGTGCATGGTTGTCTGTCTTAATGAGTATACTATTCATATTATCGTACCTCGGCAAACATCTAGTGTACCGTCCCACCTCTGAATGACAAGCACTGTCGCATTTTGGGTGTACATCTTGTCTTGTTCCCTTGCTTGTCGTTCAAAGATGGGTCAGTCGGTGTCATTGTTTACGGTTTTTACTCAGCAGTCAGACAGCAATGTTCCATAGTTCTACTTGTAAAGTTTAGGCAAAAATTGTAAATAAAACTAAGTTATTATAACTACCATTTTGTATATTATAGAATAATTATTTTGTTGTAAACATTTCAATTTAATGTACCATTTCCATGAACATTGCCAAATATTGTATTATATAGTATATACACTCATAAGTTGTAAAACTTTCAGTGAAAATAAATATATATTTAGTGTTAGTGATTAGATAACAAGTTACAAAACCCTTGCCATTTGGTCAGATATAGACCATTATAAAGTGTTTTATTATAACAGTTTCTATTATTTTGAGAGGTCTCATAGATTACCGGTAGTTGTCAACTCTACCGGGTATTCACAATTTAAGTATTTTATTGAGGTCCCAGACTTATCCCCTTAGGGTATAATCACTTACAAATGAAGATATAGAATTTGATTGTTCTGCCAGATTAAGCAGTATAATAAGATGGTAAATATGACAGTAATGTGTGTAAATGTTTGTATACCGGTAAATATGGTAGGTGTATAGGTAAACAACAGTGACCAGTCCGCTTGACCTTTAATTAAATATTTATTATGGACTCGTGCATTTGTGAATATGGCACACAAGTGTTTATTTTGTGTGCATCATGGAAAATGTGTATTGTTTTTGTATTAACAGCTAATCCTATCCAGTATATGCATTGGATTGGTCATCACTTATCAATATGTTCCTTAAGAAAGGTCAAGCAGACAGGTCAATATTGTTTTCCTATCTACTTAAATCCAGGTTTTATTGCATGTATACATAAAAAAGTATATGACAAGTTTATACATGTATGTAACATTCTGACAAATTAGCTCATTTTAAGAAATTATGGGTTTTTAACATGTTTGACTTAAAAGGAAAATATTATGATTAAGTTAGCCTGTTAAATTGGATGTAATCTTGTAGATACACACAGGTTTGTTTTTGTTCTGGAGGAAGCTAGGGTAAGATAAACTAACAGGTTTACATACCTGGCCCTGGTTTCACAATCATTCCTTAGCTAAGATTTTCCTTAACTTAAATCTTGCAAAATTTAAAATCTTTATAATTTTGTTAATTTTGAAGATATTCAAAAACTTAAGGTGTCATTTTTAAGATCACTTCTAGCTTAAACATTTGCATTTACCGGGGTAGTTTTGACAAAAATATTCATCATAATTATATATACTTATCGTACATTAGTTTTGTGTTTTTGTAATTAGTGTGTGTGTTAAGTTTTCATTAAATTTGCTAAAGAGCTTACCATTTTTCATCATAGTCATAGATAAACTTGTTCAAAAACTATGTTTTACCTCAGATAATAATTCTTTGAAGTTTAATTTACATCTTCGCACCTGCTAAAAATGCACACATTCATGTTCTCCACCTTGACCACGACCAGACATATATACCAGGTATATATTATGTACATACTTCATTCTATTTCCCCTGTAACATACCAGGATTCAGTTTTACAATCGTTTCTTAAGTACGGTAAGTTTTTTGTACTTAAATCTAGCAGATTTTGTCAATTATTTTATGAACTAAGAATAAACATTTTGACAAAACTAAATTGTACAAATGTTGTATTACAGTAAGCTTGAAGTGATCTTGAAAATGATACAAATGTACCATGAATTTTTGAATATTTTGAAAAATTAACAAAATTATTGAGATATCAGTTTTGTCAGATTTAAGTTAAGGTAAATCTTAGTTTAGATTAGCACAGAATAGAACCAGATGGAGGAGTGTTGTCAGTGGCCTATGTACCTCCCTGGTACCACAGGCATAAGTAAGTTAGTAATTCTTAGTTAAGGAGTGATTGTAAAATTGGAGTTTATATACATGAATTTAAACATGTTAAATAAATCATATCTCAGTCATATCTGTCAGTATAATTTTTTAGTATACCCTATTGATTTAACTTACTGATAAACTAATATGTACTTTATTTAATTCAGGATGATAAGAGAATAAGGAAGTATATGCACAAAAGTAAGTTATAATAATACACACACAGTTACATATACACACACTGCACAGCTACATACACACCCACTGCACAGTTACATATACATGTAGTGCACAGTATCTCACACACATACACCTACATGCATATGTAACAGGATGGTGAACAAATGATGGGTTGGATGTGGGTTCAAACCCTTGGCCTCCCTTTAGGTGAGTTTTCTAACAACTTGAGTTAACTAGTACCTAGAACCCTTTCCACATATCACACATGGCAGATACATTTACACATGCATGATGACACACCTCATCACATCTAAACACATGATATGAAGAACATTGGTGTAAATGTAAAAATATATTTCACACACACACACACACACACACACACACACACACACACACATTTTAAGGTACAGAAATGGGGTTCAGAAATTAGGCCACTACATAGGTGCACATGTCTAAGACCTGTAACTTTTCATTTAGATATTTAAATATTTTATATTTTAAAGAAAAACATTAGGATTTAGAGATTTAGATTGCCAAATTTTCAGTCTAATTTTGGATACTGTGCATGTTAGTAACTGCAGAAGAGATTAATGTTATACCCAAAGCTTTAGTTTGAGTGATAAAATCAGCAGGAACGCCTGGGCCTCAATTAAAGCAGCATTGTAAGATAATGTGATAGTATAAATCCTAGAGTGATAGTAAAACATTGCAAGATTACGTGAGACACATTAGGCAACAGTATCATTGTCGCAAAGCACATGCATACCTTTAAAAATCATTCATCACTCTTGCAAGTACACAAAACGTTGCAAGATGTTCATAATAATGTTTGTGTGTTGCATTGCTATAATTTGTGTCACATTTGGTTGCGTCTGAATAGTGTGCATGAGTAGACTTGTTATGACTACTAAAATGCACACAACGAATGTGAGATATCGTGCAACATATGCGAGAGCTCGTGCGAAATTAAAACATTGCAATTTAAAACATTGCAATTGCAATGTGTTATAAAGTGCTTGTTTGTCAATTATGAAAGGGGCTTAAGGTAGGTTTGAGTTATCCATCCCTGGTTGATAGACAAGATTACGAAGGCTAGCTAAGCTTTTTATAATTATATAATCCATTACATTGTATTATGTAAATCTATAATTAATTGTTTTACATGGTTCTTCTAGTTATGTATTAAGTTATATAACATTAATAATTGTGATATATCTGTGAAGGCTTTTACTGATCTTAATCTACTATAATTGAATAATAGGATTATGTTATAATCTTTTATCCTTTCTAAAGTCTTATAAAATCTATTCTAAAGATAGACATAACACTTAAAGACAGTTAATTTAAAAGACAGTTAATTTATTATACCCAGTGGGGTATTGTTAAGAAACATGTTTGAAAACAAGACAGTTTGAAGTTTACCAGCTTATGTAAGGTCAAAGTTTGATTGATTGAATGGGTCAAGAATATTTCACTTATATCAAGATGTCACCAGCCAAAGTAAAGATATATGAAATGTTATTCATGGTGGTTATATCAGATCATTGAAATTAAAAAAAATGTAAGACACATTGTATAGTTAGAACTTTTATAGCACAGACTTTACATTCTGCAATCCAGTACAGGCTGCGAGTCTCTTTATGTGACCTAACTACTAGGGTAGCTCGGTAGAATGCTTGCTCTGTATGTGAGAGGTCTTGGATTCCAACCCCAGCCGGGTCTGACCAAGACTTGAAAATAGGTAGTGACTTTTTTTCCCCAAGCACTTAGCTTTAAGAAATGAAAGTCACCAAGTCCTTTGCAAGAGGATGAGATTCATAAACATACAACATTTAGCGGTAAACGGGAAGTAAATATATATCGCAAAGATGTTGTTGCCGAGCAAATCTTGAATGTTCTCTGGCAAATTTTTGGCTGCGATGTATGTAGACGACCTTTAGAAAATACTGGGCTTGCTGGCCTGGGGTGGGGGTGGGACGTATCTACTGGGATGACGTATATTCGGAAATATACGGTAGTTATGGTAAACAATCATGGCGACGACTTAATACGTTAGTCACACAGAATATTAAATCGAAAACAAAAGATCAAACTAGTATGGCTGTGGTGACAAAAAGTTATACAGGGTTTTGACAGGTTACATGGTAGCTCAGGGTACATAACTTTTAAACAGGGTACACAGGGCCGTCTAACCTGCCAAAAACCCTGTATACCTTATAATGTAAAATTGTTTTGTCTGGTTCTTCTAGTTATGTATTAAGTTATATAATATTAATAACTGTGATATATAAGTGTGACAGTTGTCAATGATCTTAATCTAGTATAATTGAATAATCGCATTATGTTAATCTTTTTTATCTTCTACAGTTGTAAATCTATTCAAAAGATAGACACGGGATTTAAACACAGTTAATTTATACCCAATGGGGTATTATTAATAAACATGATTGAAAACAAGGCAGTTTGAAGTTTAACAGCTATTGTAAGGTCAAAGCTTGATTGATTGAATGGGATCAAGAATATTTCACTTATATCAAGATGTCACCACCCAAAATGATGGTATATGAAATTTTATGGTGGTTATATCAAGTAATTAAATTAAGAAATGTACTTCATATTGTTAAGTAAGAAGTATTAACCCAGTTATTACTTTCTGCAATCCAATATAATCTACAAGTCTCTTCATGTGACCAGTGCAGGTCCCCGGGTTCAAAATTATGTTTTGCAGGCCCCATAGAAAGTTTTGAATGTGAACTATCATCATTGAAAGGTTCATGTTATCATATAGAAAAAGCAGTATTATACTTTTGCAGTTTAAATACAAAGAGTCTAAATGTAAAATCAAGGGGTCCCAGACCTCAGACCCAGGGAATTTGAAGCCCTGATATCAAATCATTTAATTAAAAAAATGTAATACACATTGTACAGTAAGGACTTTACAAACACAGACATTACTTTGTAATCCAATACAATCTGCAATTCTCTTCATGTGACCAGTGTGAATTTCCATGTACAAGAAAAATTGTGTTATTTGAAACCCTATGTTAAATGACAACACATAACAATTTATCTTTTGATGTAACCAGCAGCAACACTTGGTCTCTGATGTCATGACCAAATTACAGAGAACATTTTGATATTTGGGTACAATATCCAGGATCTAGGATTTAAAGTCAGAGTTACCAGTACTTTAGTTCCCATCATCTTTGTCATTGGATAATTTCAAATTTGAAACCATAAACACCCCAGAAATCCAGTGTCAGAAATTAGTCTGATATGTATTTTTGTGTTATCAGAGTTTTCCTGATACACCTGTGTGGTTTATTTATACAGAATTGATGATTTTATTTATATAAAATTGATGATTTATGTATCTGTATATAGGTAAACTAACATTCCATGTAAATTATATTACCTCCATTGAGATCAGATTTATGAGTCACTACATTGCCTCCTTCTTCAGGGAAATTTAGTCCCTTTATGCTCACCTGATTTATACCATATATTAATGGGGTATGATAACTGGCATTATAGTTGTAGATTAACTGTTTTCAACAGTATGTAACTGATTTTATCACTACAATTTACCATCTGATGAGTCTCTTGGGTAAGGAATACATGACATGTATATATATAATGAAATATTATCACACAGGACATTGGTAAAATTTATTGTAGTCACTTCGAAAACAATTAAATTTTTTTATCATGGGTATGACATATAAAGTATACTGCCCGATTTTCAGTTTTCACTTGTCATAGCTAAAAAGGTTTTTTAATTCCCACTTTTAAAAAAAGTGTGTTGGGGAGGAGGGTATATTAAATTTGAAATTGTGCCTGTGCTTTATCTGTTAGTCTTGTTACACAATAATTCTCCAAAACTGAAAGTCACATTTATATGAAACTCAATTTGTTGAGTGCTTACTTTGTATAACCCCTGAAAGGTCTGACCAAGACTTGAAAATAGGTAGTGACTTCTCTCGCCAAGCACTCAGCATTTTAGAAATAAGTCACTTGAAAAAATCTTATAATTCATTGTCCAGTATCCCTGTAGGCATGACATGCTAAAGGCTAAAGTTCCCTCCCTGCACATTGTCCCGAGTTCACTGCTAAAGTAAAACTTTCTTATAGCTGGTGAAATCTTGATATAAATAAAATATTCTTGGCTGTAACATAAAGCCCCACTCAAGCAAACCCAGTTTATTGATCATCCCAATACATGCAACACTTGATGTTTTTTTTATTATTATCTCATTTTTAGCATTTATGTCAAAATGGACACATTTATTGCTCTATTAATAAATAAAACCTATGATTTAAAGTATTGAATTTATCTGTCATTTTGGTTTAAACAGTATCATATGAGATCATATATCGACTAGGTTATTAAAACAAATGACACCATATGGTTGGTGCATTTTGTAATGCCTCATGTAAATTATGGATTTTGTTTAAATCTCCAGTATCGATAAATTCAGGTTTTTTATTTTTACAGTTTTAGGCAGGTCTGATTATAAAATCGATATAGACTGCAAGGTGTTACCATCTGAGTTAAAAGAGTGGAACTTAATGTACTGTATATATTATATACAGATATATGTTAGTGATTCAGGCCTGTATTTGGGTCGCTCCGTAAGTGGGAGGTCGTGTGTTCGAACCTTGACCAGGTCTGACCCAAAGCTTGAAAGTGGGTAGTGACTGTTTTTTGCCAAGCACTCAGCATTACGAAATGAAAGTCACGGTCTTTCGGATGGAAACTTAAAATAAATAGGGTCCCGTGTCATGGTGGGCTTGGCACGATAAAGAAATCCTGTTGTATAATGCCATCAGTGCAACTCAAAGGCAAAATTTCTGCACCTTTGCCTATAGCTGGTAATGTCTCAATATAAGTGAAATATTCTTGACTGGGACGGTACTCAACTCAACACCTGTATTTGAGACTAATTGGAATCTTGGTCCTTGGTGGGTGCCGCTTAGCATGGTAATCCAAATAATTGATAGTTTTGTTCATAAAAGATTTGTATATTTTTTTTTTGAAAAAAGTTTGAATCAAGAGGTGGTACAGGTGTAAAAGTGACCATCACTGTGGGATAACAGAATTAGAACCCCTGCAAGGTCTGACCAAGATTTGAAAATAGTAAAAGTGACTGCCACCACTATGACTACATATTCATTTAATTGAGACCTTATAAAATATATGAATTTTGAACTTCAGGATTTGGTGTTAGTAACTATTCTTCTAAGCTTTAGGACCACAGCAGCTTAATTGGTAGAGTGCTCGCTTTGTATATTGGAGGTTGGATCATATCTGAGTCATCTGACCATGATAATCGGTAGTGACTGTTCATTTGCCAAGTACTCTAAAGGTTAGAGTTTGATTCATATGTCAACCAAAAAGGAACCTCTTTATAAAGGATGTCATGTGATGTCAACCAAAAAAGAACCCTTTTATAAAGAGTGTCATGTAAGTGGTCTTTATATACAGGTTTTAGTGTATTATCTGTAGGCATTTACCATACAGTCAAACCTGTCTATAAATGCCACCCAAGGAAACCTGTAAAAGTACCCTCTATGGACAGGTGGCCTTTATATACAGGTTCAAATATGAACAATTGTCATATAATTCTAATGGCCTTTATAAGCAGATGACCCTTATAAAGAGGTGGCTTTTAAGGTGGGTTGAACTATATTAATAAAATTTTCAGGTGTAAACTCTGCATCAACAGCTAAAAGCAATACACCTGTTACACACTGATAGTTCAGATAAATGATAGATTGTTATACATGATGATTACCCATGATGATGAGTAATGATTTGTTTGAAAAAAAATCTATTGAAGTGATTTAACCACTGTGGTAGCTCAGTTGGTAGAGTGCTCGCTCCGTATGTGGGAGGTCATGGGCTCGAGCCCCGACCAAGTCTGACCCAAGACTTGAAAGTGGGTAGTGACTGTTCTTTCGCCAAGCACTTGGCATTATGAAATGAAAGTCACATTCAGTTCTATCGGATGGGAACTGAAAATAAACGAGGTCCCATGTCACAGTGGGCTTTACACAATTAAGAACCCTGCTGTATAATGCCATCAGCAAAATGCACAGGCAAAATTTCTGCACCTTCGCCCTAAAGCTGGTGACATCTTAATATAAGTAAAATATTCTTGACTGGGATGTTAAACACCATTACTCAATTTAACTCAATTTTATTGAATTGATTTATATTGTTATAAGTTTGCATACAATTTTGCTAAATCGCATTAGCACTAAAATGTGAAACGTGTTAACAAGACCAGACATTGTCAAGGTGCTGTTGTTTGTGGTGTTGGTATACCGGTACATTATAAGTTATACAGGCTTTAACATTGTATAACAATATGAATGTATAGCATTTTTGTCACCCCTTCAAAGCAGTACTAGTTTGATCTTTCTAACTTCCATTTTCAAGAAATTTCTTTGAAGGGTAACAAAGCATGTTAAAATTATGCAAAGTCTGTCTATAGCTTTATTGAAAACAAAAAAATTGTGTGAATGGCTACTGGAGAAAGGGAATTGTGTTTGATACCCAAGTCAAGTCAGATATAACAAAGCAGTTCTGAGATGATAGAGAAAACTAAAGTGTCCAAAGAAAATAACTGACCGTCAGCAAGTAAAGTTTGAAATTTTCTTACATTAGGGTATGACATGGGTTGAATTTGATTTAGGGGTCACTGTATGAAATGTAAGTCGGTACTTTACACCACTGTTGTGGCAGTTCCTGCCCCTTAGTGTGTGCATCACTGTCAACATAAGCATTTGCAGAAATTAGTCAAGCATTTTGAAAATGTTCTGTTGACAACTCTGAAATTTAAATACATGTAGTTTAGACAGTGTTGGAAACAAGTCAAAGTTTTTGATTGATAATTTCAACGTTTTCGATTGTGGTATATCAAAGACTATCGAAAAAGTAACCAGTACATCCCAAAAGTTACCAGTCTTCAATTGTAAGACTAGTTGTTACTTCAAACACTGGTTTAGGAAGTTTCTGCAACTTAGTGTAACAGTGTGTAACATCTGAAATGGCAGATATAAATCCTTAGGCCAGGTCATTCTAAGCCAACTTAAAAGAACATAAATACTTACAGTGATTTTGTTTGCCTAAAATTACTACCAAATAAAGGTAGTTTCTCCATGAAAAAATGACTAAAATTTCCCAAATTTTGAAAACATTATTATTTTTTCTGAAATGGAGATGGCAGTGGATGGGAAGATGTGATACAATTCAAGTTATCTAGTGTCTTGGAAAAGGCTTTTTAAAGCCGAAATATTGACTATATGAGCAAATTTTATAATATCGTTTTTAAAATTTCCCAATTTGACAACTAAAACTCCCAAAACAAAAATGATATACTGGCATATTAAATCTAGTTGTCCTTACCCACAAAATGTTAGATGTTGGCACAATATAAGATATTTGCAATGAAGATCATAAGCTATTGAAAGCATGTAAGTATGCAGTTTACTGTATTTCAGAACTTCAAATTTTCCCAATTTAAAAGGCAGAAGGTAGTTTTAAAAAAATGTAACAAAATCACTGACTTATATGCATGTAGGTGTAAAGTATCAGTAACTGTAAAGACAAAATTACCCAGGCTAAAGTCAGATGTGAAACTTTATTAACACAATCTGAGTATTTTCAGTGTTGGGCGTATAAATTCTGCTATACTTAATGCAGAACATGGATAAAATTTTTAATCAGGTTTCGAAATTCATTATAAATGTAGGTATTTGATATGAAAATGATCAATATTTTTACCTGGAAGTTATATCATGCATTGCTAATAATATACATTTGAATATATATATATTATATATATACAGTATATATATATATATATATATATATATATATATACTGTATATATATAATATATATATATATATATATATATATATATATATATATATATATATATATATATATATATATATATTGTGTATGGTATTTTGTCACAGTGTGTGAATTTTTCTACCTGAAGTATATCAAATAAATTGTAATCATCAGGTGGGACATGCGACACATGTTGTCACTTTATTACTTCATTTTATAACACGTTCTGATATACCTACATTATTGCCCTTTGTTATGGATATCCCAATGGTTTGTATGTGTAACAGATGCTGTGGTCTCTATATACGTCAGGGATAAGTTAAATTCTAGACGGTTTGCGTTATAGATCTATTATTTAAATTCTTTCCTATTGTAAGAGAAAAATGATTTTTACAATTTGACGTGTATTAGTTTTTATGTAAAACTGTAACACAAGTAAGATTTATTATTATTTATTGTGATGTTTTTGTAGGTTGAAGGATGAACTATCGGAAGTAATCAGGACCAGAAAGTTGTCACAATACAAGGATAACTGTTGACAGTCAGTTTTATTTTACTTTTAATACGGACATTTTAATTTATCCTGTTCATGGATTTTATTCAATTTTAACTTCTAAGAAGTTTTATTCAATTATACAATCAGACTTGTGTCTTGTGTAGTTAAACACAAACATAAGAGAAATGGCTAATTTTGAGGATCAACTTTCGATGCATGATGAGCCCTCAGCTCAAGAAATGGAGGAAATGATGTCACAGAAAGCACATGAACTTTTTGAGTTGTGCGACAAAGAACAAAAAGGTTTTATAACAAAGCGTGATATGCAGAGACTTCAGTCGGAACTGCCATTGTCTCCAGAACAACTTGAGGCTGTGTTTGATTCCCTGGATGATGATAGAAATGGATTTTTAACATTAGAGGAATTCACAGGTGGCTTTGGTAAGTAAACTGAACACTCTCTAATCTCAATACATGTACATATATATATATATGTATTTGATTCCCTGGATAATGAGAGAAATGGGTTTTTAACATTAGAGGAATTTACAGGTGGCTTTGGTAAGTAAACTGAACACTCTCTAATCTCAATACATGTACATATATATATGTATTTGATTCCCTGGATAATGAGAGAAATGGGTTTTTAACATTAGAGGAATTAACAGGTGGCTTTAGTAAGTAAACTGAACACTCTCTTATCTCAATATATGGTTATATGTTTCCTTGGATGATAATAAATGCATTTTAATATTAAAGTAATTTACAGGTGGCTTTAGTAAGTAAACTGAATGCCTAATCTCAATACATATATATATGTGTTTGATTTCTTGGATAATGATAGAAATGGGTTTTAACATTAGAGGAATTAACAGGTGGCTTTAGTAAGTAAACTGAACACTCTCTTATCTCAATAATTGAGCCATATATTTTTTCTTTCCAATTATACTAAGGGAGACAACTCAGTAATAAATTCATATTTGACAGATTTTATAGATGGTAGCCTTTTGTAGACCTTCCTTTACAAATTTAGGTAGTTTTCTGGGTTTGAATCCATCAGAAGGTGTACATGAAGAAGACCAAGGGGAGGGCAATGTTTATGAAGAACAAGATGATGCTGTTGAAGAGGACAGGCAGTTCCATCAGATGATGTCTAATCTGGGAGCTACACACTTGTTTGATGAGTAAGTAAATGTTATAGATGCATATTTTTATTATTATATAAATGTAAACTATTGTACAAATCACTATGTTTATGACAGTGAATTAAGCTTTATTCCCACAGAAAATACTTTAAACTTGAATAAAGTTTGATATTGTGTTTACTTACTTATGCCTAGTCGTAACTAAAACTCTGTATGCGCATCTGAGATTGCCATGAGGTATTTCTGTAGAAAGGAAAATGTTGGCGCTATGGGGATTTTACATGGTGTAAATGATGATGTTTACACAGGAAGTGATGTCCTTGGTGCTGTTTTACATCATATGCACAGCAAGATCCGGCATTTGCCTGCTTTTTTAACATATTAAATCCCCAATGTTTTACTCTGTGCAGAAATATTCTATGCTAATCACAGATGTGCATACAGATTTTCTGTTACGTTTAGGTACAAATAAGTGAAAAATATCAATCTTTATTCAAGTTTATTTGATTTTCTATGAAAATAATTCCTAAATCGCTGTCACAAAAACAGTGATTCAGACAGTAATTATGAATTTGACAATGCTGTTATCATGAGAGTTCACATAGAAATGCAACATTTAAAAATAAAATTGTCTTTATCATCATTAGGATTGAGGCATACGACCTTTTTAGCTCACCTGAGCCGAAAGGCTCAGATGAGCTATTGCTATCTATCACCATCCGTCGTCCGTCGTTCGTCGTCCGCCGTGCGTAAACTTTACATTTTAATCTTCTCCTCCAAAACTACTGAGCCAAATTTGATGAAACTTGGTGATTATTATGCCTGGGTAACAGGCTTTCAAAATTGTGTTCGGGGTTTGACCACGCCCAACAATATGGCTGCCGTTACTATAAATAGCCAAAAGACAAAAAAATCTTCTTCTCTGAAACCAAAAGGTGCAGGCAAATTTTGATTGGATATTTGGATTCAGGATACCTAGATACACTAAAATTGTGTTTTTTCATGAAAATTGGACGAAAAATAGGTTACACGTTTTTTGCGTAAAATTATGTAATTTTTAAAATGAGACATTTATTGTTATAACTTCATAATGGCTGAAGAGAATTGTATGGAGTTTTCACTGTTGATCTTGTCTTGCGACTTTCTTCCGATTGATGTCAAGGTCAAAGGTCAAGGTCATGTCCCAGTTTTTGACCTTTGATAAAAAATGCTAATTTTTAAACATTTCTGGTGATAATGATGTAGGATTTTTGGTTAATTGTAGGTATTGACATGACGATCATTTTGATATATTGATTAAGTTCATGGGTTCAAAGGTCAAGGTCACAGATGTACAAGTTTACCAAAATAGTTAATTATCTGCAAAACTATGAACTTTTTGTATAAGCATGTATATTAGAATATTGTAGGTAATGGCCCAATGGTCATTTTGATATATAAATAAAGGTCATGAGTTCAAAGGTCAAGGTCACAGATGTAAACAAGTACTGAAATGATTATTTATCTCTAAAACTGTAGACTTTTTGTATAGGCATGTATATTAGAATATTGTAGGTAATGACCCAATGGTCATTTTGATATATGAATAAAGGTCATGAGTTCAAAGGTCAAGGTCACAGATGTAAACAAGTACTGAAATGGTTATTTATCTCAAAAACTATAGACTTTTTGTATAGGCATGTATATTAGAATATTTAGGTATTATCCTAACTATCATTTTGATATATGAATGAAGGTCATGGGTTCAAAGGTCAAGGTCACAGATGTGAATGAATACCTGAATGGTTAATTATCTTGAAAACTGTTCACTTTTTGTATATGCATGTATATTAGAATATTGTAGGTATTAGCCTAACAACCATTTTGATATATGAATGAAGGTTATGGGTTCAAAGGTCAAGGTCACAGATGTGAACAAGTTCTGAAATGATTATTTATCTCAAAAACTATAAACCTTTTGTATAGGCATGTATATAAGAATATTTATGTATTATCCTAATGATCATTTTGATATATGAATGAAGGTCATGGGTTCAAAGGTCAAGGTTACAGATGCGAATGAATACCTAAATGGTTAATTATCTTAAAAACTATTAACTTTTTGTATAGGCATGTATATTAGAACATTGTTGGTACTGGCACAGTGGTCATTTTGATATATGAATGAAGAGCATGGGTTCAAATGTCAAGATCACAGATACAAACAAGTACTGAGATGATTATTTATCTCAAAAACTATAAACTTTTTGTATAGGGATGTATATTAGAATATTGACCGAATTATCATTTTGATATTTGAATGAAGCTCATGGGTTCAAAGATCACAGGTGAGCGTTAAGGCCCATGGGCCTCTTGTTTTCAATCAAACAACTAAATAAACAACTGTATAGAAGAGAAAATCCAGAGAATCTTGACATGTCAGTACTTTATATTCAACTTTTTTAGTTTTAGCACATGTACCAGTGTTCTGAAATTAAAATCTTGATATGTCAGATTTCAAAGTTTTCATATCAGTAAAGTTTAAGTGCATGTACTAGTGTTTTGAAGTTTAAATCTGGATAATATGTCAGATTTTTCAGTCATTAAAAAAATGGTTTTCTTCAATTTTCACATAGTAAAGCTATTGGTGCATTCATAAATTTTATAGTGAAAATGATTCCATTTGTAACCAGGTGTTGAAATTTTGTCTTGCAGTGAAAACACCATAAAATCAGTTTGGAGTCGAATAAGACGAAATGAACCTGAAGTTGTCAGTAATTTTGAAGACTTCCTGTATAAAATTTCAAATGAAATACGCAAATCGAAACTGGATTTTAACACACTGGAATCAGCATTAAAAAGGTAAGGTTACTTAGAGTTATCTCCCTTATATACAAGAATGAAAATCAATGGCACATGTATTAATATTGACAGTATTATTGTTTCTTACTTATTATGTCATAAGTTACTGGTACCACTGCGGTAGCTCAGTTGGTAGAGTACTTGCTCTGTAAGTGGGAGGTTGTGGGTTCAATCCCCCAGCTGGGTCTGACCCAAGACTTGAAGTGGGTAGTGACTGTTCTTTTGCCAAGCACTCATCATTACAGATGAAGGTCACAGTTCTTTCAGATGGGGAACTTAAAATAAATGAGGTCCCATGTCGCGGTGGTTTGGCACAAGAAACAACCCTGCTGTATAATGCCATCAGCTCAACTCATAAGTTACTGTAGAATTTTAATAAGAAACTGAACAAAATGCTGTAGCCAGACTTCAAACCTAGACATTCCCAATACTATTGGGATGCTTTAGATTGAGGTAATTAGCCACCTGTCGAGAATTACTCACTTCATTCCTTCCTTTCCCTTTTTGTGATGATGCAACTACAGTAAAACATGTTTATAATGAAGCCCTTTAGACTCTTTTTAACTTCTTTATATTGTTATAAATAGACTTATATTGAGAAGCTGTCATGCCCAATATTTAACTTTCGTTCTATCTATGTATTTGGTTTAAGTGTGTGACTGGCTAAATTGAATCACATGACCAACTCAGTATCTTTTTGTACATGGCTGCGCAAACATACTGGGCCTGTGAAATTCATACTGGGTGGGTTAGAATTACATCCCCTGTCACTAACCTAAACTTCAACCAAATCTGCGACCAAAAATAAAAGATTTGCAAAACCTACTGCTGAAGATAGTGATTTAAAATGCATAAAAGAATCATTTTGAGACATTGAAGGTCAACGAAACGGCTGCTAGACTTTGTTAGTATGCTAAACTTTAGTATCCATTTTATTTAGCTGTAGTATTTTATTGCAGTCAGATATTTTACTTTTTATAACTTCTTTGATCGAAATCAGCAACATTTTTTAAAAAGAATTTATTTCAATAGCGCAGGGTCATCTATAAGGTAAAAAGTTAAATGTTTTGTAAATGTCTGATACGGAATGATACAGGGTCAGTAGAAAACATACGGGGTTCGGCTGCCTTATATGGTATCTTTCCTACTGACTCTGTATCATTCCGTAACAGATGCTTACATACCATGTAACTTATATTACTTTACCTTGAATTGAAACCACTAGTTTCCTAGGTAAGCTGTTGGAGTCAGAGCCCTCAAATGCAACAGATAATGGAAAAAAATTCAACCAATTAAACCTGGGACTTAATCATTGCTATGATAATTATCTTGCCATGATTGCCATAATTGGCCAGAACAGACCGTACTAGTGGGATACAACCAATTCAGCTAGTTGACAATTGGGATACTTGTCAAGTCCAGGACACCACTGTTACAACGCATTTGGTAACAAAAACGCATTTGGTAACAAAAATTTAAACAACTTCTAGAAATAAAATACACGGCATCTGAGTGTCATTCGGAGTTGTAGATATGACAAATAGTAGATATCTGATGAGATATCACCAAAAACAAAGAGATATCCAACTTTTCCCGAAAACGCATTTGGTAACAAAAGTATGTTCGACCTGAAACGCATTTGGTAACAAAAATTTAAACAACTTCTAGAAATAAAATACACGACATCTGAGTGTCATTCGGAGTTGTAGATATGAAAATAGTAGATATCTGATGAGATATCACCAAAATTTAACAGATATCCAACTTTTCCCGAAAACGCATTTGGTAACAAAAGTATGTTGAACGTGAAACGCATTTGGTAACAAAAATTTAAACAACTTCTAGAAATAAAATACACGGCATCTGAGTGTCATTCGGAGTTGTAGATATGAAAATAGTAGATATCTGATGAGATATCACCAAAATTTAACAGATATCCAACTTTTCCCGAAAACGCATTTGGTAACAAAATATGTTGAACGTGAAACGCATTTGGTAACAAAAATTTAAACAACTTCTAGAAATAAAATACACGGCATCTGAGTGTCATTCGGAGTTGTAGATATGACAAATAGTAGATATCTGATGAGATATCACCAAAAAAAGAGATATCCAACTTTTCCCGAAAACGCATTTGGTAACAAAAGTATGTTCGACCTGAAACGCATTTGGTAACAAAAATTTAAACAACTTCTAGAAATAAAATACACGGCATCTGAGTGTCATTCGGAGTTGTAGATATGACAAATAGTAGATATCTGATGAGATATCACCAAAATTTAACAGATATCCAACTTTTCCCGAAAACGCATTTGGTAACAAAAGTATGTTGAACGTGAAACGCATTTGGTAACAAAAATTTAAACAACTTCTAGAAATAAAATACACGGCATCTGAGTGTCATTCGGAGTTGTAGATATGACAAATAGTAGATATCTGATGAGATATCACCAAAAACAAAGAGATATCCAACTTTTCCCGAAAACGCATTTGGTAACAAAAGTATGTTCGACCTGAAACGCATTTGGTAACAAAAATTTAAACAACTTCTAGAAATAAAATACACAGCATCTGAGTGTCAGTCAGAGTTGTAGATATGAAAAATAGTAGATATCTGATGAGATATCACCAAAATTTAACAGATATCCAACTTTTCCCGAAAACGCATTTGGTAACAAAAGTATGTTCAACGTGAAACGCATTTGGTAACAAAAATTTAAACAACTTCTAGAAATAAAATACACGGCATCTGAGTGTCATTCGGAGTTGTAGATATGACAAATAGTAGATATCTGATGAGATATCACCAAAATTTAACAGATATCCAACTTTTCCCGAAAACGCATTTGGTAACAAAAGTATGTTGAACGTGAAACGCATTTGGTAACAAAAATTTAAACAACTTCTAGAAATAAAATACACGGCATCTGAGTGTCATTCGGAGTTGTAGATATGACAAATAGTAGATATCTGATGAGATATCACCAAAAACAAAGAGATATCCAACTTTTCCCGAAAACGCATTTGGTAACAAAAGTATGTTGACTGAAACGCATTTGGTAACAAAAATTTAAACAACTTCTAGAAATAAAATACACGGCATCTGAGTGTCATTCGGAGTTGTAGATATGAAAATAGTAGATATCTGATGAGATATCACCAAAAACAAAGAGATATCCAACTTTTCCCGAAAACGCATTTGGTAACAAAAGTATGTTCGACCTGAAACGCATTTGGTAACAAAAATTTAAACAACTTCTAGAAATAAAATACACGGCATCTGAGTGTCATTCGGAGTTGTAGATATGACAAATAGTAGATATCTGATGAGATATCACCAAAATTTAACAGATATCCAACTTTTCCCGAAAACGCATTTGGTAACAAAAGTATGTTCGACCTGAAACGCATTTGGTAACAAAAATTTAAACAACTTCTAGAAATAAAATACACGGCATCTGAGTGTCATTCGGAGTTGTAGATATGAAAAATAGTAGATATCTGATGAGATATCACCAAAATTTAACAGATATCCAACTTTTCCCGAAAACGCATTTGGTAACAAAAGTATGTTGAACGTGAAACGCATTTGGTAACAAAAATTTAAACAACTTCTAGAAATAAAATACACGGCATCTGAGTGTCATTCGGAGTTGTAGATATGACAAATAGTAGATATCTGATGAGATATCACCAAAATTTAACAGATATCCAACTTTTCCCGAAAACGCATTTGGTAACAAAAGTATGTTCGACCTGAAACGCATTTGGTAACAAAAATTTAAACAACTTCTAGAAATAAAATACACGGCATCTGAGTGTCATTCGGAGTTGTAGATATGAAAATAGTAGATATCTGATGAGATATCACCAAAATTTAACAGATATCCAACTTTTCCCGAAAACGCATTTGGTAACAAAAGTATGTTGAACGTGAAACGCATTTGGTAACAAAAATTTAAACAACTTCTAGAAATAAAATACACAGCATCTGAGTGTCAGTCAGAGTTGTAGATATGAAAAATAGTAGATATCTGATGAGATATCACCAAAATTTAACAGATATCCAACTTTTCCCGAAAACGCATTTGGTAACAAAAGTATGTTGAACGTGAAACGCATTTGGTAACAAAAATTTAAACAACTTCTAGAAATAAAATACACGGCATCTGAGTGTCATTCGGAGTTGTAGATATGACAAATAGTAGATATCTGATGAGATATCACCAAAATTTAACAGATATCCAACTTTTCCCGAAAACGCATTTGGTAACAAAAGTATGTTGAACGTGAAACGCATTTGGTAACAAAAATTTAAACAACTTCTAGAAATAAAATACACAGTATCTGAGTGTCAGTCGGAGTTAAAGATATGAGATATAGTAGATATCTGATGAGATATCATCAAAAACAAAGAGATATCAAACTTTTCCCGACTTTAACTTTTAATCCTGACTCCATTATAGGAAACATCAAAATTGAAATAAAAGAAATCATGTCAAAATTTTTACATATAGACAAGACAGAGCAATTAAAGGCTTAAATGGCAAAGTAGGTCATGACATTGACCTTTGATCTTAGGTATATCTTCTTGCAAGCCTAGGCTTATGAAGGCCCTCAAAAAGTCTTATGACGTCATGACAGTATTGTTGATAAGTTTGATGTCTCTGTGATCAGGATTGCCCTGGATATTTTTGACGTCTCATAGTTCCATGTTCACACACAATTTTGATTACAAGTGGCGGGTGTAGCTAGCTAAACAGAAGGTGCTTACCCTTCCGAAGCACCCGACCTCACCTCCCTGGTGGAAGTTCACGTGTCTAACCTGACTTGTCAGTTCCAAAGTTTTTACTTTGCTTCTGGATTGTTATTTGGACATGGATGAGTATGTTTGTTTTTGATTCTTTGAAATGTTCCCAATTATAAGCTAAAATGGAAACAAAAGCACACATACCAAGCAAAGCCATTACCTTGACCCAGTTTTGAAGACATAGCAATTTTCAGCTATTCACATCTTACTTCGACCCATTTTGAAGGCCATTTCAAAAGAAAGTAAAAATTGAAACCTGATGTAAACTGTCATAATTAGAAGCCATTTTACGAAATTCACACAAAGACGTGGTACCCATTTTTCTACCGAATATTTCCAAAGGGTAAAACCTTCAGAGGTTAATGCAACATCATATTTTTCCATTATCGGTTACGGAGAGAAAATGATTTTGCTTCTTAGATCGCCTTGTCTTAGTTATGGTAACCGTAGCAACACCACGAATAAATCTGAACTACACCAGCCTATATATACTTCAGAACAAATATCATTGATATCTGTTCAGTTGTTTCAGAAGAGAAGTCAAAATTGGGTGTCAAAGATGTTATTCCGATTAAATGATTAACGAAAACTTATTGAAGTCATTTGTACATTTCATTTGTATGTTGCAAAAGAACGCGCTTTTGTGTTATTTCCTTGTTGTACTGCCAAAACATTCTCTGAATCGGAAGTTTGGAAACCTTTTTAACATAATCTACATTTTTAGCTCACCTGAGCTGAAAGCTCAGATGAGCTATTGCAATGGTTCACCGTCCGTCGTCTGTCGTGCGTTAACTTTGTACATTTTAATCATCTCCTCTAAAACTACTAAGCCAAATTTGATGAAACTTAGTGATTATGATGCCTAGGTTAAGGTCTTTCAGATTTGCACAAATAAAAGGATTGTGTCCCCTTGGGGCCCTATAAAGTGGGAAATTGTAAAATCTTTAAAAATCATCTCCTCTGAACTTACAAGAGATATAGCATAGATATTTCATGTGAAACATACTTAGGGCACCTAGTTTCAGATTTGCACAAATCATAACTGTTGAGGCCAAAATGGGGAAATGGCAAGGTACTTAAGGGGAAAATCACTAAAATTAATGTATTGGTCAATATATCTTATCTATAAACTTTTTGTATAGGCATGTATATTGGAATATTGTAGGTATTGGCCTAACGGTCATTTTGATATATGAATAAAGGTCATAGGTTCAAAGGTCAAGGTCATAGATGCAAACGAATATTTAAATGGTCATTATCTCAAAAACTATAAACTTTTTGTATAGGCATGTATATTGGAATATTGTAGGTATTTGGCCTAACGATCATTTTGATATATGAATAAAGGTCATAGGTTCAAAGGTCAAGGTCATAGATGCAAACGAATATTTAAATGGTCAATTATCTTAAAAACTATAAACTTTTTGTATAGGCATGTATATTGGAATATTGTAGGTATTGGCCTAACGATCATTTTGATATATGAATGAAGGTCATAGGTTCAAAGGTCAAGGTCAGAGACACGAACAAATACTTAAATGGTTAATTATCTAAAAAATTATAAACTTTTTGTATAGGCATGTATCTTAGAATATTGTAGGTATGTTTTAGCTGTTTATAAATAACATATTGTAGCTAGACTTTAGATATGTTATATATAGCATACTTATATAATAATTATTATAATTAATTTGCAAAAATACTTGCATATTATTTGCCCTTACTGCTGAAAATTTTGATATTCTCTTTTATTAATGTCATTGACCATTGGACCTCTGCATAAGATATGTACTCTGCATCAGGTGATCGTTAAGGCCCATGGGTCTCTTGTTGGTTTCTTTTAATGCTGTTCTGTGTCCAGTTCTTTTTCTCTGTATATCGAGTAGGCAGTTATTTACGAGCTGGAATTAGTTGCCATATACATTGTATTTTCCCAATATTATTGGAAAAGCTAACTAACAGCTTTAGAAAATGATTCCAGAAAATGTTTTTTTTGTAAGACTACAAAAAAAGTCGCAGTGATATTTTGCAGATCAAGTTTAAGAAAAAGTGATGTCAATTTTGTTTAAGTACAGTCCTGGTTGACGGGCTATTGACATCACAGTCATTTTTGTACAGCGTGAACAAAGTGAACCTGTACTTTGTCATCGCTTTCTTCCAAGATATCGAGCTTCTTTGCTATGAAATTATAAGATATGAGTACACCTGGAAATAGTGCGCCTGATAAATGAGCGTGAAAGAAGTATATCTGTTTTATCGTGAGATATGTATTCTGAGACGGGTAATGCATTTGGTTACATATGCACATTTGGAATAAATTTTCGGAATACATTTCAGAATCTAGTAAAATATTGCGACGGGATGCATCTAATAATTTCTGCAATTTGGCGAACTGATCTCATGTTTACAATAAAAAGTAGTTCGAGAAGTTTGCGTCCTACGATGTAAAATCATAACTTTTTAAGAAATGAACATCAACGGCAGGTTGTTTAATTAATTCTTCGTGAAATCTACGGAAATTTAAATTTATTTTGAAGGTTATGATAACGTATTTTAATGTTGAGGCAATTGTGTCATATTTTAAAATGTTTATCGATTAGATTTTACTTCGTGAAAGGGAGATAATTCGTACAGTGTTGTATGCAAATTTTATATACAGTCGTTTTACCAGTTCTGAACAGGGTTTCATATAAGCGCTGCTGCAGACGTCATCCACAAGCAGAGGAAATAAAATTTATGTGGTGTAATAATACAAATGTTTACTGATTCCAAAATATCGACACCTGTCCTCAAAAACACGTGGTAGTATGTTTTCTTGAAAAAAGCATTTCCGTGATCACGATTTGTTTACATCGTTAAACTAGGTCACCAACAATCTGTCGTACATTTAGGAAGCGGTTGAAGAAACAGCAAATTGAGAAAGTTATTTTGCGATTCCTTTAATTGAACGGGATTGAAATTTTAGATTATTCGGTAGTAAAAATTCGGAACTGGTAAAACAACTAAATGATCCAGTTATGCATACAACCGCTAGAATGTACCCCCTCATAGCGACGGTAGGATCTGCAAAACTCTACTTTCTCTCTATCCGAAATGACAAAACGATCGGGTACAACTTTTTTAAATTTTAATTACCGATTGTCTTTTTCATATATTTATGAAATTAATTTTTTCTACCATTTAATTCAGCAATACATGGTTTGGTACATAAAAATTTGTTTCTTTTTCCAAAAAAAAACCCATCCGTCGGATTATATGCATAGATCAACGACACACACACCCCCCCCCCCCCCCCCCCCCCCCGAATTTTCGGTTATATTCTGTCTTGCCACAACACAATTTTCCCAACTACGCTGTACAGCAGCACGACAGTGCTATGTTTTAAGCTTATATTCAGATAAAGCTGAATAAAATGTTTAATCATTGTCCGTTAAAACTTTTGTTCAATCATACCTAATGCAGACTGGAATTAAACAATTTAACCAGTTTCCTGTTTCCTGTCTGGCAGGTTTTTTTTTAATAACATATATACAAAATATACACGACACCCACCTACCACCTACCAGATGAGCAGGACGTTACTAGTGTTATAATCACTTTTGTTAGGGGGTTATATAAATTTTCTGAATTTATCTATAGACATAATAACAGGCACATAGCCGGTTGTAATTTTGAACAAATCATAGTGGTATGGAAACATTGGAATGACTGTAACTTGTATATCACAGTATTATTTGTATGAACTTTTCTTGTATATGTAATTACCCCCGAAAAGAGTAAAAGTGTGTACAACTTAATGCTTAAGTACTTTCGACAGCTTACAAGAGTAAAATTATTTACTAATAACAAAATTATTTTCTAATTTTTGCTTATTTTTAAATAAAGTCTGAAGGTTATCAATCTTCAGTAACATTAGTTAGTATAACTGCAGGCATGGGGCGAATTACATTGCAATGTAATGCATTACATTACAATTACTCTGACAAAAGTAGCTTTATATTACAATTACAATTACATGTATTTTGGAAAGTAATGCATTACATTACAATTACTTTACCAAAGTAATGCATTATATTACACATTACATCTCATAAAGAATCCAAACATATAAATACGATATGTTTCGGATTCAGAATTTGAAATTGAAATTTTGGGTTCTTTTTCTATAAAGTTCTTATGTTTTGATTTTCAATTGTTGAAAACAGGAGTATATATAGTCAATAAGTGTATGTATAGATTCTTTTCGCTTTGGGTCATTCAACTGATATTTCTGCTGTTTACCAGTAGGTTTTACAAAATTTGTCAAAGTTGATTGTTCATCTATGTCAGGCTTTTTATTATCTAAATATACATTTCTGTTTTACTCTAAAAATTAAGAAGAAAAAACAGAAATGTTGTAAGGAATTTTTTCATATTATATGTTTTTATTTTTTTATTTATTTCATTCACTGAATGTTTCTTAATTACCATTAAATCAAAACAGTAACAGGAGTTGATAGGTATACAAACTAATTAGTGGTATTGTCAGGTGTAAATTATAAACCATACTTAACAAATAATTTCTTTAATCATTAAAGATAGGTTACTTTAATAGCATATAAAAAGGATTAAAAAAAACAATCTCTGGTAAAAATAAAATTGTTTTCATCACAGGTTATAAGTTAAAGCAAAATTACAAATTATTGTAGTTACTGAAACTTATATTTAGATATTTTGCAAATTTTGATGTGATCTTTAGACTTCAATAGTACTAAAAACAGCATTTGCATTTTGCTTTAAAATGTATTTTTATCCTTTACATTTGTTGGAAATTCAAAATGATCTGAAGTATACTAACTTTTTGCATTTTATATAGTTTTAGTATTAAGGTTGAATGAAATAAATCATTAGTTTGACAAATTAACAGTTAAAAGTTACAATTTTTCTAGACATCGATTTTTATATTTATATTAGGGAAAAAAGTAGCCTGTAGGTACTTACTAGCCCTGAATTGTAATGGTAATAATATCTAACATTTAATACAGAGAAGTAATGCTATGTAATGCCATGTAATGCTTAATTACATGCATTTTTGTCTATGTAATGCATTACATTACAATTACATGTAATGCAAAAATTAAGGCATTACATTACATGCATTACTTTGAGAAATGTAATGCATTACAGGGCATTACAATTACAAATTAGCATTACCCCATGCCTGTATAACTGATATAGAAAATATATAATTACTATATGTAACTATGATGATGGTATCATTTCATTGTAGTACAACAAAATATTGCCTACTTTCTATTTTAGCAAGAACTTAAAGTTTCAGTAAGCAGTGAGTGGTCGTTTATTGCACAATTTGATGCACCAGACACTAACCGCAACTCATACTGCAGAAACAACAAGAGGCAAAGTGTTCAAACATAATCATTTAGCAGTTTGGAGGTGTATTTACTCGAACGATTTGACTCTTGTGGCTAACCACTTTGGGATTGATGAAAAATGAGAAACATCCCCAAAATCAATACACGGATTCGTGTGACAAACTTTCTTAACATTGCAAATAAAATTGAAAACATGTTATGGGTTTGGTTAAGAATTGGAATGGTGTTTATAAATTATCATTATTGTAATGAGAAAAGATGTTTTAGCCCTTACTAGTTCAAGATAATGTATACACGTTATGATTATGTTATCTAACCGGTTACAACAAAAATAATCTTATAAAATTATAATTTGTACATTATGTACGTCTTGAAAGAATGTTAAAAAAAAACAAAACACACACACACACACACACACACACACACACACACACACAATAAAGCCAATACGTAACATTTTGGGGCAGATCGATCGAATATACATTCAAATTCTTGTTTCATTTTATATGAAACAAAAAAATTGAATATATTAACCAGATATTGGAAACATTTTTCTTTTCATGTAATTAAACAATTCACAAACCTTTCGACATGTATACATAGAATGATACAACAAATATTGCAGTAGAGTCCAAACACTGTTTCAGAACCTTTTTTATTATTATATATATATTGCCATTTATATTTTCTGCATCAGTCGAATGTCGATTTCTTTTTAGCCAGATTTGGTAGGTCCTGCGGAGACAGGGAAACATTACCATCAAATACAAACTTTATTATATAAAATATCCATTAGATAATGGCTTCATGTCTTAAAACAACCATCAGGGGTATTTACAGCAAATGTAATGAAACAATATTAGTGACTGCTAAGGTTGCATTTCCCTATATCTTCCTTCATAGATACGTTTGGCTCTCCAGAAAACTTCGTTTGCTAGATGAGAACGAATAGCAGGTAAAAACGCTACCACACATAGCTGGGGACATTGAAAAGACATTGATTGCAAGAGCAAAAAGTAACATATTAGAAATGTGGAGAGGTACATGCAAAGGAGAAGTGCGGATATAAGGAGTGCTTTCAAAATTTAGATAAACACAGTAGGAAATTATTTCTTTTCATCTTTTTTTAAGCTAGATATAGGCCGTAAATAGTTTAGTTGAATTAAAAAAGTGGAATAGCGAACAAGAACGATAAAGGTCGATTGAGCTGTGGATATAATAAGAATTTCAAAAAATGTTTACTGACAAATAGAAAGAAATTAATTTAGTAAATAAAAAGGAATAACTAAAGCAAAGAAAAAATCAAAATGAGGGAGAAGATAAATGCTCTGTGAAAAAGTTAGGATAAGTAGTCTTTCTTTTTGGTGAGTTTGAAATTAGGTTGAACCAGTTGAGATCTAAATAATAGCTAATCTGAATGTCTAATGAAATTTTAATTTATATTAAGGAAATAAACCGAAATCCAGATTACATTAACCAGTTTCTGAGTTTGTTTAAACACAATGTCAAAACACAAGGTACAAAAACTGTACAATCCTTGATATTAGAAAAAGCGACCGAAACAGAAAACATCAAATCGTTTCGACAACCAAAGCTCAGTCATCTTAACCTTAAAAGAATTAAGAAAGAATGTTGTGTGTGTTACATGTTTAAAAATGCCTATACATCCAAATGGCTTCTAAATAGCTGACTTTTAGTCTTGTTTGTCTCAGGTTCCAGAAATTGATCTACGGGTGCATTTTGCTTTATCCTAACATGGTTATCAATTTTAAGGACAAAATTAACAGAAACTAATTGCCATCCAACATTTTTGTTACAAATGTCTTACAGGAAACAATCTGATATAATATCAACACCTCCCGCTGGTATTCCTGGGCAGTGTATTCCATTATATATTGTACAGTGTATCTGACACTCAGATACTGTGTATTTTATTTCTAGAAGTTGTTCAAATTTTTGTTACCAAATGCGTTTCACGTTGAACATACTTTTGTTACCAAATGCGTTTTCGGGAAAAGTTGGATATCTGTTAAATTTTGGTGATATCTCATCAGATATCTACTATTTTTCATATCTACAACTCTGACTGACACTCAGATACTGTGTATTTTATTTCTAGAAGTTGTTTAAATTTTTGTTACCAAATGCGTTTCAGGTCGAACATACTTTTGTTACCAAATGCGTTTTCGGGAAAAGTTGGATATCTCTGTTTTTGGTGATATCTCATCAGATATCTACTATTTGTCATATCTACAACTCCGAATGACACTCAGATGCCGTGTATTTTATTTCTAGAAGTTGTTTAAATTTTTGTTACCAAATGCGTTTCAGGTCGAACATACTTTTGTTACCAAATGCGTTTTCGGGAAAAGTTGGATATCTGTTATTTTGGTGATATCTCATCAGATATCTACTATTGTCATATCTACAACTCCGAATGACACTGGATGCCGTGTATTTTATTTCTAGAAGTTGTTTAAATTTTTGTTACCAAATGCGTTTCACGTTCAACATACTTTTGTTACCAAATGCGTTTTCGGGAAAAGTTGGATATCTGTTAAATTTTGGTGATATCTCATCAGATATCTACTATTTGTCATATCTACAACTCCGAATGACACTCAGATGCCGTGTATTTTATTTCTAGAAGTTGTTTAAATTTTTGTTACCAAATGCGTTTCAGGTCGAACATACTTTTGTTACCAAATGCGTTTTCGGGAAAAGTTGGATATCTCTTTGTTTTTGGTGATATCTCATCAGATATCTACTATTTGTCATATCTACAACTCCGAATGACACTGGATCCGTGTATTTTATTTCTAGAAGTTGTTTAAATTTTTGTTACCAAATGCGTTTCAGGTCGAACATACTTTTGTTACCAAATGCGTTTTCGGGAAAAGTTGGATATCTCTGTTTTTGGTGATATCTCATCAGATATCTACTATTTGTCATATCTACAACTCCGAATGACACTCAGATGCCGTGTATTTTATTTCTAGAAGTTGTTTAAATTTTTGTTACCAAATGCGTTTCAGGTCGAACATACTTTTGTTACCAAATGCGTTTTCGGGAAAAGTTGGATATCTCTTTGTTTTTGGTGATATCTCATCAGATATCTACTATTTGTCATATCTACAACTCCGAATGACACTCAGATGCCGTGTATTTTATTTCTAGAAGTTGTTTAAATTTTTGTTACCAAATGCGTTTCACGTTGAACATACTTTTGTTACCAAATGCGTTTTCGGGAAAAGTTGGATATCTGTTAAATTTTGGTGATATCTCATCAGATATCTACTATTTGTCATATCTACAACTCCGAATGACACTCAGATGCCGTGTATTTTATTTCTAGAAGTTGTTTAAATTTTTGTTACCAAATGCGTTTCAGGTCGAACATACTTTTGTTACCAAATGCGTTTTCGGGAAAAGTTGGATATCTCTTTGTTTTTGGTGATATCTCATCAGATATCTACTATTTGTCATATCTACAACTCCGAATGACACTCAGATGCCGTGTATTTTATTTCTAGAAGTTGTTTAAATTTTTGTTACCAAATGCGTTTTTGTTACCAAATGCGTTGTAACACACCACAATGTTATACATGTACCGTACTTTTGTGATGAAATTACAAAATTCTTTTAATTTATTGTAGTTTATATATAGAGTAAATCCTCAGTAATTCAAACAATTTTTCCAAATATTTGTTTTTTCTATGAACTCAAACAAGCGAATAATAAGTTGGGAGCCAAAATTATATCATTAAAGTTACACTGATGCTTTATATGACTGTTAGTCTCTTTAATGCCATATGAAATATGCACCATTTTATGAATTAACCTACTGTTAACATGTTCATGATGTTTGTAAGATTCCCCTGTTCCCATCCACATACAAAGTGGTATATTATCAAAATTTTACAAAATGTCTACATTTAACATTGTTAGGTCTGATGCAGTTCTAAGGTTCTTTTAGATTTCTGAAGGGTGATATGTTTTAGGCTGCTGGGTCATTTTAGGCTACATTATAATGTAGGGTTTTCTAAAAATTGGTTTTCAGGGCTGACTAAAGTTTTGCCCATTTTTAGAAGCTTTTTCTTCAGATGCATCTAGCACAGTCAAAAAGATTGAAACTATATGGAGGTATATAGGATTTGTCTCCCTTTGAATTAGTTTTCTGTATTCAAAATTGTAGCAACCTTTCTATCACCTGTTATACTGAAATTATTACTCAAAGCAGCAGTGTTTAATGAAGTTCTTATGAAGTTGTCTATGGTGTTTCAGCAGAAAAATAGCATGTCCAACTTAGTAATTATCCATGGTAACTTAGCAGACCATCAACACTGATTTCCTACAAACAAATAAGGGGTTGAGCCCAAGTGATCTAAATTGCCAACTTAAAGATTACAGTCCCTATCACCACAAAGTTTTGAAACCTGTTCGTGACTGACAATATTAAATATGAAAACTAATTTTGTCAGTCACGAACAGGTTTTAAAACTTTGTGGCGATAAGGACTGTAATCCTTAAGTTGGCAATTAAGATCACTAACTTAAAGTAATAGGGATCATGTGTATATCTTGTCTGTACAATGTGAACGCTAATCATAGGTAATATGTATATGTATTGACTGTGAATTCTGATGCACCCCAGATATCAGTAGACCTTCCCATGTACTAATTAATAATATCAACTATTAGATATTAAAATTAGATTGTCAACTATCAACTATAGTGTTGAGGTCTAATTTATTTTATAATACCTCCTCACCCTTCAAACAAAGTTTAGGGGGAATATAGGAATTACCCCGTCTGTCTGTCCATCTGGTTGTCTGTTCCAATATCGTGTCCGCTCCATATCCTTCATGTCTATGGATGGATGTTTTGGCACAAGTCTAAACCAACAAGAGATGATTTGTTGCATATTTATATGCATAAGTCAACAGTCAAGGTCAGAAGGTCAAAGCTTAGTTTTTCTGTCACAATATCATGTCTGCTCCATATCTTCCATGTCTATCAATGATTTTGATCAAACATGGCACAAATGTTAACCAGCATGAGACAGTGTGTGGCATACTACATTTATGTGCATAGGTCAAAGGTCAAGGTCAGGAGGTCAAAGTTTAGTTTTTCCTCCACAATATGTTGTCCGCTCCATATCTTCCATGTCTATCCATGGATTTTGATCAAACTTGGCACAAATGTAAACCAACATGAGCGACAATCTGCTGCATACGACAATGTGTGGCATATGACAATGTGTCGTGTACCAAATTTATGTGCATAGATCAAAGGTCAAGGTCAGGAGGTCAAATCTTAGGTTTTCTGTCAAAATATTGTGTCTGCATCATATCTTCCATGTTTATGGATGGATTTTGATTAAACTTGTCACAAATGTAAACCAACATGAGACGATGTGTAGCATACCAAATTTATGTGCATAGGTCTAAGGTCAAGGTCAGGAGGTCAAATCTTAGTTTTTTTGTTACAGTATCATGTCTGCTGAAATCTTACTTTTATTCTTAGTTCTTTTTAAATCTAAGAGTCATTGCTCTGAAAACAGTGACATGTATTTATGGAATTTGTTTGTCACAAGAACACAGATGGCGGGTCTACTGATGATGGGTCTACAGGGAGTATTAGTCTCCTTTAGAGACAGCTCTAGTTTATGATTTTTACTGCAAGTATTATGAGAATTTACCCTGTTGGCCTCTTGGTTTATTTGCTTTATTAAACATGTATTGCAGTTGCATTTTCAGTATAATATCAGTCAAAACTTTTTGTTATAAATGGTTCAATATTGAAATGTTGAATATTCATTTGTATGCAAAATAATATAATAGATGTATAAATCTAAATTGATTTTAAGTTTTATTCATATGTTTTATAACATATGAGTGGTACTCAAAAGTAATAACCAGTTATTTATAAATCTGTCCTGACACATAATTACACTAAAAATGTAAGGAATAGTTATGTCATTCACTTATTTGATTAGTAGTTCAGTGTATTTGAAGTACCTGTATGACAAAATAGTCATGAAGTTATTAACTTTCCTTTCTTTGGAAACTATGGGCCTCTCGTGCTATAACTGGTATTGGCTCCATTCTTACTAAGGAATGGAGTGTTATTCCGATTTTCTGGTCTACATATTGTCAGCTGATCTGTATGATATGCAGTGGTTAGTTTGTTGCATATAACCTAGTATTTCATGTGGCACCCGCAATTTTTCAGAGAAAGACTCCACCCACCCACCACACCCCGCTACAGAAATGGAGAAAAAAATAATATTAAAATTTTGATACAGAATTTAAAGGGCTGATAAGGAAGTCTTGCCATTTTTGCCTGTTTATGTTCAGATAAATTTATTACTGGTATAACTGTCTTACACTGAGGAGTAATAAAAAACAAGCCATATGGTGGGCGATATTAAATTTATTGAAGTTCTGCTCTGCCATCTGTATATCTCACTTCTCGTTTCAGACGAACCCCAATTTTTATGAAGGTTGGTGCAAAACACATTGATAGGAGATGTACATATTGCTTGTATTAAATAACTCAAGGTTCCATTGTACATATGTTATCCAATTTAATTTTGATTAAAACTATATTTTCAAGGGAGTATGATACGATACTGTTCAGTGTGGGTGTGTCAGTGTTATGTGGGTATGTCATTGTAATGTGGGTGTGTCAGTGTTTCTATCAGTAGAAGCTGCTTTTAAAACAAATTAAACTATATAACTTAAGACAGGTCATAAATGAAAGGGTGGAACACTTAACTTAATGCATATACAAATTTTATAAGCACCTAATGTTTATTTTTCTGAGTTAAAAGATAACTTGATATAACATGCATGGATATCTGTTTTGTCTAAAATTTGTGTGGGTTGAAGATTAGTGTTTATGAAATTTCTACTGAGGCATGCCAAAGATGATTTTTTCTCCTATAATTATATCCTCCCCATACTTTTGTTGCAGGGGGTGGGGGGTAGGGTGATGGATGGGAGCAGGGGTGTGTGTGTTGTATTTAAACTGGAATCACCTTGTCCATCCGTCAATCTGTACACATTATTTTGTCCGGAGCTTTGTGCTCCATTCAAAGGCAGGGTCTCAGCATGAGTACTTATGGTAATGGAAATACTAGTTACAGTGAAAAATTACTTTCCCAAGATACCAGGAATAGGGAATCGAAACTGGGTCATTGCACAACCATTTTATACAAAAGGTGCCTTATAGACAACACAGTATTAACGGGCCTTGTACATATAGTACAACTTCACATCATTGCATTCATTTTTTGTGTTATGGTTACTAGTTATTATAATTTGTGTGAGCTCTGTTTATATTACATTGATGATGCCCATAGATTTAGAGAACTGCTGTATTTTGTGAAATTTTGTTCCCCACATGATTGCAAATAATACCATTAAATTCAATAAACATGTATAAAATACAGTCAGTCAAGTGGAAGACCTTGTCAGATTTATCAGTTTATAATGAAAGTTTTACTTTAAAGTATTAACAAGTGGATGGAAATAAAACTTTAATGTTCAAATGTTGACTTAAGGATTAGATGTATCGGTACCTTGTATATGCAGTTTGCCTCATCACATACCAGTACCCCTTCTTTGGCCTCCCTATATACCTGGAAGATGTGTGGAAGCTATTCTGACAAGATATTTTTCATATGAAGTTATCACACTGTAGTCATGTTAAAGGTTCTTCTCAGTTTTATTAATTTATGAAGAGTTAAATCATGACCAGGTAGAGAAAACTAGTTCAAGTGTGTGTGGTACCACGTTATTAAGTATAGGTGTAATTACCATTATTTACAAGGTTAAATTGTCCAGGTAGATAGTGCAGGTAAAATTGACAAATTTTAGTCATCTCTATACAGAATACAGGTAAGATGGGATATAATTTTTTATTTTTTGTGAAATTAATAATTCATTTGTATGTGTATAAAAGAAAAGGAAAAGATAAAAATTTAAAAACATTATTAAAAACATTTAAGTGGGAAACCTCATTGTTTCATATCAGGATTATGGATATCATTTTTCAAAGTTAAATGTACCGGTATTTTAAAAGTGTAAATGCATTATGTAAATTAAAGTTATTGTACTAATAATAAAATTTATGGGATTTAAACAGTGCAACTTTAGAGCGTTACAACACATGCTGTGTATATATTAATTTTTTATTGTTAATAACTTTTAGCTGTATTATTGCAATAAGTTCTACATTACAGTAAATTGGTCCTTACTAATTATCTTTGTTACATATTAAAATTTTAAAACATGAATACTAGCCCTCAGTGATTGATTAGTCCCATGCACTTCAAGTTAAAATAATTTTTAGACAAATAAAATGTAAGTAAAACACTGCTGTTTACTTTATCCATAATCTTTGATTTTTATTTTTTTTTTTTTTTCTCCACTGAAGATAAAACAATTGTTTTTTGAAAATCAGCCAGTTTTGTTGACTATATTTTTTATGTTTATTTTCTTAATTCACGTTCAATATAAGTATGTGTAATAGCATATATAAAACACTAACTGGAATCTACAGATATATTGAATGGTTCAGAGAGAAGAGAGAGAGAGAGAGAGAGAGAGAGAGAGAGAGAGAGAGAGAGGGCGATGTTGAATTTGTGATACTGTATAAGAAACATTCACAAGGACAAATATTCACAATTTTTATGGTGACTCTTGTACCTCGAATACCAGGTATATCTTCTCGGTGAAAATTTCTTTCCACAAAATATTTTAGAAGATCAAAATAGTGAAAGTTTCCTACCACTAATGTTTTTCTTTACGAAGTGGTTATTGTCCCGTATGTGTCAATAACAAATGTGTTATTACCACATATTTTTTATACCCGTATTTTATAGTATACATGTACATGGGCTTTATAACTTTATGATTGGCTATAAATTCATCAATTTAGTGATAATTAAAGTATATTTAATAGAAACTTGTCATATTTGGGTCCAATAATAGATTATTTTGATAAAAAACGTAAATACGATCTTAGATCCGCCATTTTGTTTTCGTCATACCGTCGCATCGTTTTTTGCAGTTCATCACGATCAAAGATCGATAGTCAAACATTTGGACAGCAACTTTTTGAGAAATATCAATAAAATTTTGTTTGAATTCAAAATTGGACTGTTTATTCCTATTTAATCGATGTAAGAAGTTACCGTACATGCGTACAGTTATATGAATATAAAAAAAAATATGTGGTAATAACATCCGCCTTTTTCTTATACAGTATTGTGTGTGTATCATAAAATATTCAGTTTAAAAATGTTTTACTTTACCTAAATATTTAATTTAGAAAAATCACAGGAAATGATTCAATATATTTTTTTGTCTAGATTAATAGTGAGAGAGAATGTTTTGTAGAAATAAAAACTTTATTTAAATTACACAGGAAATGCTTACAAAAAATTTATTAGATGATTGATGGGTGTCAGTAAGGGAGAATTTATAACATATGATACAAGAATTAGTTTTGTCTGCCAACAATTATTGGAAAAACATAATTTTATTTGCAACCTTAAGGAATTTAAGTGAAACAGTGTGAGTTGTATTAGTTTGTCAGTTTGCCTGCCAAAGGTCAGTGTTTTCTCCAGGCACTCGCATTTCAACCATATCTTAATTGACTGACTTGATATAAGTGACAGAATCTTGACTGGGGCAGGGAAAAAATCACCATTACTCCACTCCATTCCAAAACTAAAACAATATACCGGTACAAAGGAATTCCCCTGCTAGTAGTGCACAAGTATAACTTAATGGTCAGTCTGCATTACTTGGCAAATTTCAATGTAACTTGGTAAGAAGCATATCTAGGTAAGTGCAATTCAAGTTGGTTTGTTTACTCAAAAAAGTAACCAAAAGTAGGTCACTAGGTCATAGTGGTCCAAAAATCATTACAATTAATCTCCTAAATTGATTTTTCTATAAAGATGACATTGTTTTCTGTTTCTTAAATGGATTTTCAAATGATGTTGATTTCAAAGATCATACAAGGTCCTGACCATTGCCAAATGTAAAAATTAATGAACTGATATGCAATTCTTTCAGTTATAGAGGTGTACATATTTCAGGCTGACCAATTTGACAGATTTATCTGAATTTGACAGATTTGTACCATAAAACGTGTAAACATATGGATAAAATGAAATGGTCAAATGAGACAAATTTTTCCCATTTTGACGTTTTCTTTTGATTAAAAGTACTTAAAATTCGGACTTTATGTATGGTAATTAAACCAAAATCAAACAGGATAAAAAGTACCTAAATGGCAACCTTGCGCACTAAAAATGTACCGATCTCGACAAATAAATAAATTTGATCGGTCAGCCTGATATTTACACTATCAAAATAGTAAACTTTGAAAACAACATACCTATAGCTCAATAAAGTTTAATACATTTTGATACAGTCCCTCATGTATAATTTGTAAAATTTTTGTTTTTATAGTAAAAGTTCAGCACATGATCAGGAAGTACAGAAATTATATGAGGAAATGGAGTACCAGATTAAAGCCGAGAAAGAGCGAGTTTTGACTGAGGTATGCTTATGTGTATTTTATATTCATGTGCATGATGTTTATGCACTAATATTTTGCTGTAGAAGAATTTCAAAAATTATTTTTCTTTAAGATCAGATTTTAAATGTAAATGTTATCACATTTTACAAATGCAAACTGGTGCCACTTGTAGACAAGTATGAAAGTTACTATACATGTTTAGTTAAATACCATAGGGTCACATACATCAGGGTCACTTGTCATACATGGTGTTCATATAATGATGATCTTGCAATGATATAATGATATATTCCATAAATTATTTTCTTCAGGATCAGATGTTAAAAATTAAAATGTTATCACTGAAGTAATTATAAACTAACAATTTGCAGACAAGGTAATCAAATATCATAGGGTCACATGCATCAGAGGGGTCACTTGTTAAAAAGGTATTACTGGTAATATATATGAGTGCATTTTTTGTTATTCTTGGTGTATTTCATAATTTGTGATGATAAAACTGTTAAGACAATTCCAGTTGCTAGGGTAATTAATTTTGAGAGCAGATTAAAATTGAATATAGAAATAGGGCATGTTAATTATTATGTCTTTATATAAAAATGTATTGGCACAAAAATGCACATACACTTGCAGTTTAAAAATGCAAATTGTGCATATATGAAAAAATAGGTTCATATTACAATGGTTGTCACACTATTTTATTGTATATACAATGAACTATATTATACCGGTATGCACACTTCTGATAAGTGTATTAAGTGTAATAGGATGTTACAAACTTTGAGTAAATCCACACATTCACAAATACCTTCCCGTTGTTTACTAGAAGTGACAAGAAACATACTACAAAGTGTAGTTGAATAGTTTTGAACTCCTACTTTGAAAAGATTGTCATTTCACTTGCCTTTCACCACCATCCAAGAATTGACCACCTCCATATAAGGTAAGGAATCTTGACCGGGGTGTAATGCATCGTTACTCTACTCTATTCATATATACAATAAAACCCACAGTAACTTTGCCACCTCATTTATATATAGCCACACTGTTTTGAAGTCAAAAATTTCATTTCTTCTATGTTTTTCTGTATATGCTAAATTGCCAAATTGTGACAGAATAATGTGATTAATTGACCTGGCCCTGGGATCACAAACAATGCTTAACTTAAGCAAAAACTTATTTTCAAAATATGAGTTTTGACTTAACTTAAAGTTAAATATTGTTCCTGATACCAAGGTACTTGTCTGTGAAAAGTTAAGTTCAAACTTAGATTTAAGTAAAATAAGTTAAGATTGCTTCCTGATCCATTTCTTTTTTTAAAGTTGTTTTAACTTTAAAGTTAAGAAAAAACTTAGATTTAAGTATAAAAACTCGCTTAAGTATTGTTCTCGATCTCAGGGCCTGGTCTTACTGTAGAAGAATTGGTAGCAAATCAAAATCAAGACTAGATAAGTGTTCAATCCTGCATTGGAATATAAAATGTCATCTGGTGGGTGGCGCACAAACAATATCAAAACTGGTTGCTATAAACATTCTGTTTTAGAAAAAATTGTATAAATATTTGTTGACATGTAGACATGCACGTGTCTTAATTAATGAATATAATTGATGATTTACCTGTAAGGTAAATACTCAAGGTGAGGATATCACCGGTAATTTAACATTTACTTTCTGCAAGGACACTCATACTCTACTGGTATATCATCACTGTTGAAGAGAGAACTACCAGTACTTTGTAATTGTCCAGGTAAATCGTCTAGAACATTTTTAATTTCAGCATTTCATTTTCAATATTTAATAATGATGAGGTTTTTTTTAAATGAAAAGTATAAATAAAGCAATTGAGTTTGAATTAGAATCAACATAAAGTTCTGAGTAGCTATCATGTCCAGGATTTAAGAGATAAAAACTAATTTAACTTTGGTTATATAGTTGCAATGTACATAAATTTCATGTCTAATATAATCTAAAAACATTTGTGTTAATAACTTATACTACAAGAGAATTTGTATTGAACTGTCATGAAATTTTTGTCATAGAATTAAGATATTAAAACATGTTTTATGTTACACAGTATAATTGATATACCGGTACATATATAAAGCATTTTAAAACACCAGGCTGACCAATTCGACAGATTTGTACCATAAAAATGGATAAACGGATGGATTATATGACTTTTTTTTATCCCTGAACCATAGGCTCAGATGAGCTATTGCTATCTATCTTCGTTCGTCATGCGTGGTCTGTTTTGTGTCATGTGTAAACGTTTCACATTTTAATCAACTCCTCAAAAACTACAAAGCCAAATTGGATGATATTTGGCAGTAATGATGTCTGGATGAGGGGCTTTCAGATTTGCACAAATGAAAGGATTATGTCCCCTTGGGGCCCCATAAAGGGGAAAATTGTGAAAATCTTTCAAATTATCTGCTCTGAACTTACAAGAGATAGAGCTTAGATATTTCATGTGAAACATACTTAGGGCACCTAGTTTCAGATTTGCACAAATCCTAACTGTGGGTGCCAAAATGGGGAAATGGCAAGGTACTTAAGGGGGAAATTGCTAAAATTAATGTATTTGTCAATATATCTTGAAAACTATAAACTTTTTGTATAGGCATGTATATTAGAATATTGTAAGCATTTGCACAACAATCATTTTGATATATGAATGAAGGTCATAGGTTCAAAGGTCAAGGTCATAGTCACGAACAGATACTTAAATGGTTAATTATCTCAAAAACTATAAACTTTTTGTATAGGCATGTATATTAGAATATTATAGGCATTTGCACAACGATCATTTTGATATATTAATGAAGGTCATAGGTTCAAAGGTCAAGGTCATAGATGCAAATGAATACTGAAATGGTTAATTATCTCAAAAACTGTAAACTTTTTGTATAGGCATGTATATTGGAATATTGTAGGTATTGCCCTAACGATCATTTTGATATATGAATGAAGGTCATAAGTTCAAAGGTCAAGGTCATAGATGCGAACGAATACTGAAATGGTTAATTATCTCAAAAACTATAAACTTTTTGTATACACATGTATATTAGAATATTTTAGGTATTGGCCTAATGAACATTTTGATATATAGATGTTTTAGCTGTTTATAAATAATATATTGTAGCTAGAATTTAGATATGTTATATGTTGCATTCTTATATAATAATTATTATAATTAATTTGCAAAAATACTTGCATATAATTGGCCCTTACTGCTGAAAATTTTCACATTCTCTTATATTGATGTCATTGACCATTGAACCTCTGCATGAGATATGTACTCAGCCTCAGGTGAGCATTAAGGCCCATGGGCCTCTTGTTTAAATTAAAAGTACTAAAAATTCAGACTTTTTATATGGAAATGTACCAAAATCAAACACTAAATGATAAAAAGTACCTAAATGATATTCTTGCAAACTAAAAATGTACCAATCTGGACAAATAAATAAATTTGATTGGTCAGTCTGTAAATGTTTCTTGGGTACCCGTAGATGAAGCAGTATTGGATGCATGTAATTTTCAGTACATTTGTCCGAACTTATTATGTTATTGTACTTCACTTTATACAGTGAAAATGTGGCTTAAAACAAAGGTGGTGGCTAATTGTGAGGTATATTATATATAGTGTTATACTACTGGATATGTCAACATCTAATATCAAATGCCTCATTCGTGAGGGTGATTATTAAACAGCTACTTTTTAGTAAATATAATCATGACATTGTTAGTGGCTGGTTGTAACAGTTCACGACTAACATCGAAAAAGCTATAAAAAAAGGTAATATATTATAGGGTTACTGAACTGATATTAATTATTATGCTATTGTCCTGAGTTGACTCGAAATTTGCACGAGCTTGTGAGTGCAAATTTAGAGTCAACGAGGGTCTATATTTTACTATATCAGTGTATATACACATTGCATAAAATTGCATTTGAAGCAAGACCTGTTATATAAGTCTGTTTGATAACGGTAAAATCCATTAACCAAAAAGGAAATTGCATAAGACATTAACTAATATAAAAAGATACAAACTTCATATTTGATAACCATACATAATGAACAAGTGAAAAAAGAACAATATATTTAAAGAAATTCTCTTTGTTCCACATAAAAGTAGCATTTTTTTATTAAACTTGTGAAACTTTTAATAAAATATTGATTAACACCCTGAAACATCTTTTTTACCAATTAATAACTAACGAATTAAATAATAGTGTTATCTACCTAAAGCAAAATGCTGATAGCAATAAAAATACTTTAATGTGAAATAACTAATTGATTTCCTATTGTAATTAATTGTATTAATTAGATTAAGATTTATGAATTAAGCTTCACTCTCTTTCTAATTTATGACTATAAATGACATATTGTATTATTACCATAATTATTTATTAATTTAATCAAAGATTTGACAGTATATTACTATTTTCATCATCAGGACTATTTATTCCATATCAAAGTAAATGGACATTCAGATTTTTTTGTCACTCGATATAGAAACAAGATCAGGAAATACATCGCACTGGTATATAAAAACCTACTTGTGGTATTTTGTAGTGGAATTTTGTCACTTGATAATAATTAGCCTTATGAGGTTTAGCAATGACAGTTTCTTACATCAAAAATGTGAGGGTTGCTTTAAAGTACAACAAGAAGTAAAACGGCAGATTGTTTCATCACACAGCTGAAACTTTTTCATCACTGTGATACTTAAAACATAAATTCTCCTTTCAAAAGACAATTGTTACAAGTTTATCATTAATGTAGTTTGTTGTCATGTTAAAGGATTTTGTTAATAAGTTAGTTGAAGTTATTAAAAGATTAGTGGATTTTATTGCAGAAACTAGTAAAGTAGACTTTATTGATTGGTATTGACAGGTATCTGACAAGAATAAGGCTTAACATTAATGGATAAGATTTGAAATTTCTAAAATTGTGAATGATTTCTTTTTATATAGGAACAAACAAAAGAAAGACAGTTAAGAGAAGCAATGGAACACGAAATCAAAGAAAAAGACAAACAACTACAGGAACTGGTGATGAAACACCAGGAAGTAAGTTGTAGATTTCTTTATCAGAATCTATGTAGATTTCCTCGTCAGAATCTATGTTGATTTTTTTGTCAGAAACTATGTAGATTTCCTTGTCAGAATTTTCCAGCTTATCACTCATCAGAAATAGTTCAAAATGTACTTATTGAATGTTAAAAATCGTTTGTAACCATCCATCATGTTAAAACCAAAGAGGATTTTATGTTTTAATTGCCTGTTGAATTGCTATTTATTATAAATTACAGTACAATGTATATAACATTTAATTAAAAACTTTGCTGTTTTAAGCTTGCTTGGAATCAAAATCAATCAAGCTTTTATTGAGCAGTTAGCCAGAGAAGAGTGTTCAAAGTAGTGTGGTTTGATGCACCAGTAGACTTTTTCATTTATATCAAGGCAGTCAGTTTAAGAAGGTGGAGAAAACCAGAGTGCCAGAATAAAACGACCAAGTTTTAGCAAGCAAACTTACAACTTTTACACTCGGATCTACCACGAGGGATTTGAACCCAGGTGGTGGTGAGAAGTGCTGTAATTCATGCTCTTACAGTTTTAACCACTCAGCTGAGGCCCTGGTTAATCAGAGGATTAAGACTAAAATATTTATCCTGTACACTTTGTCTTTTCTTGATTTGATGAGTTTATATACTGTAAACGTATTTAAATTTGTGTGTATTTATTTTCCAGGTATATGAAATTTGGACACATCCGCTTAGTTTAATTTTTGCATATGCACTATAACACAATAAGCTTAATATAATTTCCTGCCCAAAAAGTGACAACAAAATTAGCAAAAATAAGTACATCATGAAAATAGAAATTCTTACAATATATGAATTTATATTTATTTCTATGAATATTCTGTTTCAGATGGAAGAAAGGCTATCAGATTTAAATCTGGTCGAAGTTGAAACCAAACAGGAGAATGACAAGTTAATGAAGGTAGTTATTTCGTTATTCCATATAAACGATACTTCTACAAATCAAATAGACATCTGTGCATTCATTCCTGGTAGCCAAAATCAACATTGGCTACTGATTCCTTAGGAGATATTCCAAAAAGTAACTTGTTTTAGCCATTTTGTAAAAAAAAAAAATAAAAAAAAGGAATACTTTTATGAATGTACACGTATCTAATCTATAGTATTAAAGACATAATTGAATTGCTCTGATGTAAGTTATTCTAAGTGTTTTGATATAGTTATATTTCTGTCATCTTTATTATGCCTGCAACTTCAATATCATGTTTTCTTTTTTATCCTTTTATGCTAAAGTATCTGTGAAGTGCTGAGCACTGGCTTCTCAGTTGCCTTTTTTTCATATTTGAGAATACTTGTAGCTTTATTCTTGACCAATTAAAAGTCATTTGCCTTTATAAAATTATCAAATTGGAGTAAACACCATGTTCTTACCTTTTTATACTGATATACATGTATGTTAAACTTCAGATGAGATTTTTTTACAGGAATTTTTATATCCGTAATTTTATTTTACCCATAACATGATTTTTGCTCAGGGCTTAGAGAAATTGTATTGTTTGTTTTAAGGAAAAGGAAAGCTTAGAAGAATTATTATTGAAATCAGAGGAAAATCTTGAAGAGTCAAAAGCATACATCAATCAGCTGAGATCTCAACAGAGAGATGAAAAGCGTGAACGAGCAAGGTACCATTTTGACTATTGTTATGATTGTTGAAGTTAAATGTATACATATAGCCTGTCAGCAAATGTGCAGACTGAAAAACAAATTTATATATATGTGAGGCATACAAGTGTTTTTTATGGTCTGCCTGGTACTAGCGACACTCAGGGCATCTTTAATGTGCTAACTGAAAAAGTCATAGACAATCTGACCACCCCCCTCCCAGTCATACTGCTCTGGCACAGAGTGAACCAGTCCATACTTTTTCCACTTACATGTAATTCTGAGATGAGGAAGCAGTTTCACAAATCTTTTAAGTCTTATGTATGACCCAACCAGGGTTCGAACCCAAGACCTCTTGCTCTTGAGGTTGACACTACTACTGAGCCACAGAGACAGTGGACTATTGTTATAAATGACCTACTTGTTTATAAAATATAGAAACATGTCTATATCTCACCCTAGGCATAATCGTCAGAATTTATTAATAGAGATTAAGGCCCCAGTCAAGATTCTTTCACTTATATTGAGACAGTCAGTTCAGGGATGGTGAGGGAAACTGGAGAGCCAGGAGAAACTACCTTTTGTTCGGTCAATATTTTGGTATTATCTTTTTTTATCTCTCTTGATTTCTTGTTTAATGTACATTGCTCTGATAAATTGTTAATAAATATAAAAAATGTTTTATGTATATTGTAGAGCTGCCTTGAAGCTTACAGAAGGTATAGCATTAGAGAGAGAAAGCTTGGTGAAACAGTTAGACACATTGAAGTAAGTAACATGTTACATACTAAATCTATTTTCAGTGTGGACATTTTAACATAATGTTTTAGCATGTTTAATGTTCACACAACAGTTGATAAACAAAATTAAGTAAAATGAAACTTGTCAAAAATAATAAACTAATAACTTTTAGTCATAATTTTTTGCTTCCTATCTTCAGGATTGTTTTGCAGAAGACTTATTATTAAACTTGAATGTTGGAATTTTTATTCACAGTGAAATTTTCATAAGTATTGACTACAAGCTATTTACATGTTTTATTCCTCTTGCGAATTACCACTGTGGTAGCTCAGTTGGTAGAGTGCTCGCTTCATAAGTGGGAGGTCGTTGGTTCGAACCTGACCGCGTCTGACCCAAGACTTGAAAGTTTGTAGTAACTTTTCTTTCGCCAAGCACTTGGCATTATGAAATGAAAGTCATGGTTTTTTCAAATGTTTCAGGGTAGGTGTGGCACTCTAAAGAACCCTGCTGTATAATGCCATCAGCACAATGCACAAGCAAAATTTCTTCACTTTCGCCTATACCTGGTGACATCTCAATATAAGTGAAATATTCTTGACTAGGACATTAAACCCCATTACTCAACTCTTCTTGCAAACTTACACAAAACATTAAACAAAAGCAAATGTATCCTGATTTACCGTATTCATGCATTACAAATTGATGTTGTTCAGGTTACTGAATTTCTACTTTATTTATTTATTTATTTATTTATTTATTTATTTATTTATTTATTTTACAGACATGTAAACAAAAAGTTACGAGACGATAAGGACGAGGCAGAGACAAGGCGGGTATATACAACTTTGTCATATTCAGACAGGAGAGATCATTTCAATCTTTTAAATTTTAAATTTAATTTTGATTTTAATTTGAAAAGATTTTATATTTCAAAGTTTTTACATTTTTAGTCATAAGTAGTGATAACTCATATATAATATTAACACACAGAATATTACAAATAACTGTAGATATAACACTCACACTGGGAATTTTTCAAGAATAAGTACATAGAAAAATAATCTCTCATCTAGAACATTGTTGAATTTCTAGAGTATACATGTTTAAGGTTTTCCATTTAAATTTGAATATTTTTCTTTCAAAATCAATTTTTATTCCAAAGAAATCTTTTTGACATAGCAAATTTCAGAATTTGAAATGTAAAAATAGGAAAATATCGATCAAAATTACAGAAGCAAGTTACTTTATTTAACAAACACCGAGATTATGGTTTTAATTAAGGTGAAAAATTAAAAATTAAAAATTATTTTTTCAAAAACTCTGTAGTAATTCCTCCACTATTTTATGTTTAAATTTTTATTACACAACATTATTTTTTGTAAGAAATATTAATTTTAATACAATTAACAATTTTACTTTATGTATTTGTACACCAGCAACATGCATTATCAATTTTTACACTGTTTTAGTTAAATATTTTTCTTGTTTTTTTTAACATTTCCCAGACAACGGTATATATTAGCACTTTTTTTTACATATTTATACAAGAATTTTAATAAGTACTTTCTGGTGAAGGGTCAGTTATGATATTTATATAAACATAGAAAATCTAACACAAGATTTACTCTATTAAAATACTCTCTTTTTATATTTATCTTAAAAACATATATATTTATAATTTCTAAAGAATTTTATTAACATTTCTGTACCAATAATTCTTTATTTATAAAGACATATTTCATTTATAGGACCTAAAATTCTGTTTCAAACTTTTAATTGAGTTTCCCTTTGTACCACATGATACATCTTAGTGTTTGTGCTGAACTATTATTTCCTTTGGATATAGAATGGAATTGCTTTATTTGATTTATTGATTGAAGAAGGTTTAACACTTTAGTCAAGAATACTTCAGTCACTTATATTGAGATGTCACCAGCTTTAGGTTTTAGTGCCAACAATTTTGACCTTTCCACTGCACTCACGGCAGTATGCAGGGAGGGTTCTTTAGTTTCATGCCCACCATGACACAGGGCATTGGTTTGTAAGGTCTTTTCTGAAAGATCAATTGACTTTCATTTCTATGTGATGATTGCTTGGAGAAAGAACAGTCTTATTTTCAAGTCTTGGTTAGACCGGGTTGGGGTTCAAACTCTGATCTCCCACATACAGAGCAAACAATATATTAATTGAGCTACAGTGGTGGTAAATTTATTTGGTGTTTTCACATAAAGTGGCTTTGTTTTTGGGGTATATTTCAAATGGCAGTTTTCCATTGCCATGGAAACAGAAGTTCCGTTCCACACAAACATTAGTGATTATCACATGGTACACAGGTGAGACTCATTCTTATCTGTATTGAGGATTGTGCTTCTATCTTTTAATCATAACACTTCAGGATTGGGCTAATGATGCCGCTGTGAGTATAGAGGAGGAAACCAAACAGGTAAAACAAAAGTTATCCCCCTTTACCCTCCTGTCTGAACTTGGCAAAGCTTTTTTTTCAGTTAATTTTAATTATTTTATTTAGATGACAATACACTTGGGAAGTGATGCTAAATCTATATTTCTAATTTATAATGGATGTTTTTTTGTTAAAAAACATTTTAGTGACTTTAGAATACTTGGTAAATAAACATTTTAGCAATAATGACTTTTTTGTATTTATTTTTCTCTTTCAAAGTGAAAATAAAAATATCAGCATTTCATTTTTCGTTCTCTTAGTGAGCATTTCTTTCTCAAGTTAAGTCATTGATGTCATCTTGGAACCAAGTGTATTGTCAGAATTTTTAAGTTTTTTTAAAATGTTTACTTTTATTCAAAAGAAGTTACGCAGATTATTTTTTCTAACTGTGAAGAAAAAAATAATTAGAGTGATTTCTTTTATCATAATGATTTTGTATTTAGAAAATACTTGAATGCTTTCTTATATTTTGTATGGCATACATCAAGACTCTACCAATTTTAGCTTATCTGGTACAAAGTATTTATACTTAACCATTCTTTCCTTTTTTTGCCTTAAGATACATAGAAGCAGCTGATTTGATAACATGTTTAGCTGCAATTAAAATTGAAATTTTTAATTTAAAAAAAATTGAATTTTTAAGTCTTACAGGAAAGTTTAACACAACACGTTACTATTACCGGTATTTCAGATGGAAAGTATTCAAAATTGTGATATAAAATCATTATGTTCTGTTTAAGTTATATTTATTTGCATGACTTTATATTTATACTGGTAAACAAGCATATGCTGGATAATTCTGGTATATAGCCAGTACTTTTTGCCTAATTATAAGAGGGATATGTTACACAGATGCTAATTTTAGCTGCTATCATTAACATCAGTGTCTTTGTTATGGTTCTGATTCCAACTAAACCTTACCATCAGGTTAGGAGCATTGAAATAAAGTCAGTAATTCAGTCAGTGGAGTTGAGTATATTGGTGCTTTTATGTTCCCAGTCAAGATTATTTCACTTATGTCCAGGCAACAAGTTCTGCAATGGTTGAGGAAACTTGAATGCCTTGAGAAAACCTCCACATGTCTGCAAGCTAGAGTGACCAACCTTCTCACACATAGGGTCTGCCCAAGTGGGATTTGAAACTAGGCAGTGAAACATAATTAGTGATCGATCAAAAGAAAAATGTTAATTATATTAACAGTGTTATTAAGTATGTTAAGCAAGCATGTATCATTATTTTTAATTAATGTGCTGAGGACTGTCTATTGTTTGGAGGATCATGCTTGCAATTTTCATATCGATAAAAATTTAAATATTTCATCAGCCAGTCCATATCTGTATTCCTCAATAAAGTTAATACGCTAGAGAAATGTAATTTAATTTAATTCATACAGCCATGCTTTGGTTTACTGGTCATGTTAGTATAACAATGATTTTCATTCAATTTTGCTAAATATGTTAGTTGAGTTCAATTTTGTTAGTTCAACCACATTAATTTTGTTATTAGTTTGAATTTTTCTGTTAAACCACATTAGCTTGTAATTAATGTTAAATTATGTTGCACACATTAGTTTGTTCAAGTTTAATACTTACATGGTTGATTATTTGAAATCGGCTTACTTATTTCCTTGTTTCTTTGCAATTTTGTTTAGCGTCCCTCCTCGGAAATAATGGAACAAACCCTCTTCTTACATTAGAATATACACTAGATATTAGTGCCTATATGGGGTATAAATAATGGTACATGCAATTCAGATTGTCTCTGAAGTGTTATTTTATTGAGTTAAAATTCTAAAAACAAAAAAAAATCAAGTGCAACAGTTTTAAAATGAATATTGATACCGGTACCATATTAAAGAACAATTTGTGTAATTGTTTATTTATCTATCACAGATGATACTCCATATACGTGTATCTCAAATTAAATGACCAAGTACACCATGAAGGTGACAACGCCTGTCCACTTGCCGATTATGGGATTATCTACGGTACATTGCACACGACTTTGGACACTTCAAACCATGTTTATTCAGAAATTATCCCAACTGAGTGGCGTAGCTTGTTTGAAGAAAAATTAAAGGGAGGGATAGCAATTTCCCATGAGAAATCGATCTGACGCCAGGAGTTTCAAAAATAAGCAAAAGTCTGTGAGGTTTTGTCTCATGGCGTGAGATATGGCATGTATGTGCTTTATATACATGTAATTACTCAACTCAACTGCTTACATTTTCCTCCATCCCCTGGTGGTTTCCAGATAAACATACCAAAGAATTTTTATCAAACTTGATTGCTTAAAATTATAAATTAAAAGGTCAAGGTTAATTTTCAGCTCAATAACAATTTTAGTGTAAAACAATAACATTAAAAACACCCGTGAAATCAAATGTGAAAAAAATTAACATTGATGGGTGTAGGGGGTGTAAAAAAAGTAATAAAAAGTACAAATCGATTGTGTATTACTATAACATACAAGAATATAATAGATGAATAAATGATAAAATGTACCGGGTAAATATATTTATTGTGCTAGAAAATGGCAAGGTATATAACATGTAGCATTTTATATACTGGTTTACCAGACATACATAATAATTGATTTTATGTATATGTATTTTCAGATTTTCATACATAATACATGTAGTAATTAATTTGTGTACATGCATTTATCTTAACAATTTCATTAATAAATTTACCATTATTTTATCTAATTACAGATTTTGGCAGAAGAAACAACAGCAGCCAAACAGCCTACAAGCAGAAAGAAGGAGCTTTGTAAGCAGGGATCAATACTTGGCAACTATTTCGGCACAGACAAGAGGTGTGTATGGCGTTGATCTGTATTACCACATAAACAGTCTCAAAATTAAATGACAGATATTGAGAAAAGGGGAGACTATACTAATAGAATCTGTCACCTGTTTGTGACCGATACCGGTTGATCTCAGTCGAGGGTGATGTGATGTAACATATATCCCAATCGAGGCTTTGCTGAGATTGGGATATGTTACATCACAGCAACCGATTGTTCAATTGTCGCGTGAGGCAGTACCAGACAAACTGGACAAGACAGAAAAATCTAGCACTGGTGTGCGCGTGAGATTTTTCTGTCCGAGGTAGGAGAAAGTTGAATCTCCTTGTCTAGACCTCTACAAGGAAATCAAAATAGTTCAACTTATGGTGAATATATGTGAATCTCGTCTTAAACTCTACAGAGAAATCAAAATACAGTGAAACCTTGATTCATTGACACAATTTGTTCTATCTAATCCTGGTGTTCTAAAAGGATTTGGCCATAAATGAAGAATAGACTCTCAGACTTCAAAGTACTTTGATACTGTACTGTGAGAGAACAAAGTTTACTGTAGTTCCACCACCTGAAGTTAGAGTTTACAGTTGTTAATGATAATTGGGACAGTGTTTTGTATGTGAATTTTCTGAATGGTTTTTCAAATTTCTTTTTGGAATGTGATTTGGACATGGACCAGTATGTGTAAATCACAAATTGTGATGATGCACTGAATGATTTAATTGAAACTTAATCTGAGACTTTATGGCTAATATCAAGAATTTGGACTATGAAATATATAAATCAATGTACAAATAACTTTTGGTTAATCTGACAACATCAAAAATCAAACTTCAGTGCATCATGTCAGTGGATCCTGCATTGTTCATGAATTATTCTAGCCGACAAAATAGCTACATTGTAGTCATGTAGACAACTTTCCACTGAGGCCCCTGTAAATGTTAAAATTATCATCTTTTGTAAAGATTGTACTTCTATTTTTGACCTGAGAGACACTTTGACGCCCATATTTATTAAAGAAAACGAAGAAAACAAGAGTTAACAAAATGAACAGAAATTAAGATAGACAAATTTTAATTTTTATTGGAAAAAAAATTGAATTGATATTGATCAAGCTGCATTTGACAGTTCTAAAAATGTGGAATGTGATTAATTGATTTATCTAACATTAGACTAGTTTTTCTATCTGATTTGACGAAATACAAGTTTTATCAAACACGCATGATACAGAATCTTGTATCACCACACTGTGGTGATACAACATTTGCGGTAAAGTGCATGTGCACTTTCTAATTGTGACGTCATTAGGGAGAATGTAGAACAAATGTCATAACATAGTTTGGTGGTTTTCTGTGGTAAAATGTAATTTTTTCACATAAAGTATTGTTTTTTTTATTATATTAAATAATAAGCTCGACTCGTAGTGATACAGCTACGAAAAAAGGACTTGACCTGATACTGAGGGTTGTACATACACACTGTGTATATAATATGTATGTATCTGTTTTATTTACAGGGGCTGGGGTGCCACCGAGTCACTATCAGAAGATATAGAATCTGATGTCGAGCATGATGGTGATGGGACACTGGGGCATCATGGGATTGAGGGGGATGACGATGTTGAAATTGATGATCATGAAATGGACGATAGTTTAAATCATACAAACCAATCACAAACATTTAATAATAAACATTTAACCAATGAAAACAATGCACAGTTATTAGCTGGACAAGGCAGTGAATATATAAATGGAGGACCAACATCTAACAAAGTCAGAAAAACAAAGAAACAAGGATCACTTGAGGACATAACTAGTAGTGAAAATGAAACTGGTACAAAACAGGGGGGACAACAAAGGTAAGTGTCGCACACAGTAGAGCTGCCAACTGACCCGCAACCTGCGGGTTCGACTTTCATTTGGACATGAATTCCCGCTGACCCGCCAAGAAGGGGACTGACCCGCAAACTACCATAGAGATTTAGGATTTGCAATGTTCATTCATTACCACTCAAAACTACCTGTAAACGCGGGGAATTAAGAGTGATTAACACAGTTGGACTAAGGTTGTAGTGGATTAATTTTGTGCCCGAGAACAGGTGAAAAATCACTACATGCATTATCTCTAAGACATCACATGACAATGCACCATATTTTTGATCAACTTTCAATTCTTTTGGTAGAGATGCACCCAGACATGATTGGATTTCAGTCGGACCCGCAATCACACAAAATAGGGTTGGCAGCTCTGACATAAACAGGGCATACAACAAAAGTATATGTCAGTCTGGATTTCTAGCATTCAAACCAAAAGTTATCAGAAAATCCAAAATACTTTGGCAGTGTTAAGGACTATTGCCATGATTTGTTAATCTGTCAACAACTTCTTAGTTAGATTTTAATATATTATTTTTAAATCTGTTTTAATTTTGCAGTTCTAGATAGCTGTATAACCATGCAATAACAGAAACTAAAAAATTGAATGATTAATATATACTCCCAATGATTTTCTATGTACGTATTTTGTATAGCTGGACTGTCCCCAAAACTTGCGTGTTTCCTTGTCTGAATGATCGAAAACACTGGTTTATTGATCACCATTACTTTTAACCTTGTAGATTTGAATCTCACTTGGGGAAATTTGATTGAATCTCACTTGGGGAAATTTGATCCTAGTGTTAGGAAGTTTGTCAGTTCACTTACTGAAGGTAGGCTGTTTTTCCTGGGTACTCTTGAGTCACCCAGATCTGATCACTTTGGTGTAACTGAAATAATATTGACTTGGTCATACAAGTCCATACCTACCAACCAACACAAAAACTTGAACCCAAAATTTATTCCCATTTACTTCATGAAAATGTCTTTACATGTACACTATTATATGTTTTATTTGTAGTGATAAATCTAAGTCTCATATGAAAAAGAGGAAGAAGCATACATCAGGCAGGGATGACACCAGAACCACAGCTGAGTATGTAGATTTTGGTTATAGCTTTTATTTGTTGGGGAAAAGTTTTAATCTAGTAGTGTTACTAATTCATCACTTTACATTGCACAGTTGGTAAATTAATTGTGTCTTGTTTGCAAGATCATAATCATGGCAAGCTTTATTTTCCTAATATATTGTAATGGTGACATCAATAATAGTACAGTCCAACCTGCCTTAAAGGTCACCTCTATATAAGGGCAACCTGCTTATAAAGACTAGTAGAAATGTATCCCAATTGTTCTTTATTCATATTATTTGAACCTGTATATTAAGGCCACCTGCCCATAAAGGTCACTTTTACCGGTTCACATGGGTGGCCTTTATAGACAGTTAGACTGTAGTCAACAGTATGCCTTATGTTAAATTGTCAACATAAAAATATAAAAGCAATTAATGTAAAATGTCATACTACAAATCAACATATTTTCATCAATGCAGTTCATTCAAATTTTGGCTGATAAAGTTTAGCAATAATTTCAAGGAAACTTATTAAAAAAAAACCTTGAAGAAATGGAAATTTTAATTTACAGTGACAGTAGATAGTGAGGTCAAATTAACAAGGAAAATGATAAAGAGGTTTTATTTACAAGCTCTGTTTTCTGCAGGTCTTAGTCACATGCTGTGTTGATTTCAAATGAAGTTTATAATCTTGCAAACAAGACATGTATCTCGGTAGACATCTTGTTATTTTTATCAGCTGACAGCTTTAGCTATCATATATCTAGGTATTTTCTCATAACTAGTAAAATGGTTGATATCCTGACTTAATATTCATTTGTTATCTGTATGAAATATCCTTATGCTTGATGTTAAAGTTTTTGTTCAGTTTCTGAAATTTACTGTTATTGACATTTCTGAAAAATACAGATTTATACATAATAGTTATTGCTGAATTAGTCCTAATAGCAATATCAGATATAATTTGTTCTTAATTATATTTGGTCTGCTAGTTACGGTACAACAAACATGACAAAGTAAATATAAAACTTTGCTTGCTGAAGGTTAATGCTTTTTGCGGATTACACTTGCTAAAGACCAGTGGTTTTCTTGAGACACTCCAGTTTCCTCCATGATCCCAGAACTGACCACCTCGATATAAGTACAGTAAATACCTTGACTGAAACACCATTACTTCACTTAACTTTACTCAGATTATATTTCACTCGCTGAAGGTCAATTGTTTTTCTCTGGACACTCCACTTTCCTCCAAGATCCCAGAACTGGCCGACTCAATAAAACTGAAAATCTTGACTTAGGCGTAAAACACCCTTACTTCACTCTATTTTACACACATTTACAATTTTAATTAGCAGCTTATTATAGTAAGTTAACATTTTATTAACCAGTTGTGTTTCCTTTTGGTAGTGATAGTCAGGATTCTAATGTAGTAGCATCCCAAGGGCTTGTGGGTAATTCAGTAGACGATGACTGGGAACCAGACACTGATAACATAGATATTCAAACTGCGTCTGCTTTAGAGGAAGTGAGCGCTGAAAAAAATCAGCCACATGATAGCTTAATAGATTCACACTTCTCTAAAGACACACCTGTAGCTAGTAGTTTTGGTGAAGGGGAGGTAACTGTTGATACTCGTAATGAAAATAGCAATGTTACAAAATCTCAATCTGATGAAAATGCTGGAGAAGAAATATCAAACAATGTGAATTTGTCTGCTGAATTGGAAAACATGAATAAAACATTAAAACAAAATAAGGAGGGTATTCGTGAAAATGAATTGGGTACTGGTAATTCTAGTGTTACATCTTCGAAGAAAACGACAGGCCATTTACCAAAGAAAAGTGAAAAAGTTGCCCGCTTGGCAGAAATTTATGAGAATGAAAATAGTGAAAATTGGAAAAATGATAATGAATTATTTAAAAGTTATGAGATGAAGGACATGAAAGGGGTTGATACACATCAGTTTAAGACTGGGATTGGAGAGAGCTTTGATGATAGTGATCATAGCAAGAAATCACAGCCAGATAAAAAATTAAAAGTGAAAAGAAAGAAAAAGACATATCCATGTAATAGTTTGCCTTGTGCACGTGGTGTTCCCATGGATACATGGTCGGATGAACTCAGTTTCACAGAGGGATCAGACTCAGATGAGGCCGTTTCCATGGCAGCATTACATAATGAACAGTTACGGTCAAGGCATAGAAGATATAGGAAAAGGTTCGGAAATGCCAAATACCATCCTATACTAGAGCAAGTAGAGCATATTTTGTCAGAATGGAATGCATTTTTTTATTTTCACCGGCTATAGGGATTCTTACTTAAAACATGTAAAATAAGCTTTTTCCTGTGAGTTGATTTTGATTATCTTATCCACATTGGAATCTGAATTTTTGGAACAATTGGAGGAAATTACATATCAATCCATTTGATGGTGATTATAGATCAGAAAAATTACCTCATGTACTTTGCATGAAATTTATGGAAATCAAGATTTTTATTGATTTAAGGAAGGTTTAACCTTGACCTTGCTTTGGTTTAAGAGGAATAAAAACTTGCTATTACAGATACTATGCAAGCTGATCCTGCATAACTGGAGTGATACAGAAAAAGCAGTGGGGTTTCTCTGGGACTTTCTATGCATACATTCACTGCACCCATTATGGTTCTGGTTTTAACTAACATTTGGTGGTGGATTTTTCTTTGCAGCATGTTTTACATGGAATCAGGGTTGGAAGACCAGGGTAAAGGTATCTATAATCATATGTGTTAATATATACAGTAAAACTGTGTATTGTATGTATATAATGATTAAACATGTTAAATTAACGCACCCAAATCATGTCAGTTGTCTTTAACATAAGTTGTTATACATTTGTAAAACAACCTTTGTTAGAGTATTTGATCTACATGTATACACATACAAATTTCTTGACAATAGTAGATTTTGGATTCATATTTAATTAGCCTCTCTTTTAAGCTACTAGTTTTCTAGCTAGAGATTGGAGCAGATTTTACTGTATAAATCTCCTTAAGTCATGCAGTAAATATTTTGCAGCAAGCACTTTATTAGCATTTACAAAATGGTGCCAGTTTTAAAACATATACTAGTGGTTTTTATTTTCTTACAACAATTCAAATGTTCAAAGGATTTTGTAAAGTTTTTAGGTTCTATAGCAATCAGTTTTTTTACCTCAATATTCTAACAATACATCCATAAATTAAAAGTAGCAAGAATTTTCTGGTAATTACATGCATGTTTAATAAAATTGAAATGAATTCAAGGTACAGTTATGTGAGCATAATCAATGTTCTTGTTTATGTAACTAAATCATTCCAGATATATATCCAGTTGTGATTCATTGTTAACACATCACTATTACTATTTTAGCAGTACAACTCAGAGAGGACAACCTGTAGGAGCAGATGAAGATGGAGTAAGTATCCTTCATGATAAATTTGATATTTCTGTAACATATATGTTATAGCAGACTCAAGTCTCTCAATTTTTAAAAAAACGTCTCCCACTTGGAGTTGTCTCCTGCTGTGGTAGCAAAGAAATTAGGATGTTTTTTACCAGTCTCCCATGATTATCTCCCAACTTAAGAAAAATTTTGAACAGCTAACATTTTTCCCCTCCACACTTTTAGTCTTTCACAATCTGTTTAAACCTATTAGATTAATTGGAGTGGAGTGGAGTGGAGTAATAATGTTTTACACCCCATTCAAGACATTTTTATTCATATCAATGTTCTTATTTGAAAAATGAAAATAATTGGTTTCCAGAGAGAGAGAGAGAGAGAGATAACCCAGAAACTTTCTCACACTTAGATATGCTCTTGTTATTTTTAACCTAGTTGGCAAGAAGTATTTTTATCTATGACCCAGCTCTTTAAATCAACCACTTGATCATTGAGGCTTGATGGCTTTGAACTAGTGACTGTTACTAGACATACCGATTTGCTGATTTACTAGTGTTATTCTTTTTGTACGTTAAGTTTTAATTCAGTTTCTGATCTGAAATGAAATCCAACGATAACAGATGTACGGTAGTTAGCATGGGTAACATACTTTCATGATTTATGATTTTCCTTCTTTATTTATAGACCACAGATCCTCGACCACCAAAACGTGAACGTTTGTTTAAGGTCGTATTTGTCGGAGATTCAGGAGTTGGTAAAAGCAGTTTTATACACAGATTCTGTAATGACCAGTTTAATCCATCATTTAGTGCAACTATAGGTAAGGGTATTTTATATTTTTTCACATTTTGAATAACACTTACATCATGTGCATTAAGCAATAGCCAAAGCTAATAAGAATGGTCATAATATACATGACAAAATATTTTTACAATAGAACCTTTATTAATTTTCATCATTTGGTTTTTCAGTCAAATTTTGACATTATTTAGAGCCTTTGTGATAAATCGGGGAAGTCTTATCTCTGGTGGAAGTTTGCATGTCTAACCTAACTTGTCAGTTCCAAAGTTTTACTTTGCTTCTCGATTGTGATTCAGACATAGATTAGTATGTTAGTTTTTGACTAGAAAACATAGAACTAGAGGAAATGAATTTTGGGACTTAACATTACTGTTATATAATACTGAATATGGTCCATCTACAAAACTTAAATAAAAAGAAAGGTATAGTATGCACATCTACAAATTATAGCAAATAACCCTGAACCAAAGATCAAAGCAATTTGTTGAGGGGTTAAAGAGGAGTTTAGTACAAAAGAAATCTTATGGACTGGTGGACAAATGGACGGACAGACCTACTACATGTGTAGTACCATGATTCTGTGTCGCTTAGTGATTGGTACCATTACAAATATATACATGTATAATGTTATTGGAAAAAGGATACTGGTAATCATGTTGCTTACTCTACAGTCAAACCTGTCTATAAAGGCCACCCAAGGGAACCATTATAGTGACCTTTATGGGCAAATGGTCTTTATATACTGGTTCAAATAATATGAATAAAGAACAATTGGACTACAATTCCTTTATAAGCAGGTGGCACTTATAAAGAAGTGGCCTTTAAGGCAGGTTGGACTGTACTTGTAACAGTTTTGTGTATACTTTTTAACTATGTATGACAAGCCAGTAAATTAATTACTAGTATATGGACTGTACCAGTAATTTTATTCATTGAAGGTGTGGACTTTCAAGTTAAGAGTGTAGAGATGGAGGATCAGATTATTGTGTTACAGTTGTGGGACACTGCTGGTCAAGAAAGGTTGGTTTAAAATTTTCAACATTTAATGTTTTAACACAATTTATTTGAGCAAACTCAATTGGATGTACACATATTTAATTTGTTTGAAAATGTTTTAGCTCACCAGGCCAAAATGCTATTCAACTCATACAGCCATCAATACATCAAACTATATATATATGTAGCTTATAATTTACCATGTACCAAAACAAAATTAGAAATTACACATGTGGGGGGTGTAGCTAGCTAAACAAGAGGTACTTACCCTTCTGGAGCACCTGGCCTCACTTCCCTGGTGGAATTTCACGTGTCTAATCTGACTTGTCAGTTCCAAAGTTTTTACTTTGCTTCTGGATTGTGATTTGGACATGGATTATCATCTTTGTTTTTGATCAAAAACTACAGGTAGATAACTTTATTTGAACATTTTTGTCAATATCTTGTAATAATAAATTGATCTTGTTTTACATGTATATTCCATCTTTTGACAGATTCAGAAGCATCACCAAACAATATTTCAGAAAGGCTGATGGTGTGGTTGTACTGTATGATGTTACATCTGAGGCTAGTTTTATCAGTGTCAAAAACTGGATGGTCAGTGTACAGGTATGTGGATAGTTCTTCATCAAAACTGAAATACCCTGAACATGTAATTGACATGGTTGATGTACATGTATGTTGATATGTTTAGTGTCAAAATTGAATTGATTGTCATTGTAAAGGTATGTTTATTATTTTAAGTGTCAAAATGCGGTTTGCCTCTGTTCCCTCACATTTTTGTGGATGCATTATTTCCATTGAATATGGAATCATACATGTATTAGCTAATGTTGTCAAATGAAAATGATGTTATTCTAGGAATTTGCTATGTAAACATTTCCAAAATTTCCCACACAAACTTTGAGAGGTGTTCATGTGGTACAGAATCAAATCCCATTGAAATAATTGGTGGCCAGTGTACAAGTATGTTTATAATTTTTGACTCATAATTGATGTTCATGGACCAATGTTTGGATGTGTTCAGATTTATTAGTGTCAGAAATTTAATGATCACTGCAGTTTCTTTAGTACCAAATAAGAAGTCGAAAATGATAGCCATGCAAAAGTACTTTTTCTAACCAGTATGTGATTTGTGATGTTACAGGAAGGTGTTGAAGAAGGAACCATTATATTAATGGTGGGTAATAAAACAGATTTATCAGAGAATGATGACAAAAGAGTTGTAAAGCTGAAAGATGGATCAAAATTAGCCATGGTATATAAATTGTATATTATCACACATTTAAGGTGTATTTTGAGCTGTATTATTGTGCTATTTGGAATTAAAAAGCAGTAGAGTAAAATATTTATTTAAAGAACTCATGAGTTAAGTGGCAACCTGGCTTGATGGGGTCCGCTAGCATATCACATGCCTCTAACATTTGTTACTGTATGAACAATATTCTGTTGGATATAGAAATGCATCAGTTGACTTTTTCCTGTAAAACCAACATTATTCCAGGAATTTGCAATGTATTCTAAGAGTTGAGTAAGTTGAGTTGAGTAATGGTATTTATATTTTACTTATATTGAGACCGCACCAGCTATAGGCGAAGGTGCAGAAATTCTGCCTGTGTGTTGCACTGATGGCACTATACAGCAGGATTCTAATCGTGCCAAGGCCACCGTGACACGGGACCTCACTTTTTTTAAGTTCTTATCCAAAAAAAACGTAACTTTCATTTCGTAATGCAGAGTGCTTGGCGAAAGAACAGTCACTATCCATTTTCAAGTCTTGGGTCAGACCTGGTCCGGGTTGGAACCCAGGACCATCCACTTACTGAGCTACCACTCTACTAACTTAGCTACCGCAGTGGTTGCAATGTATTCTAAGACATTGTGCAACAAATGTTAAGGGGTATTAATCATTAAACATGGGTAAACCCCTTTGCACTACTTTATTTGAACATGTCATTTATCACAGTGCCTCTCTCTGCCTAGGTTGGAAACCCACTTTGAACAAATCCTTGTTCAAGAAAATTTGGCAGTTTGCTTGTGGAAGATACAGAGACGTGCAAAAAGTATTTGGTCACTTTGTAAAATCCTTCTTTATTTCATATAAAGCTGTATGTATATAAAAAATTCTCAAAATTTATTTCTTTGTCAATTTTTATAAAATTTTCACTGATAAATCAAAAATTAGTTGTAGCTTCTGTCACTAATTTTCAAATTATTGTCCGTCTTATAACATTCAAGAAAACATAAGGTGAACAGCATGCTAAATATTTAACTGAGATATAAAGCATGATTATATAGTAGGTTTCATTTTTTTAAAACAAATCTGTTGAATTTAAAATGTTTAACTATTAAAAACAACGAAATTACCTTTCTAATTATTTTTAGAACAAACTTCAACTAATTTTACATTTAACAGTGAAAAAATCATGGAAATTGACAAAGAAATAAATTTTTGACAATTTTTTAAAAACACATGGTTTTATATGAAATAAAGAAGGATTTTACAAAGTGACCGAATACTTTTTGCACATCTCTGTAGTTGTTTTTCTCTGGTAACTCTAGTTTCCTCCACCATCCCTAAACTGACCACCAGTCTGTAGCAAAGTTCTTTGTAATCTTTCCACTATTTATCAAATATTGATACTTTTATCACATTTTATGATAAATATTTTTTTTCGTTGTAGTCTTATGATGCCCTGTTTTATGAAACAAGTGCTAAAAATGGTACGAACATCAAAGAAGCTGTAGAGGCAATGGCAAGGTTGGTATACCATTGACATCACAAAGTGGTACACCATTGTTACATTTGATTGGTCATTTTGGTCATTAGGATGATTTTTGTGGTTGTGAAATAAAATAATTTTTTGATAAAACATGCTGTATCGACCATCTCTATAAAGACTACCGGGTACCTGTTTATTAAAGTCACTGTTTTAATATGTTACGGTTCCTCTGCTTCATATTTGAACCAAAGAAAACCTGTATACAAGACCACCTGTCATTTCATAGGCTCTAATGGTGGTCTTTATATACAGGATTTTTCTGTATTGCCTTGTCCAGTTTCTACTTGGAAAAAATCCTATTGACTGGAATTGTGTAAAACTTTGGTAACTCAATTTCTAAGGCTAGGAAGTTATTTTTGAATACTCTGATTTACTTCACCATTCCAGAACCAAAAGCCTCAATATGAGTCAAAGAAATCTTTTAAAGTCTCATTAATAATACAGCATTTCTCGACTGTTTATATAAAGTTCACATTTCTTAGACCCCATGGGTAGCCTTTATATACAGGGATTTCTGTACCTGCACTTGTATTTCCCTGGTCCAATTTATAGTTGGAAAAGATCCTAGTGCATAAATTTTTTTTAAAGAGGTTGGTAGTTATTTCTGAATTTTGTATTTCTGTATTTCCTCCACCATTCTAGAATTGTCAGCTTATGAGTATGAGAAATAAATCTTGACTTATTGATTGATTAGATGCCATTCCCTCCATACACACTGCAGTACTATTTCAATTAATTATATCCATCATGTTATAATTCTTTCATTCTGAATTTAAATATGAATATGGACCTCAGTTGCAAAGTGGTTTAAAGTGTCAGCTTACAGCTCACAGTTTCTCTTGTTCCTAGGTAGGAATCCTGGCTGAAGTGATCTTAGTGTGAGAAAGTTTGTCAATTCGCTTGTCAAATGTTGGTGGTTTTCTCCAGGTACTCCAGTTTTCCCCACCATTCAAGAACTGACCACCTTAATATAAGTGAATGAATTTCAACTAGGGTGTAAAATATCATTACTCCACTCATCATGCATGTATTTGTTTTTCAGTTTATTGAAAGATAAACAAGATGAAGATTTAGAGAAGGCATTACACTTACAAGATGATCCTGTCAAGAAGAAGAAGGGGTGTTGTGGATAGTTGCTACCAAAAATAAAATTTTACACAGACTTTTATATAATGAATGTCCAGTCTTGTGAAGAAAGGGTGTTGAGTAGCTGTTACCAGAAATAAAATTTTACATTTACTGATAGATTCATGTCCGTGATCTTGTAAATCCTGCGCTACTGTACATGTGCTCTAGTACATTCAATATCTGTTACCGGTACTTCAGCATTTATCTAAGCTTTAATGAGAAACATTTACCATTATCTAAGTCATTCCAGATGTGGGATTGTACACAGACTAAGTTGTATTAAATATTTGAAGTTTAGAGCACCTGACAGAGGTACACGAGTTAGTGAAAAATTCTGATAGATGTCTGGAATTTATAATGGTGGTTCTTGTAAAAGAAAGTTGTCCCATTTGTTATTGAAATGGTGTTAATCTTAAAGTGGTACTGATAAAAACAGGAATTTGTTGGTCTTATATTAGGCATATGAGTATCATGTGATAACCCGTAATGTTTGTGAAGACCTTTTTTACATTAGCATTGTACATGTATTTCCTAACTGCTTAATTTGAAGTTGTTTTCATAAATAAGATGTTCTTCCTGGAAATAGTTACTGGAACATTTTGCAAAATGTAGGCTATAGATATACCAAAACTTTGGCTAACTACCTGTACTATGATGCTAAAGGACAAGCTAAACATTGCTTTTCCCAAATGTGATTGTAACAACAGGTCTGCACAAATGTTTTTGGTTATTATATGGTACAGAATAAAAAAAACCCAATGATAAAGGAATTGATATTTGATAAGTTTTATAGTCCGTCAGCGATATTTTGGCAGAGTGTTTATAAACATGGAAGCGCCTATATTATATAAATAGGGATTGTATATAAGTGATTTTGACAAATTAATGCATAGAGGCGTGAATATACGCATACGATAACACTATATTAATGCCTTCTTGTATAGAATAGACTCCCCTGTATTTATATCCACTCTGCCAGAATATCGCTGACGGACTATAGTAGGTAATCTAGAGCGCATTTATACCGAACTTTGTTAAAGTTTTAATTACAATACCAAATATATATACTGCCTTGTTAAGTTATTTCTCTGCATTGTTGATTTTAGCATAAATTTGCACATATACAGCTGATTTTAATTTTTGTTAATTTTTTTAAAGAGATATAGCATTTATTTTATATATATACCAAAAAGTCTTTCTCTTAACTTTTTATGCATTTTATGTATATTTCAATAGGAAATCCATGTCTATATAGAAAATAAAGTGCAATAGATGTTTATTTATAAGGAAGTATAGACCAACAACATTGACCTGTCTGCTTGACCTTTCATTAGGAGTATTCGTATATCATAATAAACCCAATTCGATGGTAGTGTAACTGTTAGGATATGCAGCTAATACATAAACAATGCACATCTCCCTTAAAGTAGATGAAATAGACACCTGTGTGTCTTATGCATAAATATACTGGCCCATACTAAATATTTAAATTAAAGGTCAAGTGAAAAGGTCAATTTTGTTTGCCTACATAGTAAATAACTTAGATTATTATAGTATTTTTTGTAGGCTGTAAACATGTTATGGTTCTTGTATACATTCCTCATTTTATTTAGAAATATCATTTTGTTCTTTACTTTATAATTGTAGTAATATTAGCCCATTAATAAACACATTTTTATCATGTTAATTAACAATATCAATATTTTAACATTCCATTTTTTCTTGATACATAATTGTATATAATAGTTTATTTTTTATCTTTATGTAAAGGCACAGTTAAGATATCATCTTATTGCGAAGGAAAATTAATCGGATGCATTTTGCACATGCATAATTATGTCCCTGAAAAGAACAGGGGAAATATAGTGTTTACCGTACTCCATTTTTTCCGTCAAGATTTTGTATGCCACTTTTTTTTGAAAACTATTTAACAGATCTTTATAAAACTTAACAGGAACAATCTTTGGGTGGGTAGAAGTGCCATTTGCTATTCCTATTTTGATCATGCAAATGATGGGGAAAAACATTTCTAAGTAGGGGTTCATTTAGGAAACACTTTTGAAATGACATCCCATTTCTGTTATAACTTGTTGAAACAAATTAACATGCATGCAGGAAAGGTGGCAATTTCACATTCTATTGCCATAATAAGTTTCCATGTCCCAAAAGTCTTTTAAATTTTAAAAAACTAACATGCAATTTCTGACAATAATTGACAAAAATGAAACCTTTTTTTACTTCTCGATGTATTTCTTGTCATACAGAATTGATAAAATCATTGTTTTCCAAACAATTATGTGATTGGTATTCCAAGTGAACCAAAGTCTTCCATTCCAATTTTACACTTTTGAATAAAAATTGTATAAATATATTTCATTTACATGTATGTGACAGTTTATTTTTTAAATTTAAGTAGAGTTGAACATAGATCTAGCTTGTTTTACATAATAACATTTAGAAGTTACTTCTTTTATCATGTTTTATGTAAAATTTAACAAATAATTTTTTTAAATATGTTGTAACATGTAATAAAAAGTATGATTTAATTCTTTTACTATTTAGCTATACATGTAAATAAATCATATATATTTTTTAAGAATAATTTGCCAAAAATTCTAGTTTTAATTTTGAAATTTACATTTTAGAATATACATAGAAAAGATTGTACATATTGTCTTGTAGTGTTGAAATTGGAATTAGTTTACCAATTTTTTAAGAGCTATTTAGCACAATGGTGCTTCCTCCCATGTGGACCTCAGCAGAATTGAAGTACTGATAAAAGTGTTTTCCTCTGGGCACTGAGTTTTCTCCACGATTCCAGAACTAATGGCCTTCATATATGTGAAATAATTTTACAGGGTCATATAACACCATTACTTCACTCCGCTGTATTCCACAAAGGGTATTTTAATGTAGATAAGTTATTCCACAGGGAGAATGTTTTGTTTATATACATGTACCTGTTACATATCAGATCATATGAATTTTATTATTTAGAATGTTGATATTTTTTAATGTTTCTCTTTTTGAGGTGAAAGGAAACAAATAAACTGTTATTTATTTTATCAACTGTTGTTTCTTCTTAATTCACTTTACCCTCAATAGAAATCAAGATGGATTGAATGGAATTTTATGTACAAGTATAAGATATTTCACTTATATAGAGTCGTCACCAGCTATAGGTAAAGTGGCAGAATTTTTTACCATTGCAGTGCATTGTGCAGGGAGGATCCTTTAATTTATTACATACCCATTGAATCTTACTATAGCGATACATTACATTTTCTTGCCATGTGATACAAAGGGTCTGTATTGCACATGTGCAATACAATATTCCATATCACCGTAGTAGCTGGTACTACTTTTAGGGGAATTCCCTTTTCCGACAACAATAATATGACGTCATAGAACTTAAAATATGTGACGTCATGTTAAGTTGGGAGAGTTTTTTGAGTTGGGAGAATCGCGACAATGTTAAATAACTTTGTAAAAAATGTTTGTTTTTTATTTTTTTTCTCAGTGTTTACGATGGTATCAGTAAAATGTTAACCAATGATGTTTAAACGAAGAGTTATCTTCTTTTTAATTACTTCTTTAGCAGTTTTTCCAGTCAGGTATTAGATTTTTCGAATCGGATCAAAAATCAATATAAAATAGTTGATTGTGAATTCATTGACAGATTAAGCCAAAGAAAGCTTTTCATTTAGTTTGGTAGGGTATGTGATAAATACAAAACCACACAGTTTTCCCCACAAGAACTGACCACCTCAATATAAGTGAATGAATTTCATGCAATTTTATAGTATTCTTCATAAGACATTTTTTTTAAACTCTAGAATTAATCTAAAACATGTTAATGTGTTGAGTGACTTTGTGCATGTAGTTATGATCTGCTTTTTATTAGTGCACACTTAATGTCCCTTAGTGCTAGTACACTCGCTGCAATATCCCAGATAAATAGCACAGACCTCTAAGCCCATTAAATTGATACTGAGCTAACCAGTAAAGGCCTATGGCAAAGAGATACACTTTTCCACTCACAACAGCAAGAGGCCTTGGGTTTAAAGGCTTGCAGACAAACCAAACAGTCTAAATGGGCAGAACATGTGATTTTTCAAAAAAACTGTTGGGACATCAAAATTATAATAAAATGTGGATTTTCAATATGTGAACAAATGTCAAATGAAGTACATGTAAAAACATTGAGGGTTAAAAGCGGCATAAGATGTCATGTGGACAATCCATTGTTCATGCAGGTGTGATGGATTGAAGTACAGACAGGTGGACAGGGAAAAACTATATGTCCCAGATTATTCATCACAGGGTTATAACAATTCTTTTGAATTACTTTATAAGTTAATCATTAAAATATTTGTTTATTCCAGTATATCATTTACTGGCCCTAGTTTCACAATCATTCCTTATATAAGATTTTCCTTAACTTAAATCTGATAAATTTAATATCTGAACACATTTTGTTTATTTTCAAGATAAACAAAAATTTAAGGTGTCATATTGATGATCACTCTAATCTTATAAATTTTATTCAATGTTTTCATTTGTAGTACCTTAAATCTTGTCAAAATTTTCTAGATTTAAGGAAAATCTTAGTTAAGGAATGAGTGTGAGTGAAACTGGGGCCTAGTCCTCCAGAGATGATCGATTTCGAATTGCTATAACTTCAATGTAAGTTAAATGTCTATAAGACTCTCCCTGTGATCCTCAATTTTATTTATTAAAATTTCCCTTCCCATTATACACTATAGCAACAATAAGGCTAGGCCTTTTATACATTTCTGGTGTTGACATAGTTTGTGTTGGTGTTCATGTGGCAAAATTTGAAAGTTGTAAGTTAATAGTGTCAGCTTACAGTTTAACTGGGCCTTATGGTGACTATAGAACTAGGCTTGACAACTTTCCATTGGAATTCTTAATTATAAAGTGATGCTATACATAGCATTGCAAATACAAGGACAGTGTGACATGGAAATCATTGTTTTCATGTTTCATCATTAAGACTCATTTCATTCATCTGTGTATACTGCTTACAGGAAATGAAATGGTCTGTACAATATGAGAACATGCGTACTTGAATATCAAAACTAGAGAACATTTTACAATTTAATTAGTGTCTGTTGGAAGTTACAAAAATTCAAAAGAACCATTTTCATGAAGTGTTATCTCCATATTAGGTTATCTTATCTGGCTCAGTCTGTTTGGATCATGTTTAATTGCAAGCATTCTCTGTAGCGGTCATGAGTGGCCTACGTTTTTTTTACCTCTTACAGAGATGTCTTTAGCATGCACTTAAGACTCAGGACCTTGGTTTTGAGTTTCATCTGAACGACTACTCTAGTAATGAGTTTTTTTACATAAGATACAGGAGATGAAAATCATTTATGAAAATTGCCAAGTCCCAAGTCAGGTTGGAACCCACAACCCTTGACTTTGAAGCCAGTGACTGTACCACTTGACCATGTCTGCCATATAAGTTATGGTGCTGGTGCCCAAGCTGTTGGTCAGAGATTAGGGTTTAAATCTTAACCACATCTGACTAAAGACTTGAAAATTTGTAGACACTTTTACCTATTATTCTGCATTTATAAAAGAAATTCCCAAGTTCTTTGGCTTTGAAAGAGACCTTAAAAACTGATGTTCTATGTGAAGGTAGGCATGATACACTAAAAAACCTCCCTGAAACACAGCTGAGTAAGAGCTGTTGCTCTTTATACATGTATATAGTATTTTAAAAGTTACACAAATATATTTAAAAAAAACCCATAATTTTAACACTTGTATATTATAATTTTATATATTTATTTAACAGATATAACTCATAAAATTACAATTAAAATTACAGATAAAGAAAATACAAAACAACATGTATTAATTAACAATGAAGTACCATTTATGTCAAAGTACATGAGCACTGACATGTGGCAAGTTCTTCCAGTTTTAATGTGTTAACAAACACTGTAATCTCTCTTGTACGGTGGTTTGAATACCACTCTGGTGAAAAATTCTCTCAGTAAAAAATGGAAGGTTAACCGACCATCCTAACATTGAGATCAGTCGTGAGTGGGATTCAGACCCTGGTGGGAGAGGCACTAATCAATAATCTGGGATCTCATTAGAGAGAAAACTGTAATACAACATGTTAATCATACATTATGAAGACTAGTTTATATCCACTAAATATTTTTAAAAAAATTACGTAAATATACATGCACATGTATACTGGAACTTGATGAATAAAAAAAATCATTAATAAGGGACCTCCCTTGCCTTTTGTGAATTGGGCCGGAGCCCTTGCAATTTTAAAAATAAGCATCAACCACAATTGTTAAGAAATAGAAAACTAAAAAAAAAAAAACCAACAACAAATACTTCTATTGCACAGAAAATAAAATAAATTCACCAAATGGTATCAGATAGGATTTTAAAACAAGACTTACAGTGTTACCCTATTTCCAATGAAATACTGGTTATTCACAATACAGAATAAATGTAATCAATTAGAAACACAGATGTGCATGGCAAAAGGCACCCAAAGCATACTATTCTAGCTATAAAATTTCCATGAGAATAATATTAATGTCAAACTTATTTAATAATTTGTTGCAGTAAAGCGTGTATAAAGAGGTCACATATACTGTTATTTTGTCTGCTTTTTCACATAAATTAAGCATATTTCAGATATAAAACTTCCTTAAATTATTCTATTGTTTAACTTATTGTGGTAAAACCTATATAAATAATAAATAAGATACAAATACATGTATTATCGTTTCATATTATTTCACTTTGTTACAAAAAATAATTGTAAAGTCAAAAGTGTTTTCGTAAACTTGCAACGTCTCACGAATACACAGTAATAATGAGCCTTTCAAATGACAGATCTTTGTTCATAGTTCTGGCTGCCAGTAGTTACATAAGGGAGTAAAAATCTAATGTCCTGATTTCTAATTTCTAAGTCTGTATCAACTGTTGTCTTGTAACATGTCTTGTAATTTTCCTGATTTGTATAGACTAGTTGTTTCTGAACATCCTCCTACAAATTTACCATTTATAAACACACGGGGCACCTACAATACAAATATAATAATATAGTATATGTTATAACAATATTATACATGTATTATATTACAAGCCAATCAGTTTTTTGTCTGGTTTCTTTGATAATACCATACATATTTTTCGCCAAGAATTAGACCTATCTTCCACTAGTTGGTTCTTTTTCAATAGTAGATATATGTATCTCTGTTTGATTTTGACTGGTTCAGTTTGCTTAACTTGGGGAGACCTTGATATACTGGCACTATCCAATTTCTTTCATATAAGAAACATATATGACTGACCCCTTATGGTGTCTCTTGATGTGTTATACCACTAGTCTTACAAGGTAAAAGTGGTCATTAGACTTATCCATGCTGTCCATAATGAAAGATAGAATTAACATTTTTGTGTTGTTTTTTTCCACAGAATAATCCATAATCTGAAATTTTTATTTTTCAAAGAATTTTAAATTTGCACAGACTTTTAACTATAAAAACTGTTTCTGATTGAAAAATCAAAGACATCAAAATGGTTCTTTATAGGTATGTGAACCTAATTTAGAATTTTTTTTATTATAAATTATAATTAAACTATTACTCACTGTGCTACCACCAGTCATACTGGACAGAATGTCCTGCATCTGATCTCCATCATTATGCTTGTTTAATTCAACTTTTTTGTATGGTGTGTCCAATTTATCAAAGATACCCTTAGCTCTGGTGCAGTATGAACAGTAGGTTTTAGAATAAATAACAACTTTATGATCAGCAATAGTCTGTTTGATTTCTTGAGCAAGAGGACTGTTCATGTCAACATGTGAAGATGTCAACCCCATGATATTTCTTTTTAAGGTATCTCTAACA